>JARHVA010000772.1:2152500-2672500 GCA_037957365.1 Torreya grandis | reverse complement strand
AAATATATAGCATAGTATAAAACTTAAAGATTCATTCACATTTTTCCTATTATCAGAAGTGAGAACATACTATGTATGGGAATAATCATAATCTTACATTTTGTCCATCATATGCATATAATGAATCTAAAAACATGTTAATATTTTATAATAATAAATAGGCTAAAATATAACCCATACAAGGTCATACCATTTGGGTATGATTCACACAAGAATCACAAATTCTTAATTTACATAGGTAACATACTATTTAGCAAACTATAGTTTATGGTTCTAGTCATAACCAGGTTTATAATTGTATAGAAAATTAGTTTGTTTCCCCCAACAATACAATTTGGACTACATTCCCAAAAACTTAGGGTAAACCAAAAGTTTGTATTAATCAACATCATGATTTAATGCTCATTATAAACCAACATTTAATATATTATAAGGACCATTTAATTCATAACCATACATTTATTCATTCACTTAAGAAACTTATAATTCATGTCTAAATTCGAAGTTCCCAATCCATCGAGACTTTTATTATTTATATTATTAGTCACACTCTATAAATATAGGCATGATTTGTATATTATTATAGTCTATTTATATGAGGCCTTGAGTTTACTTATAGGTATAATTCATTTATTTATATATAATTAAACAAATTATTTTTTTAACTCACAAACAGTGTTTTCTCAAAAATATGACACAATATAGTCCTCTAAATTTCAAAAGAGATATGCATACCATTTTAGCTCAGATTTAACACTAAACTATTCCTCATTTTTCCAAAATTTAGGTTCTTTGACTGTATAAAAACTATAATATGAGATATTGATAACAGATAAATAAGAACCAAACATTCCTAACTCTGATTTAGTTTATCATATATAGATCTACTCACTTACAATGTTTCATTTAACACTAATGTAAATCTACGTAGCTTTTCAAGTTTTCTATAAAGTTATATCTCACCAAGAATCATTCTAATTTGACAAGTTTGCTATGGTTACAAGTTGATAATATCATATATTATTTTTTTTCTTATTCAAATTCATAATCATACAGACCAAAACACTGTTTATACTCACCGTTATAAAATGGATATGCTTAGATCATTTTGACATATTAACATAGTGTTTTTGACTTTCATACTCTCATAACTTCATACATATTTATACTAGATATGAGCATACATTTATAAATAAATTGTTCTAGGAAAATACTCATAGTTCATGCATATAATCGATTGACTTGGTCATAATTTCAAATATTTTCATTATTTTATGATTGTCAAAAGCATAGTCCTCTAGGTAGATTATAATTTATTTGGTAAGGATCCATCAATCCCACATGTATGAAAATAATAATTGTTTCCAAACTGAATTAAACCTACACATTCCCCTCTGGTATCTCTATCAGATCAACAACGAATGAATACACATATTCTAAAAAGTGTGCATATATATATATATATATATATATATATATATATATATATATATATGATTTCAAATAGGTATACAAATATAATAAGTCTGAGATATTAACTTAATACAAAGTTGATATTATATCACTCACTTCTATAATTGTCAGAATTCATTTCTCAACTAAAGCGTAACCCTATGGAAGTATGATGCAATCCAAAAATACTCCTAATATATTAATAAAAAGGACGTTATCTAATATATATTAAACATTTCTAAAATATATTGTTTGTATAAAGATGCTACCATTGCTTTTTTTTTTACATATAAATAGGGATGTTTCCATTGTATATTTTTATACATATAAATAGGGGCGTTTTCATTGTATATTTATGTACATATAAATAGGGATGTTGTCATTGTATAATTCATCAGTTTGCTAAAATTCTAATTCGACTCAGGATATATACATATAGTCAAAATTTTGTTAAGTTTTAATATTGAATTGGACTTCAAATAAAATCAAGGCTATGTAAATATTGATCACATAAAATATATAAATCTCATATCCATTCTACACATAGAAATATTAAAATAGAACCAACCTTCTAAATATTTTCTAGAAAAATGAAGATGCATCTTTGCTTACTTTCTCTAACTATCTCCAATTTGCCTCCTCCTTCTATCTCTATATCCCCTCTTACCAAAATTGCAACTTAATTTATAAAACCATTCCCCCTTTCATTTTGTCATGGCCTGTCTTTTTGCATGTTATTTTTTCATAGTTTGCCCTCCATACATGGCATCTCTACTTTCCTTTTAATTTCACTAATCTACAATTATCTCTTCCTCCAAATCCATAGTCTATCTCACCTCGAACTTTCTTAATTAATATAAAACATATAATTTATTTAATAATGAACAATATATCATAAATACCCAAGTTATCTCAAACATAAGTTTAGGTTATCAATATAATAATGATACTCAACTTCTAATTTTTAACATAGTTTCATGCATGGTGTTCAAAGATTAAGTTTAGATTAACTCAACTCTAGGTTAGTATTTTAAGATAGTTCAAACCCTTTGAAAGTAATTAAAATAAAGGTAGTTCTTTATTTATCTAATAGATAGATAAGTTTCTAATTACTTCCAATTACAAGATAATTGTATAATTATAATGTGTGTGTGTGTGTGTGTGTGTCTTAACTTATATCGATATTTTGAAAATTAATTAACAGTGAATTAAATGTTCAATGATAATTTTAAAGGCATTATACTAGTCTTTTCATATAATAGAAATTAGATATCTATTATTTTGATTTATTCTCAAAAATATTAGACAATTATAAGTAAAGAAATTTTATGTAGTCTTATTACAATATCAAGAACTGAATCTACATACAAAAATACAATCACAAATAAGATTTCCATAACTACATACTAACATTTAAAACAATTTATGCATATAACATTTTAAATCTACTATGTGTGTAAGATCTTAGCAATTCCTTTGTCATCCCCCAATCATCCCATCTATTCTATCCTCTCCTATGATGTTCTCCCTCACCATGCTTTGAGGGTAAGATCAATCCTACATCTACCTTGTAACAAGTAGATAGTTAGTTTGAGTCATCATATATATCAACCAATGATGCAAAAATAAAAAATACACATCTACAATGTACAAATTATGAAAATACAACTATCATATCATATAAAATAAATAACATATCATTGTCCCATAACCAATATATGTCATAAGGTTCAAATTAAAGCAATAATAATCAGATAATAACCATATTAATCCATAGATTCAAAGGTTATAAATTATAGGGTGAAATTGTGATGTAACATCCACAATCAAAACAAGGTAGTAACAAGAAGTACACTCAAGTAAGCCATGTAAATACAAAGAAGTGAAATATATAATCAACTAACATTAGCATATCATATTAGTCCCTACATACATTTGTTAGCAAAATGTCCTGTAGAATATCAAATACAAAATATAAGATGTAGACATGAATATAAGCATGTGTAATCATTATTTTATAATCTCAACATCATAATGTAAAGTGATCATAAAATAATAGAACTTATATCAATCGTGATCAATAGAAGCAAATTTCTCCAACATGGTGTGTCATGTGGGTAAAAGAAAGGCCATCATATGTACGTGTATGTATCATAGATATAATGTATGCCTGTATCACACTCAAATACCTATGAAACATGTGGTATATAAATAAAATTATATTTTATCTACTAACATAAAGTAAACCATATGCAAAATCTATTAAACATGTAAATACTAAATATTTTTGTCTTTTTAATTTATTTTAATGTTTTTGTATTTTCTTATTTTTTTATTTTATTGATTTTTTAAATATTAAAGTGTGATTATCAAATTTACTATGGATAAGGGAAAACTTTAACTAGATTCTAAATATGCCATCAAACGGATGTCTCTATGTAGGCCATGTATTATGTGTGTCATAACCCTCAATTATATATCCTTATTCATCTTGCATATTAATTATGTCATTCCAATCATCTTTTGTATAACCATAGTTAGCATAGAAATAGACTAATTTCTTAGGTTATTCTTAAACTTGTGATATACTATTTTGAGCATCTATATATGAAAAACCAATTGAATTCAAAGTTTTTTTTAGTATGTTCATCATTGTGAAAATGTTGCATCTCATTATGGACTAAATAAGAGTCATGTATCTTTCTTTGAACACAATGATATGATGTAATTTGTGTTTGACTTCTTGATCTTTTTTGTAACATTATTTGATCTATCTCTACCTTTTGAATATTTACTTACGTTAATTATGCCTTTTGAATCCTTTCTTTCTCTAAGGTTTGCATTTGTAGCTTTTTTTACTCTGAATCATCCTTTTGACCCTGTACTTATTCTTTTTGCACTTGTGCTTTAGGAGACATAGTAATGAGGTGAGTGGTTTGCTTGATTTATGTAAGAGGTGGAGGGGGTTGAGGAAAGACATATTGATTATCTTTATTTGAAACTATAGATGTGCTCAAATTATATCTTGGGATAATGATTGCATGGACCTGGTTAAAGGGATGGTAGATATCACCCTTTAGAGATTTAAAATGAGTATTAAAGAATCTTGAAGATATGAGTACTCTTGTTCCCATGTCCTACTTCGCTTGATAAATTTTTGCATTAATGAGGCTCATGTAGATAGTTTGATAGTCACAACACCATATTCATAAAAACATCTATATCATCCATGGTGAACAAAAGAAAGAGAATGAACGCTAGGGCAAGAAAGAGAAAAAACATCACCTATATTATGCCTATGAAAAAATTATATCTATAAAATAAATACAATAATATGAAACTCTAGAAGGTTGAAAAACTTAAGGCAAGTTAGGGTTTTTCAAGAAGGTTCAATGGTTGGGTTCACCAATTGTTTGACCCTTTTGAGAATCAAGGATAAGGAGAATAAACTAATCAACCAAGAAGAAGACTATTCTATAAGCAGACCAATTAAATAATCTAGATTCATAATATATTTTAATATAATATTGAATTATAAAAATATGCTAAATATAGAAAGTACAATTCCAAACAGTAATTTGATTGATTAAATATGAATAGGAATAACACTTAGCTTATTGAATGATGTGCAGGTAGATCTAAGAAGTGTAGGTGCAGAAACATTCAGGATGATTCTCATTTTTGATTTGTCGTATTCTATAAATTAGTCCTTTATCATATTGAACACTAATGTCAAAACAAGGATGCTAACATCGATGATTTTATCTTAAAATTGACATTTTTGTCTATAGTGAAGTACATGTTATTTTATATAAATTACACCTGCACCTATTAAGGTTCCTTATTACATTGTATATTTTTTTTTGGATCATATGCACAAATTTGTGATATCAGTATATAGCTAAAACCCATGGGTCCTCCAATTAGGGTATGCCACCTTGAAAAATAAGGGTTAGTGGGCTCAAATGAAATTGAACTAACCTTGAATACTTATCTATCAGTGAGTTTTGCCTACGTATCCAATGCTCTGAAGATAGCCTCAGACTGATATAGTTCTTCCCTTATGAGGCATTGTGTGTGAGCAATTAAGTAATATGCTATATGTGAGTGTATTGTATTGATATATCTTGTAACTTTTTAAATATTTCTCATGGGCTACTATTTAGATGCTTCAAAATTATAAGAATGTTACTCCTATGACTAATATGGAAATAGGGAAGAATAGGGCAATTTTACAATTTGGAGAGGTGTTTTTAGATAAATGTGTGCTTGAAATTACTTGATATTGCTTGATGGTAATGAATGTTTTTTGAATTGTATTTACACAACAAATTTTTAAATTAACTCATGGGAGGGTTAAAATAACACTATAGGTTGACCCATACATATCAAAAGATTTATAAATTTGATTGTTTTTAAGGTACAAACACTAGCATTAGAACTGAGACACTAACATCAACCCTAGTGTCCTAATATGGATGGTAGTGTCTAGGAGAATAGGAAGTTGTTGAAGATATATAACTGAAAGTGAAGGATATTTAACAATATTTAAGCATATTATGGGTTACAAGTGATCTGGGTAATCAAAATATTAGGATCAAACTACAAGATAAGAATTTAGGCACATTTAGATGGTGAATGTGATCCTTTCTGTAATGGTAAGGTCCTGAACTAAAGGTTTAAGTCATGAGTGATAATTTTCAAGTTTACAATACTAGTTTATCATATAAAATATAGATTTAGCATCTACAAGTCTACAACATGCAGGGCACTTGGGATGAAGACCCCAATGTGAGGAAGTATTTCTCTTAGTGGTAGACCCTGATAGACTAAACACCATAAAAATGAGTAAGGTTAGGCTCAATTTTGAAATCTTAGATCTGGTTAATATGGGTAAGCCACATCTAACGACAAGAAATGAGACTTCATCGACTATTTAAATTTCCAAGGGTTGAGGAGAAGGGACTCATGATTTAATATAAAAAATTTAGTGAGAAATGCTTAAAAGGCATGTCATGGTTAAATTGTCAATATTTCCACCTTATAACTAGTGGGTGAAGGCCAAGTTTATGCATCATAACATATGACATAATATCTAAAAGGTGCAAGCTAAAATACATATCAAAATTTAATATATTATACTTTCTTTGTAGAGTGGGCCATGAATTCTAATCTCAAGAGAATATAGTATATTTTACTGTGAAAATCTTTATTAAACAACTAGAGGGATTTAATCCTAGGAGTTTCAACAAGTGGAAGCATACTAGTAGACATAATGGAAGACCACCAAATATTATGGTCATTTAAATATTTGGACCAAACATAAACCCATATCCAACCCATTTGTGAAACAATTTAAGTGTTTCAAAGGCTTTCTAAATAATTTTTACTACAAAATACCCCTCAATTTTAACAAGAGAATAGATAATGAGCAAAGTATGCAATCTAATATTCTTCCAACTAGTCTTGCCATAAGGTAATCCTATAGATATGCAATGACAATACATGTTTTGAAGATTCAAGGCCATCAGTGTTGCAAACAACCCTTTTAGAAAAAAATAAACACTCTTTTTGTATATGATAATAATTTCCATACCTCATTTAACATGTGTCCCGACCCACCCATAGAAACCCCATGTTTACTTGGCATTATCCCAAATTAATGAAAAACTTAATAATGAACAATTCTATGATGAATTTTGTTGCATGGCCCACTTTTAATTACCGCCTATTAAATAATATGCGTTCATCCTAATTTTGGCTTTATACAAAATAAAGAATAAATTATTGTAATGAATAAATTTAATAATATGTATATGAAAGTATATAATTTATATCTACCTTATGTTTAATCCTTTTTGAAAATAAGGATTAACATGAAAGAGAGTAACCTAATCAACTGAGTAAACTACTCTAAAAAGTGGTGCAATTGAATGAATTTAGATTATATTGATATTCTAATGAGATAAACTGAATCTAAGCATATGCTAAATATGAAAAGTACAACATTTGATATTATAATATAAATATATGAAGGAAAAAATGTACTTATCTTATATAATGATGTGCAGGCATATCTGAGTAGTGTAGGTTCAAAATTGGATTATTTGAAGATATGTATCATGTCATCAAATTCTATATATTTGTTTTTTGTCAGCCTGGACACTTGTGTCACCCCATGGACATTAGCATTGACATTAGTGTCTTGATTCTGACACTAGTGTCATGTATAAAATATTAGCTCTTTTTTAAAACTTCCACATGTGCTTGTTAGGGTTTATTATCACCTTTATGATTGTTTGTTTGGGTATTGTACATAGGTCTTTGATATTAGTGTGAAGTTCAAAACCCTATATATACTTATTAGGATATGTGATCTTGAAAAATAAGGTATAATGGGTCCAAGTGAACTCAAGCTAACCTCAAATAATCCTATCTTAATGAGAACTATCTACATAGCCATATATTCTAAAGAAGGCCTCAAATTAATGTATTTCTCCCCCTTATGTGGGATTGTGTGTGAACAATGGTGTAATATGCCATAGATGAGTGCATGTGGTTATCTAGTTTGTAACTTGTAAAATATTTCTCATGGGTTGTTATTTTGATGTTTCATATTTGTAATAAGACTACTCATATGGTTGATTTGAAAAATAGGAAAGAATGGGGCATAATAGCTTAGTTGTGCAATTGATTTTTAATATTGTAGTGTAAGCTTGAAATGTGCTTGTTATATTATCAATAAGTGCACTTGAACTTGTATTTATACTACACATTTTTAAATTTTTCTCATTAAAGAGTTAAAGGAAAAAAATATGTTGACATATACATATCTAATTATTTTTAAATTTGAGTGTTTGTTAGGTACTGACACCTGCATTGGAGAAGGGACACTAGTGTCGATGTTAATGTCCAAGTATTAACTTAATTGTTTAGGAAGATTAAAAGTTTTTGAATTTTTATACATGGCAATGAAGGATACATATTAGGGTTTAAGTAAACTATGGTCTAGATGTGATCTATTTAATTAGAATATCAGGTTCAGACTATAAGATAATCATTTAGATATAATGAGATGGTGAATGCAAGCCTTTCAACTACAAGGCAAGTCAATAACTAAAGGGTATAACCATGAGTTATATATTTAAAGTGTACAAGACTAATTTAACATGTAAATCCAAATTTGAGTATCTACATTTGCCCCCCGCCCTCGCCCCCCTCCCCTGCGTGCCTTAATCTAATAATGCATAAATAAAATTACTAGGTTAAAGGAAATAAATGTGTATCATGGTGTGTACAACACACCTTTCTTTGACTTGAGCCTTATTTGAATTTTTTGTATGTGTATGACCTAAAAAAAATATGTTATATTTATAATTAGTGAATATAATCTAAAAAATAATTATTGAAATTATTTAAAATAAAAGAGAGCAAGGAAGGAATACACATGCGTGTAGATGCAACCATGTTTTCCCTTAATAGTTTGCTTTGGTAATGATGATTCATAGTTTAAGCATTGGAGAGAGGTTCACAAATAAACCATGTAGATATAAAAAGGGTAATGGGAGGGTGATCATACCTCTAATCTAGTATGAGGGTGAGTTGTGCCAAATCCATCGAGATAACTAAATCTTAATTGCATAACTTAAGTGTAAACATAATCTAGCCAATCTCATCTGATTCAAAAGGTGTAACCATATCAGCCCACCATAAATATAAGTAATGCCAATTTCATCCAGAGTATATAATCTTAAAAAGGATCCAACTATTATAGTAGAAAATGCATGGCATATGCACCTCAAATGTAACTCACGCTGTAGTATCTGTCAAAATGTAACTTAGGTTCTATAAACTACATATAATGTTTGTCATAAAACTAGAAAACAATTTCCTAAATTTGTACCACATGTATAATATTATGTCCCAAGATTATATATGAGTCTATATTCATCTAAAATTTCATTTGAATGCAATGAGTGTCACTTGAGACCATATTATCCTTATCTTAGACTTAGACCTATCTTAGGGCCTCTTTTGATTCTTTTCTAGCATATGTGTGCACTCATCCCTTGACCAAATATACCAAAAGCCACATTAGGCCATCTCTTAGGCATCTAGGACCCTTTGCACCTGTTACAACCACTTGGGCAATAGCACAGCCCTTGGGTCTATAGGACATTATGCTATTGGCAAAGGGGAAGTGTTATTGATCCTTAGCCTTATTTACTCCTAACAAATATATTTATGCTTCCCAAAGTATTTTAGGGTCAACCTAGACTCATTTCATGTATCGATAAGTAGCATAAAACTATATAAATACCACTCTCATTCATTTATCCCCTGGATGGAGAATAGATGTAACTCTTATGAAAAAACTTAGAAGCAATTGTGTAAATCAAGCTCATTAATCCTTATTATTCTCCACTTCTATATACACCCATCTACAGGAGCCCAGAGCTTAGATCACATAGGTTTCCAATCTCAACACATACTCAAAGCATTCAAACTAACATTCATACTATCATTCACTTGCACCTACACCATCACTTAGATTTGTAGAACTACATTAGGCTTGATCCCATTTCGAGTTATTATTATGTAGGCAACGCTTGGTACATGGGGTGTTGAGGTCATGTCTAGCATACCCTACTAATACCACTATACTTATACTTGTGTTCTAAAAAAACCCTAACAAGCATGGATCCCTAGGGTTTCACATTAAAAACATTCAAAACAAGGAATAGATAGTGATTCAAGACTCGATAACATAGACACAAGCTTCTTAGAAAAAGGTGAACATCCTTCTAGAAACTCATTATTTCATCTACTCAAGGTCATTAGTGTGATACAAGAGGACACTAGTGTAGTGCACTATTGGTAAAAGGACCACACTACTATCTAAAGGAGACTCTAACACCTATTTCCTATTGATGACACCTTGCACTATTCTTATACCAGTTTTTAGCCTACCACTTGTCTGTCTCAACTATTTTTCCATCTAAGTATCTCTTTTGTAATTCATTATTATTTATAGACTAAGCAAACAAATCAATTATTATATGAATTAGTGGTTGATATTGCTATATTTTTTCCTTGATTTATATTCTCAAATTTGTATCTATTTAGGGTTTTACATTCCATAATTCCCAAAATAGTTAAATCATTTAGCGAACTTACATTACTTTGAATAGTATCTAAACCCTATCCCTAGATGCTCATAGGGTTTGTATCCTTATTTTTCCTATTTCTATTTGTTGTGTTAGGCTTTTTAAATTTCATATATTATATTATATTAGCCTTCTTTCATTTTTTTTACTATATGCCATCTAAAAAAATTATATCTCTTCCTTTAAAAAGTGTTAGGCTTAGTGGTAACCCTATTGAGCATACCCAAATTCCTTTCATTTGATATTATACCATGGATAAAGGACCAAATACATCCCCCCTAATTGATCCTTCACATCCTAATTATGTATAATTTAATGATAATACATTGAAACATGAGTAATAGAATCAAGATCTTGATTATACACAAGAGGGGACTCGAAACACACTACCCCCTCCCTCTATGATGATAATCTTATAATCAAAAAGGATGAGGTCTTACAAATTATCATAGATAGACTTTGGTAAAAACCCCATGATCATATACAAATCTTTAAAGCTATATTGAAAATTAATAACACCTCACTTGGTCAATCCTCCAACCCCACATATGTTAATATTGTTACACATACTATGGGGGAAACTTAGATTCTACAACAACCTACTACAACTATCCAACTCTCACTAGTGGAAACACCTCTTGTGGCTAGTACACATCCTTCCTCTTCAGATGTAAAATCCCTTTTTTAAGATATCCATTCTCTATAGGCCAAGGTGTTACATCTTTAACAGAGTGATAATAGACCATCTCGTGCCTTAGACTCTCACATTTTCCTACATAAACTTTTGACACAACATATAAAGACAACTCCTTTGCCATCCAAATTTGTGGCACCCAAGTTTACTCTATATGATGGTAAGTGTGACCCATAACATCATCTACATGATTTTCATGTAGCATGTTTGGACTACATGCTTAATGATTGGCTCATGACTAAGTTGTTCCATCATAGTTTAAAGGACTATTCATTGAAATGGTTCTATGATCTCCTTAATCAATCCATCACAACATTTAATCCACTTGTAGATATGTTTTTTACAAAATATTCTATCAACATCAGTGATAAGGTTTCATATGCTCAAGTTGTGTAACTCAAGCAAAAATCTAATGAGCCAATAGTTGAATATGTCTTGCAATATAAAACCATATTAACAAATATGACTATCCTCATGGTAGATAGAGAACTCTGGGACATATTCAATCAAAGATCATTACTAACATTAAATTATTCTATATTATTCAAAAAAATTCCATCATTTATAGATTTATGCCACATAGTGAAGGAATGGGAAGTCAAACTTATTTTCATGGGCAAGTTAAACTACACAATTGGATTGGATTCCACTAATAAGAGTTCAAATAAGCCCCCATACAAGGTGAGTCCCAATGAAAATAAGAATAATCACAAGATAATAGTTAACATATCATTAAAGCTAGCTCCTCATATGGTTTTATTAGCTCCTCTAATGATACTTTTTAAAACTCTTCCTGAACTACCATCTCACATTCTCCAGTAACTTTTGGAATGCAATGTCATATCTCTCCCTCCAATAAAATAAGTTGATGCGAATAGAAATATTCCAAATAAATATGATTCCAATGCATTTTACAATTATCACAAGGCCCCCATCCATACTATAAATAGATGCATCAACTTACAACATAAGATCCAAGATTTGATAAAGGCTAATATTATTGATCTGATCACTCCTATAGAAATACCTAAAGCACTTCCAACTAAATCAAAAACAATGAAAATATTTTTTTTCCATTTCCAAATCATACATCTAATGAGACAATAAACACTTTAGGTGTTCATTATACTTATTAGGCACATCCATCACCAGCATCCTATCATACTCATATAATGGACACACACCCTCTACATAATAGCATTGGTGTGTATCATACTATAGTACCAGCTAGGCCTCTTATCACTTTCTAAAAATAGGATATCATTGATGATGACTCAGATTTGTAGGAGTTTACATTGATCATATTCTTATTTAGAGTGTCATGGTTGATAACTAGTCAAGAATTATATGTGTACTATTACACTTATACATCACTTGAGATATTTAGATCAATATATTTATTAAATAGATACAATTATTTGTGGCTTCAATGTCCATGTTTATAGATCCATCAGGGAAATAGTACTTCCATTATAGGTTGGAATCGTACATGTGGCCACTAGATTCATAGTGGCACCTAATGCTGACATATTTGACATGTTATTGGGTAGGCCTTTGATACAACAGCTTTGATCCATCCCCTCTACCATACATAGATTTATTCAATATATACATGTTAATCAAGTTTTTATTGTTGGGGGCCTTCCATATGAGTATCCTTTACCTACTCCATAACTAGCTACATAACAGTCACTAGTAACAGTTCCATCCATTACCACACCTTAGATATCAGTTGATCCACTAGTGCAAGTGAGGTCTACTATAACATTACCATGTATGCATACTCTCCCATAGAGACCTTTATTAGACAGACATGTTGACAATTTTGACCCCTTTGGTCAAAAATGTCAACCCCTATAGTTTAAAACTTGACTTTTCATGGTCACTTAAGCCTTATTAGCATGGTTTAAAGTAATTTTGGCAAATTTGAGGTAATTATCATTTTTGACCTTACGTTATCTAATCATTTCATGACATATTCAAGTGGGTTCAAGAGTGTCAAAGAGGTCTATAGGTATTTTTGAGTCATATAACATGGTTTTCAAGTCGTTTCAACCTATTATAGTATGTACAAGTTCCAAAAAATGTGGCAACCCAACTTTTCTAATGTTGTAGCTAATGTTGAAGTGTTTTCCTGACTATTTGTAATGTTCAAGAAGGATTTTTTTAAGGAGGAGGTAGGTTTGTATCAGGTGAAATAGATATATACTTCACAATATATCCACACAAGTATTAAAATACTTCAATAACACTTGTCATCTCTATTCCATCAATTTCTCAAGTAGAGTTTACAGTTCTTAGGCCAAAATGAGAGGTTTTCAAGAGGTCCATACAATTTTATTAGAACAAGATCACCTCCAAAAACTTACATGGTTTCCTCTCTCTCTTGGTTTCAAATCCATGTTATATAAAAGTTTTTATAGTTATATAATGAAAAAACCTATCCCTTCTCTCCATCATTCTCCTTGGTAGCTCTAGACATCCAATCAGGTTTCTACTTCGTTCGTATAGAGGAGAGAGAATGTTGAACTAAGCATGTGGTTAGAGGAAGGGGGTATAATTGAATTCAAATAATTTTAATTTTTTCTTATATTTATGGTCCATTCTTTATGAAAAAAATTCTAGGAACCCATGTAGTCCAATTTGTCTTATGCATCTACATAGGGTTAACTTTTGAATGGTTTCAATGCATTCTTGGCTTGGTTGATCAAAGTGGTGGCTATATGTGTCTTATATGAGTCTTAATAGTCCTTTCACCATAATTTTCATCACTATTTCACACATGTGAACTCAATTAAACAATAAAACTTTGTTTTGGAACTGTTACAAGTTAGAGACAATGGTTTCTTGATGTTGTAGGGTCTTTAGTGCATGAAAGAAATAAGAAATGTTCTATTAATTAAATTTTTGGATTATTGAAATAAATTCAAGACTTATTAATTTTTTTATTTTGTACCAAATTATCACCAACTACTTCAAATTTATAGACCTAAGTATGACTACGATACATAGTGTGATCTTCATTGCAAGTTGTGAGCAGAAGTGCTTCCATTGTTGATAGTTATAGAGGAGCATAAAGACATACTATATCATATAGAGGTAATAATATAATAATAATAATAATAACCTATGTATTAACCTCATATTTTTCATTTCCTCATACCAATATAACTTTGTTAGTCTTAGAAAGGTATGCACCTAATTGAACACTCATAGGCCTATCCAGGCAAGTAGATAAAGAGGAGTATTGACTATTAGGATAGGATAATAAGAGGTGTTGAATAATATAGGATTAATAATGATCATGAATAAGTATTGGATATTTAATTATCATTGGTTAATGAGGATCATATCACTCAATGATAAGCTCAGTCAAGACACTCAGTAAGCATACATAAGACTATGTTTGCAAAACTGAGTAAACACTAACTATATGGTGGTTTAATGTTGTGCATAAGGTGATGGAAATAAATGAAAAACTTTAATTTTGTATATTTATCTTTTATTTTGACAAACTAAGTGAATAATACTAACCATGAAATAAGAAGGAAATGCCTTAGGCCTAAAATAGGCATCTACAAGTCTGACTGTGGATGGACGATAACTTGAGTAAAAAAGTCATATTTTATGGTGAGTTCAAGGTTTATAAAGTTAAATAAGGTTTAAAAATTCATATAAATAATGATAAACATTTATAATTTGTGATAAACTCATCATGATGGAAAATCTCACCTTTATTCATAGCTAAGAACCCAGAACTGCCACCTACAAGCCAATTATGAAAAGACACAGAAATTGAGTGGTGAATGCATTTGAAATGGGACTCAGAGGTATGTGAAATAATATGGATCATATTCATAAATATTACACTATTAAATGAAACCTAAAAGTGTCAACAAAAGTATAAGGTACACACAGTCCAGGTAGACCTATTAGGCTCCTACAAGCAGGGTCTTAGAGAAGAATGAAAGTATGTATTGAACTATGCATTAATGAGATGTGAAAGAGTGAAATGGAGGTATATTTAATTGATTTAAAAAATTTAATGGTATCTAAATTTGAATGGTTAGGTTTTATAAAGTTATGAAGAGCTTAACATGCTAATTAGGCCTGGTAGGCCTAAATTGGCATACACAGGCATGTGCATGGAATTTGAAGACAAATTGATTTTTGGAATATTTTGTGGATTACAAACCTCAGGGAAGTGAGATAAAATGTTCCAAGATATTTCCCTAATGTTTTATCTCAAAAAATGGAGAATAAATTCTAAGAACATAACCTTTAGGGTTAAACTAGTCTAGTGGCTTACAAACCCTAGACATGTGTATGAGAGGTTTGAAGACATTTTGAAGAGTTGGAAAAGAATAAAAACCATGAGAATATGTAAAGATAGGTTTTTAAAGTATCATATAGGTGTTTAGATGCAATCTCAAGCAATTTCACATCCTCTATGCTTAAATTCTCTCTCGTGACCTCATAGTTGTAGGTCTTCTAGCCTAAAAGACACCTTCATCACATAGGAACATCTATCAATAGGTACATGGAGTTCCTAGTTGTTAGGGAGAGTTAAATGAGTTTGTCTACTTGAATTTATTGGAATTAGTTCTATAATCCAATCCCTCATGGCTATGAACAATCGTTAAGGGACTATGCTCCTTGAAAACTACCTAAAGCATCCACAATGACTTGATGAAAGAGAAAAGGAGATAAATGAATTTAATGGACTTGTTTAGTTGGTAAATGATCAGGTTGACCTTCATAGCTCTCATAAACACTAGGACAAGCTACTATTTGGCATATACATGGTACATGATGTACACATTAGGCCTAGAAGTGACTGTTACAGGGCTAGAGGGGGTAGTTTTAGAAATTTTCTCTTAGATTTGAATTGGGTAAGGCCTAGTAAGGTCTCATAGATATATATATGGCCTTGAATGGATGTTTTAATATTCTTATAAGACATCATGAGGTGGTTTCAAGACACCTAAATACATCGTTAAGAGACTATGATCCTTGAAAACTATATAAAGCCTCCACAATGACTTGATGAAAGAGAAAAGGAGATAAATGACTTTAAATGGACGTTTTTAGTTGATAAATGATCAGGTTGACCTTCATAGCTCTCATGGACACTAGGAAAAGCTACTATTTGGCATATACATGGTACATGATGTATACATTAGGCCTAAAAGTGACTATTACAGGGCTAGAGGGGGTAGTTTTAGAAGTTTTCTCTTGGATTTGAATTGGGTAAGGCCTAGTAAGGTCTCAAAGATCTATCTATGGCCTTGAATGGATGTTTTAGGATTCTTATAAGACATCATGAGGTGGTTTCAAGATGCCTAAATACATATTTGAGTTGATTTCATCAAAAATATTTAAGAAACCTATTGAAAACACTTGATATACTTTTGCAACATCAACATGGGAGCCTCCAACAAATTCAAGGTGTCAACAAACAAGGGTAAATAGTACCTCAAGATGAATTTGATGATCAATTAGGCTAATTGTCACCTCAAGGTAAGTAGGAGGGTAGTTTCAAAGGAGATTGATGAGTTACTAGGACAATCAAGTGCAAATAAACCTCTCCTACTCCAAATCTCTTAGGGATCATGATTGGATGAGGTGACACATGTTGGGAGAGTTATTTAGCCCTATCTTTTTGTAACTTGCCTCATGAAGAGTGACATGTGTCCTTAGCTCCTCTCCAATGTACTTCTCTCTTCTTCTCTCACACTTTTCTATAAACTCAGCCTTGATAGGCTATGTTTATATCCTCCACCTAGATATGACGAATCCCTACCCATTTTCAAGCCTTTGATCAATGAGAAAAGTCTAGTTTTACCTCCTCCTTTAACTAGTTTTAATGTGTGCACATGACTATTAGATCTTGTCAAGTGATTAGCTTTGCTTCCTTGGCATATTTATCAATTTTTTTCATTCATATTTAGTTTGAAACTTCTTTGTAGGTCTTGTGAAGTGTTAAAGTGAAGTGTGAAAGGTTTAATAAGTTTATATTCACTAGTGTCACTATATGACCTATTGACTAGTCCTCCTAGCCCAAGCATATTTTATAACCTTCATGTGAAATGTTTATGTAGAGAGGAAGATTAGGAGTAGTGTTTTTTACATGTTAGTCTTATGGTTAAATTTAAAATGTAGTTGGTTGGTAGTGGTCAGGTATATTTGGTGCATCACCTCCACTAGGATAGGTTTCTCTTTCTTTTCCTATCAAGTTGGTAGAGTATTTTGTGAGCCTAAGTGATTCATTAAGGGGAGATATCTCTTTAACCTAGATATTCAATCCAACATTAGGCCACCCATAGATTAGGATTGTCTCCATGTTATTCTAAATTTGGAAGGCTTAAACTACCTTCCAAGGGTGCAAATTTGGTTGATAACAAGACCCATGCATTAGAGACATGATATGGATTCTAGAGATCCTAGCTCTACCCCAATCACACCTAGATCAGTGTTATTGAGTCCTTAAATCAATCTACATAGAGCATCTACACCAGTTACATCTTCTTCCACTAGATGGGTCCCCAAGATCCCTACAGTTCACAAACTAGTACATTAAATCCATAGATTCATAGCCACACTTCACAGTCAGCTTCAGCTAAAAATTATTTAGCACATCTATTTTCTAGATCTTAGTAAATTCCTCACACATCATGTACGATCATTATTCCTTTACTTAATATAGGTCACTTTGATAGTGAGTCTCTTGCAAGACTCATCAGTTAGTATATTCTCATAGTTAATTGTACATACTTTATATTACCTTTCTCCTTGTATATAGTTTCATTTTCATGTTCATTGTACACAAATTATACTCATAAAAAACATAAACAATATAATATGTTCAAAAATACAAAAACATTCAAATTTTACTTAGAAAATATAAACTTTAGATTGTATGTATTTTTATGTTTACATTCCTTCTATTTTCTAGATACTACATATGATATCTATGTTAGTATAGTTAGTTTTATCATACATACAAGCATCATTTATTCCCTTCAAGTGTTTATAGATTAATACAAGACTCAAGTCCTCCACACATATAAATTTACTAGTATGTACCCATCAGGGGCACATACACATATAAACAGATTCAGCATTGGCATATCATCCCATTAGGGGTATCATACACATAGCTTCCATTTTGCCAGGTTATATATTTCTATACCCATATCAAAAAAATTGCATTGCTTATATGTTGATATTTATCATCTTATACTACACTAATTTTTTTTTGACTACTACTACTACTATAAACTCAAATTATGTACATGTTTGTGATTATATATATTTGTACCACATACTTATGCATACTTTCATTTCTAGCTTTACTAGTTTAGATTTGATTATGTCCTTTTGATTTTACACCTACTCAATGGATTTTGAATATGTCATTTTTATATGGATCTAAGCCAATTCCTTTCATTATTTATATGATTTAGATAGGTTTCCATGTCCTTATATGTGCTTCTTGATTGTGTATGAAGACATTTTAACATGTCCTTCTATGTGGCTCTAAGACAACCTTGATTACTCTTTGTGTATGTGGACATTTGAACATGTCCTTATATGTTTTATCTTTCTCAAACTTAGTGGTGTATGCCCATGTCCCTTGTATTATGGCCCTTTGGCATACTTTGCATGCCTCATGTGTTTTTTATGTATGCTTTCATGTATGCATCATGGCCATGACACTTGTTTCTTGCTTATTACTTTCACATCCAGTTTATGATGCCATGAGGGACCTCATGCATCTCCCCTTCCTCCTTGGATGCCTTGATGGACATCATGCCCCATCCCCATAGGTAGTTTACTCATATTATATCCATATTTTTTATTCATATACATGCTTACATTATTATATCTATCTTGACAAACTTGTGAATGCTAAATATAACATACATTGTACATTACCAACTTATGTTCAAACTATTTTACATTGTGATGTCATGTATACACATTTTATTATTTTATCACACAAATATCATATGTGTTTAATCTAACACACATGATGCATAGCTTTTTTTTAGGATACTTATTGTAAAGGTTCAAAAACTCCTCTTAAAAGAGGGGGGCATTCACATTAGTTTGTCACAAAGATCAAACCATCCTAGTTCACTTAGAACATAGTTTTCAATATGTAGACACATATTACAAAGCTAATATTTAATAAAATATAGTGAAATACAGTCACATACAAATCAATTTTAGTTTCCCTTAGAAATAAAACATTTGGTCAATATTAAAGTATAATGGTATATATCATAATGGTCTATTTTTAAAGAGAACCGTGCTACTATCTAGTAGCCTCAAACAAAAAAAATATGGAATTGCTAGAAAGGTACAATAGTTACAATTTATATTTGCATAGTCTCAGTCAAAGATTATTATATAGGTTTAGTTGATACTTAGTTTTTACATAGATTACATAGGTTTGATTAGATTTGAGGCATCATGCACGGCATGATCACTCCTATTTTAATTTCATATATGCACAAACACAGATTAATATGACTCATTCTAGAATCCATACACACATATATTAGAGTTGGGGGCATGTGTATGACACATTGTTCCCATATGTTCAATTTCACACTAGTACTCTTAGATAGAATGACAACTCCATATCATTCTCCACATTTTATACTTCAGGCAACATATGTACTAATTTTTCACCAAGTTTACACTATATTTATGCCTCATTCCATCTAAAATGGTTGGCAAACCTAAGTGTCCCAGATCCATTTTTACATTTCAAAGTTTCCATATGGCCCAAATCCATCTTACACAATTTCAATTACATCACACATTTTTAGCTTTAAATACATCTACTTACATGGGTATGAAATTATGAAGTAATAGCCTACTTGAGTTCTTGAGCCACCTAAATGAGAGGGTTAGACAACTCATCAGTCCAATCTAAGTTATTTAAAGGTTATGATCCACCAAGCATGCGTAGGAAATGATGGAGTCAAGGCCATCTTGAATTATTTAGCCACCCACACATAGGGATAGGGAAATCCATCATCATAATCCAATCTATTCACCATTTAATCACTATCTATATACACATGATGTTACTAGGTTTTAGCATTGGTTCATGTACCCAATGAGGTGTATTTATTCCTCTCTCTCTCTCTCTCTCTCTCTCTCTCTCTCTCTCTCTCTCTCTCTCTCTCTCTCTCTCTCTCTCTCTCTCTCTCTCTCTCTCTCTCTCTCTCTCTCTCTCTAAAATTTCATTTGAATGAAATAAGTGTCACTTGAGACCATCCAATCCTTAGCTTAGCCCTAAACCTATCTTAGGGTCTCTTTTGATCTTTTTCCAACTTATGTGTGTACTCAACCCTTGACTTGATATACCAAAATCCACATTAGGCCATCTCCTAGGCATCTAAGACCTTTTTTCACCTATTCTATCCAATTGGACAATAGAGAAGCCCTTGGGTCTATAACGCACTGCACTATTATCAAAGGGGTAGTGTTATTGACCCTCAACCTTCTTTACCCCTAGAAAATATCTTTCCATTTTCCAAAGCATTTTAGGGTCATCCTAGACTTATTTTATGTCTCAACAAACACTATAACACTATATAAATACCACTCTCATTCATTTATCCCTTGGATGGAGAATAGATGAAACTCTCATGAATAAACTCAGAAATAGTTGTGTAAATCAAGGTCATTAATCCCTATTCTACCATAATTCTACATACACCCATCTACAGTAGCCCATATCATAGATCACACAGGTTTCCAACCTCAATACATACTCAAATCATTCATACTAGCATTTACTTTCACTTGCACCAGCACTTAGATTAGGTTAACTACATTGGGCGTGATCCCCTTTCAAGGTATTGGTATGTAGGTCATGCTTAGCACATGGGGTGTTGAACTCATGTCTAACCTACCCTACAACACCACTCTACTTATACTTGTGATGTTCAAAAACCCTAAAAAGCATGGATCTCTAGGGTTTCACATTGAAATCAATCAAAATAAGGAACAGACAATGGTTCAAGACTCAGTCACATAGACATGGGCTTCTCAAGACAAGGTGAGTATCCTCCAAAAAACTCATTATTTCATCTACTAAAAGTAATTAATGTGGTACATGAGGATACTAGTATAATGTGTTATTGGTATAAGGACTGTGTTATTATCTTAAGGAGACTCTAACACCTATTTCCTATTGATGACACCCTACACTATTCTTGTAGTAGTTTCTATCCTACCACTTGTTTGTCTCAATCACTTTTATATCTAAGTATCTCTTTTATAATTAATTACTATTTATAGGATAATTAAACAAATAAATTATTGCATAAATCAATGGTTGTTGATATTGCTATATTTATTCCTTGATTTGTTTACTCATCTCTTTATCTACTTAAGGTTTTACAATCCATAATTTCCAAAATAGTTACATCATAATCATGTAAACTATATCAAATTCATATAATTTTGTCAATTGTATGCATGTGAAGTCATGTCTCTATGACATTCCCCTATTTATATCCACCCACCCCCAACTTTGAGGTGAGGGGAATGAAAAATGAGTCACCTTATCTTAAAAGGATACGATAAGCATGTTATATTTGTATCAATCATGTAGTAAATAATATATAGTGGTATCATGTCAAAGTATATGTATCAATGAAGCTCATAGTATCCAACATAATAAGCCCTAAGATGAATGATATGGATCATGTCAATTTCTATAAGTAATAATCTCAACAAATAATCAAGTACACGTAAGAGTACTCAATTTCATGCAAAGAGAGGTCTAAGGAGACTGAAAAATATGGCATGTTTGAATGTTTCACACTCAATGGGATGACATATTTAAATTTCCACACACCAAAGAAACAATTAACACTCAATGCACTATGACCAATAAGCAAGGAACATGTTCAAATGTTATACAGTCAAAACAATGAAGCAAACAAGAAGTAAACTTAAACAAGCCATATGAAGAGATGAAGTAAGTGAAATATAAGCAACTAGCATTGGCATGTCATACAAGTCCTTGTATACATATGTCAAAAAAATGTCAAGTAGATTAGCATATCAAGTACACTACATAAGATAGTGGCATGAGTATAGGCATGTGTAAATGATAGTATATAATCTCAATATGATAATGTAAAATGATTATAAAATAGTAAAATGTGTGTTAATCATAATCCAATAGAATCAAGGTACCCCCAACGTAGTGTATCACATGGGAATAGGAAAGGTCCAACATGTGCATGTTCATGTATCATGGATCGAATGTATACTTGTAGCACACTTAAGTACCTATGAAATTTCTATGTTTATAAAAATGATTTGGTATTTGCCAACATAAAGTAAACAACATATGCAAAAGCTAGTAAATATGTGAAATGCTAAATGTTTTTGGTATTTTTGTTTTATTTGAATGTTTTGTATTTTCTTGAATATTTGATTTTTTTAATCT
This sequence comes from Torreya grandis, assembly GCA_037957365.1. NCBI lineage: Eukaryota > Viridiplantae > Streptophyta > Pinopsida > Cupressales > Taxaceae > Torreya > Torreya grandis. The sequence goes on along the minus strand of JARHVA010000772.1, from coordinate 2,649,702 downwards.
TTTTTTATTTTTTGATGTTTTTTAGATTTTTTTAAATGTTTGTTCAAATGAACCATTTTTTCATGATTTTTGTGTTTAGAGTGGTATATATGCCTAGTGTGCTCTTCTTCTCTCGTTACATCATGATTAGGATCATTATCACCATCATGTAGTATGTGAACTATTTATCTCTTGTGGGAAAATGAAATGCCTTCTTGATTTTGATCTGTGGTAGCTCCCATTTTATATAACCAAAACCTTCCCAATGTAAATGTGTATCTATATGTATAATTCATGGCCCAAACTTATGTTTGGACAAAATTTAAACTGCAATCAATTGGTAATATCATGTAGCTCAAGGAGTCTTTCCAGTTTCCCTTATGATGTAAGTCTTTTAAATTATATCCAAGTTATGACAATCATATTACATTACAATGAGTTTTTTTCCTTGAAATCAATATGGTTATGTCTAAAATAATCTCCACCAATGAATAATGTGATTTTTAAATCCTTTTGGTGTGAATACTTTTTGCTTGATATAATTATAAGTGTATCTTGGCATGGTAAAATTGGAATTTGTTGTGTAGGATGTTTATCAGATATTGATTGCATATTAAATAAATTTTGTAAAGGTGTCATATAAATATTTGGAATGCCACATATTTATATATTATCTTCATTTAGCAACTCATTGTTTTTCTATGTATCCTTAACAAATCTTGTGAATTTTGAATGAGATATATTCAACTTTTTTGTTGTTGTTGAGTAGAAAACAAACAACGTTATGCCCATCCATATATAGGTAAATAAATTAAGTATAAAATTTATGTAATGTTATTTATTTGAGTGGAGAAGTAAGACCTATATTCAATATGAATTTTAGTTATAAATATGAAGGTTGTCATGCTAAATAATATGAGGCATTTTTAAATTGGGTAGTATAATCTTAAATGGACTCATTAGCATGTTGATTGAAGCTTTGTAAATGTTTCAATGTAAATTTGGGCAAAATATGTGTATTAAGCTAATAATAAAACATCTTTGAATTGTTTGAAAGTAGCTAAGGAGCCATTAGGTAAACTATAGAATCAATACCAAGCTTCTTGTGTGAGGCTTCTATGGAAAGCTTTTAAAAATAAACATCCATATTTAAACCACTTACCAAAAAAATGTACATATTGGATTATATGGTTGGAAGGGTTTGTATACACATAATATTTTCAAACTTTATCAATTACTAACACTCTTTATCTTGTACTAACCCATCGAGTCTCAATCTCTCTAAGTGTATGCCTTAAGGGGTGCACCAAAAAAGTGGTGGGCAGACCATTGGTGCTTCACAAGATTATTTTCCCTTTTACCACTTGATATCTATACACATATCTCTTAAAAATCATTCCCCTAAGCTTTTCCTCCTATTTTGCACTTTCCTCTAGTCATTTTCCAACTACTTTATTATCCCTTTCCCTAACCTAAACCCATTTTTTGTAGTTTACATGACTATGTCGACCACATCGACCCTGTATTGTTATTTACAAAAGCTTACTAAGAACTAAGTCAACCATGGCCAACATAGTTCATTAACTAGTTATTTTTTGATAATTTCAATACTAGGTCGATCGAGTCAATTTTTTTGATCAAAACTTTCAAAAGGGTTTAGGGATAGATCTGACTATATAAAGAAGAGAAGAATTAATATATATTGTACATCTACTTATCCACCATTCTACATTAGGATCAATCTTAGGGTTTCATACTTTCTTTTTAGATACAGATCTTGTCTTGTGGATAATCTTTTGGATGTATTGATAGATTTTGTATCCTAGGGATGATTTATCTTTGTCATCCTTACATACCACAACAACCTCTTGTGAAGCACCTTGGCCAAGGGAGAGATTGAGGCTCAGTGGGTTTGTCTTCAAAGGTAAGTATTCCTAACTTTGTTCCTCTTTTGTAAGAGTAGATAGATATGCATTTGCACTTCTCTTCCATACATTAGGATTCTATATACATTGATGTGAGTATATGTCTTATATCTATGTTTACTTTTATTATTTATTATCCCCACTTTGTGCCACAAGCTTTGGTGAGCACTAGATTAGATTTTACTTTACTTGTTATTAGTTAGTGAATATGAAAACATAGGACCTAATTAAGGTTATTGTGTAGTTTTGCTTGACTAGAAGCTTTAGAACCCTCCCTAGTGATATTATTGTGGTAAGATATCCTTTGGCTAGGTCTAGTGGATCCATATAGGTCACAACTTTGATTATCTAATGTATCCGCAATCGAAAGTGTAAGTAATATCTATCTTCTCCGAGCTATGATTGATTTGTAAAATCTATTACATTTCCCATTACATATATTCTGGTGAAACCAATGTGAATCTAACCCTTGAAGCTTTTTTTTCATGCTTTTCATTTCTATCATTTTATTATTTTTCTATATTTGTGATACTATCTCAACTAGATCTTTATAGTTCTAACTTTTGTGCATAGGTTTAACACATAGTCATATCAAAATGAATCTATTTTTTCTATGCAAGTATTCATCAAATATAAGTTACTGGATCATATAGGTCAACATAGTATTCTTATTCAATTCTAGATAGAAAACTAAGTTGACTAGGTCAACTTAGTCTTTCAGTCAACATCCAAATAACAAAATAAGTAGTAAAAGTTGACTTGGTCATCCAATCAGCATATAGATAACAAACTAAGTTATGCAAGCTGACTTAGTCATCTTATCAGGCTTTAGTAAATAAGGTTTCATAGAATTAGGTCGACCTAGTCGATTTAGTTGGCATAACATGCAAGTAACATTCAAGTCACTTCATCAAAAAATTTGAAATCCTAATCATCTTTCAACCCACCAAGGTTTCTTTCTTTATCTCTCTTTTAATTTAGTGCTTCATTACATTTATGTTTTATGCAAATTTACAGTCTTCAAAACTGTAATCCTATAACAAACTAAGTCAACCTAGTTAACTTAGTTATGTATCCTATCTTCTGTCTAAAAGACTAAGTCAACCTAGTCAACTTAGTTCTTAAGGACTCTTGCTTATATAGAGAAATAGAAACCCAATCAACTATATTCTATAATTTTTGCATATAGTGTCATCTAAACTGACTTTATACCATTCTTAATTTGGGAATTAACAACTATATATTAGTAAATAATTTTGGCTTTCATTTTTAGTTGTTTGCATGCTTAGAATAGCTCACATAGACTAATTAGGTGGTTTTTCATAAAAAATGATTAGTTTCACTATATTTCTATTTTTGCACACAATACCAAATCACACAATACTCAAAACACATTTAACATTTGTCTTCCTAAGGCCTACCTACTTATGTTTCATCACCAAGGGGGAAGCTGACTTGGTTTTTTGGCCAAGTATAAAACAATGTTTAATGGTATATATTGACAAAGCACCTAATACCCTTATCACTACAAGATTGTGAAGTGAGGGGGTAGGCCCCAATACCAAGCCAGTAATATTACCAACACAAAGCTCTTTCAACCTAAATGTCCTGAAACCATCCATTGATTGCTTTCTAATTCTCTATTTTCAGCCAACTTCCCTATCACACATAAAATAACACTTTATAATAATCTAAAAACACTCAGGATGAACACTTAGTTAGCATTTAATTTTTAGTTGAATTTTTATTCTCTACTCATTGTATGTTGTATTAGAATGGCCAACGTTGGTGTAAGGTTTTATGCTGTGTGCCAATTGGATCATTATCATTGATTCAATTATTTATGTGTTTGATTCTATTTCTTACTTCAAATTACATTGAAAAATATTTCCCTATGTTTAACACACTATCGTTCTATTCAACATAGTATTTTAAAAATTGTCTTTTCCTTGTCTATAGTACTAAGTTGACCTAGTCAACCCAGTACTCATTTCTACCAATCAGGTTACAATACTAAGTTGACCAAGTTGAATTTATATCCTTATCAGATTGTCTTTTCCCTATCTATAGTATTAAATCAACTTATTTGACTCACTGCTCCTTTCTACCAATTAGGTTATGGTACTAAGTTGACTTGGTCAACTTTATATCCTTATCAAATTGTCTTTTCCCTATTTGTAGCACTAAGTTGACCTGGTTGACCCAATACTCCTTTCTACCAATTAGGTTATAGTACTAAGTTGACCTGGTCAAATATATATCCTTATCAAACTATGTTTGTTCCTTACCTATAGTAATAAGTTGACCTGGTTGACTCTGTATCTTTCTTCGCTTAGTCACATACCATGTTTATAGTACTTAGTCGACACGGTCGTCTCTATACTCTTATATGTCATTTTTATCTCTTTGCTTTTGCATCAACTTTATCTTCCCTAATCTTTCTCCTTCATCATGAACTTCCTATTTTAAGATAAAAATGAGTTGAATTCAACATATATGATGAGTTTTACCAACCTAATAGGTCCTCCCATAAGTAGATTGTGGTTCCTACCCTAGATGAAAGTAATGTGCATGTAACCACTCACACTACAAACAATGATACCCCTCCTCATTTCTCTTCACTTCACAATCTTCTCTTCTAATTTTAAGATCAACCTAAATTAGAGTATACCCCATAAATGTTTTTCTTCATCAATGAGTTTCCTCAACATCAAGGAAAATATCCTTCTACTATTTACCTTCTCATGATAAGTGGTCAATTCAAGGAACCCCATTCACCTTCTCCCACATTCTCACATGGATTTGGGGACACTATACTCTTTTCTTCTCAACTTCTTCCCTTCATTTTGACCCCATTTCATACCATGGCATCTTCCTTTTTTATTTCCTCCACCTCTATGCCTAGTATCTCTACTAACATGGCAGGCTCTACATCTAGTGGTCCTCTTACTAGACCCACTCTTCTCAATTACTCCACTAGTGTATCATTTGCTACCCATGAAATCATGCCTCTAGTGCCACTTATTCTCATCCATATACTAGTACATATTTTTCCACACAATCAAATCATGCTACTAGTGTTTCACTCACCAATAATTCTTCTCAAACTATACTACCAACACCCATAGTGGTACCCAATCCACTACTACCAATTCCAATGCTTCACATAATGCCAATAATACCACTTAAAATCATCAAATTCTATTTAAAAATATCAATCAAATGAATGTTTAACAAGCTAACAATGTAAACCAAATGATGCAAATGCAAAATCATCTTATCCATCTGTAAACTCACCCTCAACATGTTCCTTAGGTAGTGCATAACCACAATGCTCCCCCACCTCCTCTTCAGGATTCCCATGGTAATATTATCCCTCAACATCCCCTTGTTAACAAAATTATTAATCACCTTAAAATTTATCCTCTTATATCTCAAATTTATAATATCGATATAGGAGGTATCCATTACTTATAATAGATCAACTGATCCTAGTCTCCACTTAAAAACATTTGGAAATGTATTAAAAGATTGGGTCAAGTTAAATATTTTTGCCTCTATCAAGATATTATCAAAGACTCTCATAAGTGATGCTTTAGATTGGTAGAACCAACTCATATCTCATTCTATCACTAGATTGGAATACTTAGTCAATGTTCTAGTCTAAGAGTTCTAAACTAGTGATCTCCCTAAAAATACGTTGGCCCATTTTATCAATTGTAAGCAACTTGAGACTGAAACCGCACAAGCTTTTATCAAATGATGGAATACCTTGTCTAATAAATGTGAACATAATATGGTAGATGACAACCTCTTTAATCTATTTACTAATGTTTTTTTCCCAAATTACAATATCAGGGTTGGACTCTCTCTCCATGTACTTTAGAAGAGGCCATTCACCAAGCCAAGCATCAATATTTCCTCATGCATCAATTCAATCCATTGAAACCTTCTATGGGTTCTCGCATGTTAATCAAGAATAAGAATATTCATGATACAAATGATGGTGTCACTTATTTCTATGATACCATTCACACTATTCAAGTTATTGTTCCCAATCAGACTCCAAAACAAGCTTTTCCTTCCAACCACATCACTAATCCTCATTTATCTTCAACCAATAACATCAATGTTCATAAACCTTTATCCTTAGTGGAATTACAAAAAACTCTACCAAGGCCTCTTCCATGAGAACTTGATCCCACTAATCCCATGAAATCTTGGTATGATCCCAATAAAAATTTGTTGGTTTGATGTTATTTGGGGTCATTCTCATGAGACTTATAGGCAACTTCGTAATTTGGATATGGATTTCATTCTTGGTCCCAATTTTTACCATGATTCTATTATTCATAAATGTAAACAAGCCTATGAAATTACCTTCAAATCCCATGACACACAAACTAAATCTCAATATTTGAACCAGGCTAATGCTCATTTGGCCACCTATAAATATCCTCTTCTAAATCACCAAGATAACCAAGACAAGCCTACCCCTTCTACCAATAATGTTGACAATCTTCATAACCCCTCTCCTAAAGATAATGTGGTCAATATGACTAATATGAAAAGAGTTGTTTCCTTTATTGATCCTCATCCCATCCACACTCCTCAGTTACCTCATACATTTCATGTTATCCAAGACTCTTATCCAACTCACTTAATAGAGTTGGGGCAATCAGACCTTATATCTTTTGATGAACCCATTCCAAGACTTCCCTTGGATAACACTTCTCATACCATTTCTACCATTCCTCTAATTTATTTACCCATCACTAATGATATGCAAACTTATATCAACACTTTTTCTAATATTTCTCAAACCAAACTTGCATCAACCACCCCATCTTCTCAATATGATCAACAAACTTGACCTCCAATTAAATCTTCTACATCTTATCAACATAAATTCACATGCACTTCAACTCCTCCTTTTGAAGACCTCTTTCAACACTATGCACCTCTTTCCAAAAATCCTATTATGGGTTATTATGAGTTGGATTATATTATGGAGCTTACTAATCTCCCATCTCAAATCCCATTTCTCAAACTCATGCAAACTTATCTACATCATCATAATCATCATATGCAGCTTTTGTTTAAAATGCTCATCCTCCCCTAGTAGGACATGAAGCCACCTTATCTAGATTAGAAGATATTATTTTACATTAATGCAAAGATATGTCCATACATGTTGATGAAATAATAGACACTTCTCTTTCTCTCAAATTTCCCATTGCTTCTATGATCCCCAATGAGATTTTGCTTCATGCAGATGATCCTCCTTTATTTATCAGTGTTTAAATTGGTGATATTTAAGTCAATCTTGATTTGATTAATGAGGGTTTTAGCACTTTTATTCCATCTCTTAATTTTATCAAAACCCTTAGAATTATTGTTATAATCTTAAATCCACATGCATCGCATGTCAAGGCTATGATTGAAGGCAAATGTCTCCCTTAGGTTGTGTGTGGCTCCCCATCACTGTCTCCCCTATCACCATTCACATGAATGTGATGATATTCAACTTTATTATATCCTATAACATTTTGCTTGGTAGGCCATGGACCCATCGCATGATAGAAGTTGCCTCTTCTTCTTTCCAATGTATCAAATTTCCTCACAATGGAGCTATATATAGGATTCAGTGTGACACTAACCCTTGGAATTTTGAACAATTCCAAGATCATGGTTTATTCAAGATTCTCACCCTTGAACCCTTGACAAGCATTACATTTCATAAATATAAATGGTTTAACTTTCCTATCAATTCCACCCAAAGTTACAATGGTCACCCTAAACTCATCAAAAATATACCCCCTAACCTCTTATATTCTTATGATGATGAGCTTGATGATATCAATATAAATATTAAAACCTTAGATCTCTCCCTTAATCTCATTTCTTAGCTTCCCCCTTCTTTGTAACCTCATTCTCATCAACCACCTAGTGATGATGTAATCATTGTCTTAACTAAGACTCAACATTCCATTCATCATACCACATCAAAGGACAAGGCCAGCCTATCTATGCCATCGATCTTCATACACCTGATTATGATGATGGCTATACCTTAGATGATCCATTCTTAAGAGGTCTTCTATAGGCCTGAGATGGTAAAATTATTTAGTATCATTCCTCTTTGTTACAATCTTTTAGTAGTTCTTCTAGCATTCCATCCTATATCATTTCTAATCTTAACATTTTTCCTCTTGATCATAGGGTAGAGATGGTGCACACAACTCCATTTTTTTAAGAGCCTCATAGGAGTATGCTTATAGATCATGTTATGAGTGGCCCTTATCACTTTGCTAGATACTAGGACCCTTCTATCTGCCTTATCCCTAATATGCTTGAAATTATCTTTCAACCTTCTTGCATCCTACCCCTCCCTCAATAGAGCCCAATTTGGGTTTTATTCCCATTTCCTCTCTAGTTAAGTCTCTTCCTATTTCATATCCTATTAATCCTTCAATCAATCCTTGCCCAATCTATCCACCAGCGCTACCTTCCCTTGGTGATGGTTTTCTTCCTTTACCATAGCTTGCTCTTTTTCCCAAAAAATGGGTTGATCAGCCATATTATGATACTCATAAAGTTGTCGGTCATTAGACTAAAGACTATTCATTATACCAACCTTATTCACATTCTACTTCCACTCCTCCTATGAGTATACCTACCAAGTCTACTCATAGGTGTATATGTTGATTCCATAGCATAGATAATCATTTATCCATGCATCATCATTAACTGTAGTAATATATCAATACCTTACATCTCACCACTCCTCAGCCCATAAACAAGGCTATACCTCCACTAAAATTATTACTTGAATATCTCCCCACATATGGAGAGGTCTATTGTCTATGGCACCAATGTGGTACACACCACACTGATCTTTGTCATATCCTTCAGCAACATATAAAGGATCACCTCATGACTATTCATATGCCTACTACCATTCCTCCCATAGGTCACCCTTGTAAGAAGACTGCCCATTCTTCCCCCATGGTTCCACCACCTATGGTCCCTTATCCACCTACTATTTTCCCACCTATGACTCCCTCACTCATAGATTCTCCTTCACCTATGGCCTATTCTCCATCGGTAACCACTTCATCTCCCATAGATTCCCTTCCCATTCCTTCTCCTAAGGATCCCCTGCATGATATCCCTCATCATCATGATCTTCCAGGAATTCCTACATTTTATATCAAAGAGATTCAATGCAAAGTATTTTCTCAACTATCCCTAAAGATTGATGAGACTTTGGTTATAGTCCAAGTTTGGCTTCATAAAGACTTATCAGAGGTTATGGATAATGTGTTTAGTCAAATTTATCATTATTTATGAGCATAAGCATGGTGTTATTACATTTATTTCTTCATTTTTATTATATGTGTGCTCCAACTTTACATTTATCTATTTTATATCATTTTACATTATGTTAAATTCTTATCTATCTTACATGGTAAATTTTATTTCACACTATATGTTGCTTATGATGGCATTATTCTTCTTATGTTGTCTTATGCATTATTATTTTTCATGATTACATACTTGGTCTTCTTGAGTTCCTTTTCTATGGTTCCCTTGATCTTTTTCATGATTGTTTGATATCTTATCTCTATAAACATGGATAACTGTTATTGTGACTTGGTTATACAAACCTTGCTCCCTTAATCATTCCTCATTTACCATGTGATCAATTAGCACACAATTCATCTCATTATACTCTCCTTTTACCGGTCCACTTTGGATATCCCATTCTTACCCTTTATTACCTTTCACAAACTAAGCATACACATGGTTGAGACTTGAGATAACATGTTGGGTCATAGTTAGGCCTAAGTATTCTAGTCAGTCATATCTTTGGACACTTAACTTCATGTAGCCTAGGCTTAAAGTTCATTCGTGTGTATCAATTTATCTCTCATGATTGGTCATTCCAAGTCCATATGGAGGAGGAATCTTAAAATCCATAAACAATTAAGAGTTAAATCATTTAACAAAAGGCAATGATCTAAAAGGTAACATTCAAAATTTTCAAAAGTTAAATCACACTAAAAGATGTGATTATAAGCACATATCCTTTCTGTAATCAAATATCAAACTCCATAGTTGACCTCATGATAGAACTAAGGTCCATTGGGTTGTATTAATCCAGTATATTAAAGAAAGAGAATAAAAAATATTGTAGTGCTACCTACTTTCTAACACAAGTACCCAATCTTCGTAGTAGACTGACAGCTTTGTAAGGGGTCCTAAGGAATGGGGAACACATTGTGGGAAGGTTGGTCCATTTTTTTTTTCTTGATTAAAACTACCAACATGAGTTGATCTTAGTACCACACTTATTTTCCTACACATCTTTCTGACTATAGTGAATATTAATCCTCTATATATTGATGGTCACTAGTCACTTATTGTCTTCTCATGTCCTTAGTGTGCCTCATGTCTCCTAAGGTTTTCTCATAAGATGCCTATGTTATGCTTATTACATTCACTTTTTCACTCACTAAAACCCTAATATTTCCCCTTGAGAATTATTGTTTTATTCACTGATCACTCCCCCCAAGTATTCTATTTGTGAGTTACAGTGTAAGGCCATGCATAAGACTTGGCCTTCCTCACAAATTACCAAATTTCTTGCATTAGCATTCCAAACATCCCATTTTACCATATTTTACCCATTATTTCCACCTCATTGGTGTTCCCTTTATGATTTACAGTGTAAGACCATGGATATGACCTATCCTTCCTCATAAATTTTTTTGATACCTAAGTCATAATAAAATCACGTGTCCAGTATGAGATAAGATGTGATTGATTATGGATTACATATAATTGGCATTCTTCCAAACTTGATTTATTATGTTTTATGCTTAATTCATTAATATTTCATCTTTTATCTTCTTATTTTCTGATTGCATGTAAGAATCCAACCATTTTTTTAAAATTTTTTCATACTCCCAACTTGAATTAGTGTGATTAATTTAAGACAATTTTACCAATGTTGTTTTTATTTTATATTTCCCAACATGATTTAGTATGATTTATTGACTTAATTTATTTATTTTTTTATACCATTAGTCTTTCACGTGATTTCTATTTTATTAGATTATTTTTAAACTCCCCAACATGATTTAGTGTGATTTTACTTGTTTTAATTTGGTGCCAATCTTTTCATGGTTTAAAAAAACATTTTTTCCTCTTGTTTCCTACTTTTTGGTTTATTATACTTAGTCATCTTTTGTTATTACATATATCCCATCATGATATAGTGTGTAGTGCATTTATTTTTTATTAATTATACTTTTCCAAGTCCTTTTCACCTATTTCTTTTTAACCATGTATGGTACTACATAATTATAGAAAATAAAACACTCAACACATATATTTCCCATTACATATACAAAAAAATTAAAATACACGTGCTAGAAAGAAATATATCCATGCATCAACAACCACAACCAAAATATAACCCATGAGACCAACCTCCAACTATCAAAATAAAATATCTCTATATATATCATGTGTTTTATATAATTATACAAAATATAAAAACATGTCACTTTAGCTCTATGGTTGGGCTCCATCATGTTTATCTTGTGGCCTAGCTATGCTACCCATAGATTCCCCAGACTATCCCCTCTATATGGCACACTATAATGAGGCTGTCCATGATCTCAACCCTACTACTTGTCCCTATAGGTTGACCACATGGGCCTATACCTATCTTAGTCAAATCATGGTAGCCATGTGTATGGATATTTTCTAAGAAAAGGCATGTCAAGACTATGCCTCTCTTGCTCCCACCCCCACTAGTAGCCATAATCCATCCCCACATGTTTGTAGTTATCTTGTGTCCTCCCCCACTAGTCTAAACTAGCCTACCTGAGCTGGGGTAGATGGTACCACATGATCATCTAGTGTGTTTGGGTCGTATGGTGTCATCATTCCATCTAAAATATCATGGTGTGATTTCATATCTAGGGATCCCCATTTGATCTCCTTAGCCATAGGATCTAAAAAATTCAAACCAAATAGATATCAAATCACATATACATCTCAAAATTTATCTATTTATCATTATACACTAGTATTCTATCTCAAAAATAAAAATTATAACATTTCTTACCTGTCCCAGAGTCACCTATCACCATCTCCCCATTTGCTCATTCATCGAGCATGGTCTCTCCATTATCCCATCCCCTGAGTACCTCATCTATGGGATGCCTTCATTTCAAATAAAAAATTGGACTCACCACCCACACATGTCTTGGGCCTCTCCTCAAAAATGCCTCTATTAACTAGCTTTACCCTAGACCACCTACTGGGTCATCCTATATAACCACCCTCTGTACTCGACCCTACCACTAACATCTCCATTGGTGGTATGACTTAATTGGTTGTTGTTCCTCCTACTATGGTGCCAATTTTGGTACCTACAACACCCTTGCATCTACATCCAACCCTCTGTTCCTCTAGTTGTTAGTTGTCATGTTAAACCAGTCTGTTATCTCACACATCATGGTTTGATCTCTAGTCTATCAATTGGTACTCCTCCTCCTCTCCCCCTCATCTCTCTCACATGTTATGCCTAAAATGTGGGAACTAATATAGGATCCACTAGGTGTGGGATTCCAAACTATCTTGGTAAGCATGTCACTAGCTGTGGCTCTACTCATGAAGTGTAGTGACCCATGATCCACACTTGAGCTAACCCTAGCACCATAGTCACCCAACTCAGCTAAATAGTAGAAATATATGCATAGGGATGTCATAGAATCTCTCTTCATTTGACCATCTATAATGTTGACACATGAGGCATAGCTCATACTACCTGGTCTTATCTCCATCTTGCCACTCAATGTAACCTATCATCAACCACATGGGGTAACCTATTTGGATTATACATCAGGAACCTATTATATATTTAGGCACTTAGTAATACCACCAATCCCATGGTCTTCTACCCTTTAGATAGTTTCCCATACATATTATGCATGAGTTGAACCTAGATGACATACCCAAAATCATAAAGTACCCCTAATCTAAAATGGATTAACACAAGGCTATTGCATACAATGAAACCTTGCCATCCAACTTGTGGCACAACACTCATGTTGTCATAATTCCTATCATAACCTCCTGAATATCTAGACTCTATGAAATATAAACATCAAACAAGCTCACCCTTAGCCCAAGATAGATCCTATCTAAGCACATTGTCCATTAGGCTAGTGCTCATCTCTTGTATAGATCATTTCATGTCCCTGTGATCATTAGTGTCCCCCTATAGGTAGTTCAAATAATACATGGATTTCCTCTAATGTGATACTTGCCTCTATGGTATTCTCATCCACCACCCATTGAAAAGTGTTGGTCAACCATTCCCATGCTCTAAGGAACATGGTAATAAGATCAACACTTAGTGGCATGCATCTCATCTCCATGATGCCTCTTAGGACCAATGCAACCAATCTAGATCTCTCCACATCCATTAGATGCTCTATCAAATTGGGTAACCATAAGGCATCAACCAATCCCCAAAATATCTTGCATCTCTATAAAATATCAAACAACAAAGGATTTATTAGACTTCCATGTCATTTTATAAATAAAATACATTCTTATAAAATTCAAAAAAATAAACTAGTTTGATCTAATTTATTAATTTTATACCAAATTGACCCATTTCCAACTACATCAGCCTTTTTTAGTACTAACTCATCCATTATGAGGCTTAACAATACTATATCATCCCCTTCCAACCTTTTCAGTACTAAGTTTTCCATTATGAGGCTTAACAGTACCATATCAACCCCTTCTAACCTTTTCAGTAATAAGTCAGACATTATAAGGCTTAAAAATACTATGTCATCCCTTTTTAGCCCCTAACCAACTAAGTTGGCCACTTAATACTAATTTAGCCCCTTAGTTTTTCCCTTAATCGACTAAGTTGGCCCCTTGATTTTTCCCATAACCAACTAAGTCGGCCACTTACTAATAAGTCAGCCACTGAATTTTTCCCATGACTAACTAAGTTAGCCACTTACTACTAAGTCTTCCTACTAGTTTTTCTTAGCTCTTGAAAACTAAGTTGACCTAGTTAACTTTGTTCTTTCATTGCAATGACTTTTTGACTAATTGCCATAAATGCCTTAGGTATTTATTGCTCTGACTCCTTCCTACCCAATACCTCATTTGACCGCTAGTGTCACTAAAAATTTCCTAAGGTTCATTCCAGTATCTATATTTTGCCTAATTATTAAATTTATATAACTCATTCAATTTCATATAAAAATACTCAAAAATTTGAAAATTTTAATTGTTTACCTGTGCTGCACTCACTACGGCTATTGTGCATCCTCCCTATCTCAGATGTCATCTCCATAGCATCCTGGATCTCTAGGCTCTCACTAAGTATCTCAGAGCTTTATTTTTTTTAGAATAGTAAATAATAGCAAATTATTTCTTTTTCACCCTATTTATATTTACTATTCAAAATTATTTACCCTTCAAATATTTATTGTTAGATTTCTTATTTTGCTCATATCTTTGTCTCTACTAATTCTTTTTTCAAATCGTAAAATGTTATGGGATCTTGATTTCATAGAGAATATTTCTAACTATTATATGCCTATGTTGTAAAAAATTGATTTTTTGCTCTTTTTCACTAATATCTACAAGTTCACCTAATGTTCTTCACATTGGACACCTCCTTCTTTATCTACAACACTAAGATAAGTAAAGGTATGTGTTTTAATTATGTCCTTTCATTTATATTATTTTCTCCTTACTACACTTTATTCAGCTTCAGCATTATGTGTCACTATGTTCTTTTCCCAAAGCACCATCTCATGTTGCACCTATGTGACATGTGATGAGATTCGAGTGAGGCATATGTATACACATAATATTTTAAAATTTTATCAGTTACTAGTACTATTTATCTTGAAAGAACCCATTGAGTCTCAAAAATTTTGAGTACATGCCTTAAGGGGTGCATTGAGAAAGGGGTGGGTAGACCATTGATGCTTCTTAGGATTGTTGTCCCTTTTGCCACTTGCTATCTACACACTTGTCTCCTAAAAAATCATTCCCCTAAGCTTTCCCTCCTATTTTTCACCTTCCTCTAGTCATTTTCCTACATTATCCCTTTCCCTAACCTAAACCCATTTTTGGTAGTTTACATGACTATGTCAGCCACATCAACTCTACATTTTTATTTACAAAAGCTTACTAAAAAATAAGTCGGTCATGGCTGATGTAGTTCATTAACTAGTTATTTTTTTGACAATTTAAATACTAGGTTGACTTAGTCAACCTTATTGGTTGAAACTTTTGAAAGAGTTTAGGGTTATATCCACCTATATAAACACATTCATTTCCATCATTTATAAATAAGAGAAGAAGAAGTAAGATATATTGTGCATCTACTTATCCACCATTCTACTTGAGGAGCTAGCTTAGAGTTTCATACTTTGTTTAAAGATATGGATCTTGCCTTATGGAGAATTATTTTAGATGCATTGATAAGTTGTGTGGCCTATATCTAATTTATCCTTTGCATCCTTACATACCATAATTACCTCTTTTGAAGCACCTTGGCCAAGGGAGATATTGATGCTCGATGGGTTCATCTTCAAAGGTAAATATTCCTAACTTTGTTCCTCCTTTGTAAGAGTATATAGATATGCATTTGCACTTTTATTTCATACATTAGGATTCCATATACATTTAAATGAGTATATTTATTCTATGCGTGTTTAATTTTATTATTTATTACCCCCATTTTATGCCACAACCTTTGGTGAGCTTTAGATTAGATTTTGATTTACTTGTTATTAGTTTAGTGAATATGAAAACATAGGACCTAGTTAGGGTTATTGCATAGTTTTGATTGTCTAAAGGCTTTGAAACCCTCCTATTGTCACAAAATATTTTAACCTAGAGGAGGTTTTTTAGGCCTACTCTAATATTTGGGAAACATTGGAATACCTCTAGGCCTATGGATTGCCTATGGTAGAGGTAGATCTCTATGTTTAAGGGCTAGCTCCCTAGATTGACCTTTAAGTGCTTATCACCTACACTAACTAATTGATTATGGGAAAAGGGATAGAAGTTTGCATGAAATTAAAATAATATAAAGGGGTTATACACCATAAGGGTTTCTATAATTCTAACATACTTCCTACCCTAAGAAATAAGACCTACAACACTAGCTTCAAAGTCATAAGATGTTCTAACATTGGTATTTCAATATAGAGGTGATATGCATGAGACAAATCAATCTAAGTAGACTAGAGGTCATATTTCAGAATATAAGGATACTTTAACACTTTGAGGGATCCAAACACACTAGCTACACTCCATATGACCTGTTATAATGAGAACTTTCACTAGACATGAAAGGATAAGGAGAAGTAAGGATAGAAGCTTATCACTATACCTCACCATTCATCACTTTGTAAATTTAAAAAATATGTATATGAGCTTAAATAAATATTTCATATATTAATCAAAGGCAAATTAAAACATCAAACCACTATGGCTTCGCCATACATGGTGTGGAATTAGTATACAAGAGTCAAAATGGCTAGTACTTATAGAATGTGAGAAAGGAGAGAGAAGAATAAAGTTTAAGATTCATAAGAATAGGTGTCAAGATAAGAGAAGGAGTTATTTATATATGGAAATTGATAATTAAATATACCAAGTAAGGTATCTTTAGATAAATTTTCCTCAAAATCATCAAACTCCCCAAACTTAGCATAGAGGTCTCTATGTTGGCTTCTTGAAACTGTGCTCATCATTGGCCCTTCTTGAGCACTCCAAGGGAAACTAGGAATAGATGACATAATTTAACTATGAATGAGAGTTTATAAATAGGCTCCAAAATTAATTTTATGTGTCCCTAATCATTGATATTCTTCTAGATAAGTGTTTTTACTACCTTCAGTCATTGTCATCCTTCTTTCACTCACTCCTCACATTTATCCAAGATGCCCATTATTAATTCAATTTAATATATATATGGGATGGTATGACACATTTCAAGAGTCCTCACATCCTTATATTCATCATCCAAACCTTAAAAGGCCTCCCAATTTTAGTTATAACCTTTTCACTTGGTGATCACTCTTCATTCACTATGCTAGTTTGGACTTCTTGAAGTGAAGGTGCTATTAGATTTACCTGTGTGCTATTTTTAATCAATAAATGAACATGATAATTTATATTATGTCTCATTATATCTCTAAAATATATCCTCATCCTTTGAGACTCCTTTGTACCTAAAAAACAACAAAATTATCAAGAAAATTAGCTTTGTACTTTGTTCGTACAAATAGGGTAGAATCCAACTTGATAGTAAGGAGCCTGGGGAAATATTATACAATACAAAATTACTTTCCTAGTCATAAAAAATCATTTTGATTAATTTATATCAACTTATTCCCCATTAGATCATTAACAAGGGTTTTGGAGGGTTTTAAGTGGTTTTACCCTTTAAAGATTGTTCATAAAAGTTTGACGTTTAACCTCTAAAAAAATTCCACAAACAAGTTTAGGACCCTCTTAAATCATGTATAACTCTTTATACTCCCATGTTAATCATATATATATATATAAGCTTCCAAATGTAGCCTCTCGAGCTTTTCCCTACATTTTATGCACCTTAGGTTGTTCTTGAGCCAACAAATTATCTCTCTATGAATTTATATGCAATATGAATTAATTTTTAACCCCATGAAATTCCTCAAATGCCTTATAATTTTCACCTCTCCTTATAAGTGGTATTATAGCCCCTTTAGGCACTAGGCCTAATAGGTTTGACTGCACCTATGTGGGTTTAGGCCACCATATTTGGCCTATAAAACCTATGAGTTATTTTCCATGCTGTTTAATGTTAAAATCAACTCCTAACATCACATTATAGTGATATAAGTCTCCTTGACACCTTCCCTTATCATTCTCAAGGAAAACCTGTAGGGTATGGCTTTGTGGGAGTTCCCTCTATCTGAGATAGAATAGAGGGAACTTCCCCTATTGTCTCAAGAATACCAAGGTTATGAGAGGATTAAATAGGTAATATAAACCCTCTGTACTATGTTTCAAAGTTTTTTCATACTTATAACACCTTTAAACATTCTAAAACCCAATATAGACTTTTGTAGAACTCACTGACTATGCAGGATTTGTAAGCACGATTGTAGGTGTACTTGAAAACTAGATCTTGCCCTATTTCCATGTGATGAGAGTTTAATTAAATGGTAAATACTAATATGAGGGTAATCCAAAAAATTTCATCATCAAAAATTTTGCCAAATCCTTCAATGTGTACCTTCCATTTTGATAGGCCTAATTTGCAGTCAACTATGTACTGTGTTTCTTGCTTAGAAAATGGCATGTATGTAGGTGTCTATTGTATGGTTAGACCTTGTATCATGTTAGATAATCTCCCTTAAATCATAAATATCACTTCCAAATAATTTTTAATCACCTCATGTTTAAATAATTGTGACAAGACTAGACTGTCACATGTTAATACATTGTCATCCTGTAGTTAACTTTAGGTGACCTTTTTAAGGGCAAAGGTACACCTATAAGTGAATATTTTATGACTTATTCATGGTATACCATGAATTATAATATTATAAAGGTATATAATCTCTACTCTTATTCACTCACATCCATACTATGTATTGGATTCAATCAATAGTTAGACTGCCAACTTCTCACATGTGCTCATTCTAGAGTCAATTGTAGATGTCCATCTTAGAGGCAAAAGAGCCACTTTAGGTGGTAGTTTGAATTCAAACCTTGAATCTAAAATCCCTCACTATTATTTGATATATTATTACAATTCTCACTTTAATAAGGTCACTTACCATGGAAACATGCTCCTGTCATATCACCTTGGACTATGAGATCACTAACAGTTTTAAACACTATAGTAAACATTAAAAACTTGTAGTGAAGAATGTCTAGAATGGAGACATTATTAAATCATATTCCTTTGGTCAAACCCTAACTTTATTTTTAAAGGTATTACCCATATATTAGGGATTCATGATAGGATCACTTAGTCTTGTCTAGACCTCATGCCATGAAAATATGAAAGGATCAAAATAAGGCAACATCTTTGTTTCAAAGTTTTTATGGTAACTTATCCCTGAAGTGGTTGTCTCAAACTATGGACATAGTTGCAAGTTTATTTGTCATCATGTGGACTCCATCATGATTTTTATGACCTCCTCAACATTCTCAAACTTTACGAATGTCTCCAACATGCTCATACTCCTCCATGTAACACCTTCAAGCCTCTATGAAAGTCACTTGTAGGTGCAATTGCAAGATGCAGGGTAGTAAATATAAAAGAGCTAGTTGTCACAATTAGTCATATGTAATTTGAATGGCTTAGTTTGGTTTATCATATTCCAAGAGTCTATTTAACCTCTTGAAACTCCTCATTACATCCCCATGAACACTCTTAAAACCTTCATTCCCCTAATTGTGTATGATAGTCATGCAGAAAGTTGACTATGTTGGCCTTTCTTGACTGAAACCTCATTGATGTTAGCATTTGAGACTAATATTTGGAGGATATGGTGATTTTTATGACTTCTTAGAGGTTTAAACATCATATCCAATTTTATTGGAACCACTACAGGAAAGGAAAAGCTCTATAACTGATGATCATGCTTGCAACCTAAAAATGGAGTTCATACTTAACAAACTTAGATGTTTTGCTAATCAAATCACCTCCACACATGAAATAAAATATGAAAACCATGAGATAAATATTTACAAACCTTATAGAATCATTTTCATCCATTGGTTTATACAGACCAGCTCAGACATGGAGAAAACCTATAGGGTGTAAGGATGAGCAAATAAAAAGGAGCAGTCCACTTCTTAGCATTAGTTCATAAAGCATGGTAAACAATTATTTTAAATACTACCATGAAATTAAAGTGGACTAAGTTTTATAACACCCCTTAGAGGCATTTGATCTGAAATAACTCCTACTGTCTATACCATGAGAAAACCTATTGACCAATTTCATATGCCAAGAAGAGCGATGGAGGAACAAAAAGGTTTTAAGCCAATTTTGAGACTTTCAAAGAAGATAAAACATGGAAGTGAAATCAATGAAGATGAAGAGTCATTTCAAAACCTTCCATGCATGCCACAACACTTGCATAGGCCATACAACTACCAAAACTTCCTTGTTTTCTTGTTTTGACTTAATACCTACATGTTTTTCAATTAGTAATGACATGATTGATAATATTATAACTTATTGGACATTTAAATGTAGTTTGTAACACTTTTCTACCAAAATAACTTGTACAACCTTCATTAATGGCTCAAATATGACCTTATAGTGACATGAAATGACTTAGGACTAAATTTGACTATGACCATGGTTAATAGCATATCAAATGACATCAAATGGACCATGACACACCCTATAACATCCTAATATACCCATATATCAAGTTTTATACTATAGGTGGTTGACTTATTTTAACTTTTGGTTAAAATAGTCGATATTTTTATTGATTTCCTAGGGGTGGTATGTTTACTATATTGATGACCAGTAGCCTACTCCTATTTATTGGGATATGGAGTAACCAATGCATAAGTTTGACACTTATTTGCCTTTGAAACTACACCAAACAAAAAAAATGACACACAAAACAAGACATGCCAAAGGTAACAAACATGTGTTCTGAAGAACACTTATGGAACACATACACCATAGAAATGAAGACACACACCTAATCTAGTATTTACAAGACGTCACTCCTGAGTTGAAAAAACAACTTACCATGCTTCAACTAGGATCAAAGATGGTTCCTCTTGCATCTTTGTCACTCTATTAAAGAAACTTGTCTTGTGAGGCATGTTTGTAATCAAACTCTTGACTATGTAAGTGGTGAAATGGCTTACCATCCTTACATCTTCCCATCCTTGCAAGTGGTCTACTTTGAGATTTCATGAATGCTCTCTCTTGACTTCTAAAGAACTTGTTTGGAACTACAACTGACTTAAACTTTGTTATATCTTATTGGTGTCCCTCAAATTGTAAATTAAGAGTGATTAGGATTGTCTCACTTTCACTCCATTCATTGCTATAGTGATCTTGATGCAGGAGACCATTAGGTTCATCTTCTTCATTCTCTAACCCAAATGCAAATGATTCATCTTCAGGTTGAAGTGTTGATTGTTATTCAAACTCAAAAACTTTTGCCTTGACTTTACTAAGCTTCTCTATGATTGTAAGCTCTTGAACAGCAGTAAGACACTTACTTTCACACTTGATGAACCTTTCTCTTTCTTGATCAATAGAACATTCAACACATGCTTGTTAGGCTCATTAGCAAACATGTCATCATATTCACACTTCTTTAAATGAGGAATAGTCTTACCTAGCTGCTCAAACTCTTGACTTATGGCATTGAACCTTTGCCATAAGTCATCTTTCTCATGAATGTCATCTTTAAGGGTTGATTCACCAAGTGTAGTCATAATTACATGGTTTTTCTCATCATAGTGATTAATCATGCTCCTCAATTTATCATCATCATACACATGGATCAAATAGTTACCTTCAATAGCTTGTGAAAAAGAATGACCACCTTAATTTGTTCAAATTCTCTCTCATGGATGATATAGGTGCCAAGGTCAGTTTACTCAAAATATGTATATGGATCATGTTCATAAGCATCAACACCATAATTATCTAAAAACAAGTCAGATATGCCTTTAAGCTTAGAAGAAGCACCATCATCTATAATAGACTATTCTTTCTCATTGATGACACAATTCTAGTTAGAGCTTGCTTCTACATAGGGTTTAATGTGAAATCTAACAAGTGGTTGAGTCCTTATGGTCACTTTTTCTCCATACCTTATTCTGAAGGATAAGAAGGACCAATCCACTGAGAGGTAGCCTCCTATCTTAGCTATAAAATCTCGTTAAAGGTAGATTGCAAAGTGGGAAGGCAAGTCAATAACCACAATGTCTTGGAGGATGGGGAACTAGGACAATCATACACTAGTACAAAAAGAGCAATATATGATTAAAAAACTACTAAAAACTGCATATAAATGACCAAACATGATCATGTGACTATTAGTAGTTTATTGTCAGTCATTTATAACATGACTAAATTGATGACTAAACCATTTTTAATCATTTATTGATTGTTTTGATTGATCAATTTGTTAGTATATTTAGCCATTGATTGTTGTTAATTGGTCATTTATTTAATCATAAAAGTCATTTATTTAATCATTGTAATCATTAATTGTCGTCAATTAGTAATATATTTAATCATTTTTATTCATTGATTTCTGTCCATTAGTAGTATATTTAATCATTTGTATTCACTGATTTCCATCCATTGGTAATATATTTAATCATTTTAATCATTATTTTTATACTTTAAGTAATATATAAATTATTAAGACTAATAAAAATAATTATATATATATATATATATATATATATATATATACACATATATATACATATAATAATAATAAATTACTTAAAAATATATATTTAAAAATAAATAATAATAATAAAAAAATGTATATATATACACACACACACATTAATTTTAAATATATATATATATATATATATATATATATATATATATATATAATTTATTTTTAATATATATAAGTAAAACACACACACAGATCCCAACCCCCCCCCTTCATTATAGGAAGGGGGAAGGGGGTCCGGCCACTATGGTTGCGGTGGCCAAGCAACCATAGCCTCGCCTCTGGAAAAAAATATATATTAAAAAAAAGTGAATATATAAAAAAAAATGTGTATATATATAAATTAAGTATATATATACAAACTTCTTCCATTGCTTGATCTTGTAAACCTATAAAAAAAACAACAAAGCAAACATGAGAAATAGATTTGAGAAATAACATTTATTTAGGCTATAAGGAAATTTAGGGCTTTCTAAAAGAATACCTAGATCTAAGGGTTTAGATTAGTTCAATCATATGGCTCTCACTTATTCCTTCACTTGCAAGTGGGACCACTTGTAAATGGGAGAGAAAAAGACTTTTGACTTTTAAATTTAACATTGAGAGGGAAAAAGACTTTTGACTTTTAAATTATAATTTAAAGTTAATTAAATTTATTCTTGGTGGCTTACATGAAATTAATGAATTATTTTAATTTATCTTTGTAAATTAATTATTTTATGTAGACTTATAAAAGTTAATAATTAAGTATTAAAAAAAGGTTAAATATATTTTATTTAATTGTTTCATGGTAACCCTCCTACATTAATAATTAAATAACATTGTTTTATTTAATTATTAGTGGTAAATAATATTTAATTATTAACTGTAAATATATTTTGATTTTTATATTAAATTTAAAATTAATTATTATCAAGTAGTTTATTAAAGTTATTTTTGAATTTAGTTATTTAGAATTATTTATTTTATTTTGATGGATAAATTTTTAGAAGTTAAAATAATTAACCATTTTCGTTAATTTTTATAAGGTGTCTTTTAATTATTTGGTTGGAAATGATAATTATTAAAGACTAATTAAATATTTTAACACCCTTAACTTAACGACACTTTAATAGTCGAATTCATACCATAATATAATTATTATTAATATTTTTAAAGTAATGTAAATAATATTGAAGTATTTGGAAATAACAATTATTTAGTCACTTTAATTACCCACTTTAATATCATATTGTCTAATTTTTATTTGTGTGACTAATTATTTAGTTGTGTTTTTTACCCGATGATCAAATTAATCATTTATCTAGTCATTTATAGCTGTGTTGTAAACAATTAGTAGAATTTAGTCATTTTTAGTTGTCGTGACTAAAAGTTTTAGTCATATAGTCATTTATTTGCCAATTCTACTAGTGATACAAGAAAACCTTCAACCCTTTGATCAATCCTACTAACTTTTCAGGTGTACCATCTAACTAAAGCACTCCTTTACAATGTGTTTCCTAATTTAGGCCCAATTCGTCAACTACAACCTTGGGCATTACTGATGTTGAGGCTCCACTATCAACTATGCAATTATGAATTAGTTTATTACCCATAATGAGTGTGAGGTAGAAGGGTAGATGATTCTCAGATTTGGTAGATGACTCCACAATGTTATTATGGAAATTAGTAAGAGCTACATGACCATGACCATTACTTAAAGATGAAGGACTAGCATGGCTAGTGGATAGTTATTTTTGCAAGAGATCCTTTTAGCCAAGCATATGAAGGAAATCCC
Organism: Torreya grandis; assembly: GCA_037957365.1. NCBI lineage: Eukaryota > Viridiplantae > Streptophyta > Pinopsida > Cupressales > Taxaceae > Torreya > Torreya grandis. The sequence goes on along the minus strand of JARHVA010000772.1, from coordinate 2,625,490 downwards.
AAAGATAAATGGACACCTTAGCACTCTTCAATGAATCTACAATGTTTAGAGTAGTTCTTACCTTTTCTTGAGTCCTTGGAGGCAAAGGAGTGTTTTTAGCTTGAGGAATTGAAGCACTTTGAATAGACCTTCCAATATTTTGATTTGAAAGAGTTGTAGGAGTGTTAGGGACTTCCATGCTTGCAGTCATGTTTTGTTGCCTTATAGGAGGATTAGATGAAATTGTAGGCACACTATTAGCTTCCCCTAGAGACTTTCTCTTATCTCTTTTATTGTTTGCAACAAAATATCCTTGGTTAATCACATAAGTATCTTTAACTAAAAATTTATTGAATCTTTATCCTTGAAGTTGCCAACCTTCACTTGCTAGCATTAGACTTCATCTTCTACTAATAGTAGAGGAGTGAATCCTCCTTGAGAAACTAGATCTTCTTCTCCATGTTCATTGGCATCCATGAATTGGCCTCATATCTATTCCTCTCCTTGGATTAGATTACTATGTACCAATACCATTGCTCTTGTATTGGTTGTTGAAGTAGGATTGTATGCATTGGCAGGCTTGTTGAAATTAGGTTGCCCTTGACCTCTTCCTTGCCCATATTTTTGACCATATTGCTGATGATAGGTGTAAGTATTTTGATTCACACCTTTTTTAATTTTTTCTCACCCAAGATTAGCTTATAAAAATTGAATATGTGCATCTTTATCCATGGCATTATCTACCTTCTTAAGAGTAGTCCTTGATTTAACATTTGCATTAAGAACTTGGGCAATGTTTGGAGAAGTAATAGGAACATTAGGCAATAGAGTCATAGAAAATTTTAGAGGTAACTTTATAGGCAATAAATCTAATGGAAAAGTCATATTCTTTAGGAAGAATGAAACCACCCATGGATTGTAGTATGATGGCGATATTAGTATCAATGGCCCTCAAGTATGTAGGAAAGATGAATATATTAAGTGGTCTCATGGGAGGAGGCAACCTATGCCAAGTCTTTTGGAACCTCTCATTAAAGTCATTAATTATTTCCTTGGGGTCTCTTTAGATCACATTGAGTTGGTGAATGAGTGAAGTGTGGCCATTCTTATCTTCAAATCTTGATGTTAACAATACTCTAAATTCATCCCATGTTGTGATGTAACCAATGAGAAAATTCATATACCAATCAAGTGATTTCCATCTAAGGGACATGAAAAGGAGCCTAATGGGAATGTTTACCTCAGTGACATTGTGTAAACTACAGAAGTTTGATATATCCCTAATGTGCTCACTAGGAGTGACATGGCCTTCACCATTGAATGTAGGAACACACATTGTAGCATTAGGGGGAATGTCATCATAGGTATCAAGATGGATTGGGTTTTTAGTGTTAAAGTCTAGGAAGGCATGTTATCTAGCCATTTTTTATTCAAATTCTTCTTCAATCTCTTGATCCTCATATCTAGAAAAGTTGTCTTACTCTTCAAAGGGCAGAATAGGCTGAGGGTATTCAACTTCAAGAGGAAGTCTAGGTCAAAGAGATGGATTAATGGAATTGAAAACTTTACTATAAGATAACCTAGTAAGGACCATGAAGTATGAGCATAAATATATGAAAAAATAATGGTCTAAAACTAGATTTTACATTAAATGGAGTCACCAAATGTTGAGCAACACACTAATATGTAGTTGATATTGTCACAACCAGCATTCACCTTGACAAGTTGCCTTTAGGATAATAGGTCCAACCAAGCATGCCAAAAGTATTGCCACAAATTATTTCACCATAGAAGAGTTTTTTTAATCCTACTCTAAGATTTTGGAAACATTGGAATACCTCTATTCATGTGGGTTGCCTATGGTAGAGGTAGATCTCTAGGTTTAAGGGCTAGCTCCTTAGATTGACATTAAAGTGCTTATCACCTACACTAGTTGATTGATTATGGGAAAAGAGATAGAATTTTACATGAAATTAAACTAATCTAATGATTTTATATACCATAAGGGTTTTCATAGTGCTATCATACTTCTTGCACTAAGAAACAAGACCTACAACACTAGTTTCAAAATCCTAAGATGTTCTAGCATTAGTATTTCAATATAGAGATGATAGGCATGAAACTAGTCAAGGTAAGTGGACCAGATGTTATATTTTAGACTATAATAATACTTGGACACTTTCATAGAGCCAAACACACTATTTACACTCCATATAACCTATAAGAATGAGAACTTCTTTCACTAGACATGAAAGGATAAGGAGAATTAAGGATAGAAGATTATCACTAGACCTCACCATTCATCACTTTTCACATTTAGAAAATATTTTTATGAAATATAAAAATATTTAATATATTATTCAAAGGAAAAATACAACATCAAAATATAATGGCTTTGCCATATATGGTGTGGAATTAGTATACAAGAGCCAAAGTGGCTAGTACTTATAGAATGTGAGAAAGGAGAGAGAAGAATGAAGTTCAAGAGTTATAAGAATAGGGGTTATGTCTAAAAGAGAATGGAATATTAAATAGACCATTAAATATTTATTTAGATTAATGTCCCTCAAAATCATCAAACTCCCCAAACTTGGCATAGAGCTCTCTTAGTTGGCTTCTTGAAACTACCCTCATCAATTACCCTTCTAGAGAACTCTAAGGTAGACTAGGAATAGATGGCATAATTTCACTATGAATGGGGGTTATAAAAAAGATCCAACATGCATTGTATGTGTCCCTAATCATTTATATTCTTATTTACAAGTGTTCTCATTGCCTACAATCATTATCATCCTTCTTTCACTCGCTCCTCACACTTCTCACCAATATGCCCATTAGTTGTTTAATATAATCCATATATGGGATGTTATGACACACATAAATAGTCATAATATCCCTTTATCCATTAGGAATAAGCTAAAATTCCTCATAATTGTAGTTATCACCTTCTCACTTGATGATCACTCTTCATTCACTATGTTAGTTTGGACTTCCTAAAGTGAAGGTGCTATCAGAGTTACATGTGTGATTTTTTTAAGCACTAAATGAACATGAGTAGTTATATTAGGTATAATTATATCTCCCAAAGTGATCCTCATCCTTTGAAACTCATATGTACCTATAAAACATCAAAACTATCAAGAAAACTAGTTTTGTACCCTATCTATAAAAAGAGGGTAGAAGACAACTTGATGGGAAGGAGTTTGGGGAAGTATTATACAATCCAAAATAACTTTATTGGTCATACCAACTCTTTTTGATGAATTTATATCAACTTCTTCCCCATTATGTCATTAACAAGGGTTTTGGAGGGTTTTAAGTGGTTTTACCCTTTAAGGATTATTCATAAAAATTTGAAGTTAAACCTATGAAAAAATTACATAAAAGGAAATTTTAGGACCCTCTTCAATCATTTTTAAATCATTGGATTCTGATTCTAAGCATCCATACATATATAAGCTTCCAAACTTACCCTCTTGAGCTTTTTCCTGCATTCTATGCACCCTAGGTTGTTCTTGAGCCAAGAAATTATCTCTCTATAACTTTTTATGGAAACCAAAAGTTTTTTATTACCTTATAACTCCACATTAAATTTATATAATTCCTTATAATGTTAACCTAGCCCTATAAGTGGTATTATATGCCCTTTAGGCATTAGGCTTAGTCTAGGCCTAATAAGCCTGACGACACCTATGTGGGTTTCAGCCACCATGTTTAGAATCTATCACCTGTGAGTTGTTTTCAATTTTATTTAATATTAACCTCACTCATTACATATCATTTTATTGATATAAGTCTCCTTGTAAACTTACCTTATCATTCTTATGACAAGGTATGACTCTCTAGTAGTGCCCTCTGTCTAAGAATAGAGGGAACTTCCCCTATTGTCTCAAGCATACCAAGGTTATGATAGACTTTAATAGTTATTATATAACATCTCAAGGTTTTTTAATACTTATAACACATTCAAACATTCTAAAACCCAAGATAGACTTCTATATAGCTCACTAATTGTGTAGGATTTGTAAGCATGGTTGTAGGTGTACTTCAAAACTAGATCTTGCCCTATTTTTGTGTGATGAGAATCTGATGAAATGGTAACTAGTAATATGAGTATATTACAAACATGTTCATAATAAAAACCCCTACTAAATCCTTCAATGTGTACCTTCCATTTTGACAAGCCTAATTTGTAGTCAATTGTGTATTGTGTTTCTTGCTTAGAAAATGGTATGTATGTATGTATATATTTTATGGTTAGACCTTGTATAATGTTATATTATATCCTTTAAATCATCAATATAACTTAAAAATCATTTTTACTCACCTCATTTTTAAATACTTGTGACAAGACTAGACAATCACATGTTAATGCATTGTCATCCTATAGGTGACTGTAGGTGACCTTTTTAAGGGCAAAAGTACACCTATAGGTGACTCTTTTATGACTTATTCTTGGTATACCATGAATTATAATATTATTAATTTCTATAATATCTCACCTTAGTCACTCACATCTATATTATATATTGGATTCAATCAATAATCATATTGCCAAATTCTCACATATCCTCATTTTACAGTCAACTATATATGTCCATCTTGGAGGCAAAAGAGCCATTATAGGTGGTAATTTGAATTAAAAACTTGAATATAAACTCCCTAAATATTATTTTATCTATTATTACCATTATCAATTCAATAAATTCACTTACCATGGAAACATGCTCCTATCATACCACCTTGGACTATGAGATCACTGAAAGTTCAAACCACTGTAGTAAACATTGAAAACCTGAAGTGAAGAATGTCTAGAATGGAGACTTCATTAAATCATAATCCTTTGGTAAAACCCTAAATTATTTTTGAAATTTATTACTCTACATTATGGATTCATGATAGGATCATTTAGTCTTGTCTAGACCTCCTACCATGAAACTATGAAAGGATCAAAATAAGGTAGCATCTTTGTTTCAGAGTTTTTAAGGTAACTTATCCTTAAAGTGGTTCTCTCAAACTATGGACATAGTTGCAAGTTTTTTTGTCATCATACGGACTCCATCATGACTATTATGACCTCTTCAATGTTTTAAAACTTGATGAAGGTTTATAACATGCTCAAACTACTCCATGCAACACCTTCAAGTCTTTGTGAAAGCCATCTGCAAGTGTAATTGTAGGATATAAGGTAGTGAATATAAAAGAACTAGTTGTAACAATCATTTTTATGTCATTTGAATATCTTAGTTTGGTTTCTCATGTTCCAAGAGTTTTTTCAACATCTTTAAACTCCTCATTACATCTCCATGAATGTTCTCAAAACCTTCATCCACTTAACTGTGTGTGACAATCATGCAGAAAGTTTATTATGTTAGCCTTTCTTGATTGCAACCTCATTGATGTTAGCCTTTGATTTTGATCTTAGGAGGAAAGGGTGATTTTCATGACTTTTTATAGGTTCAAAAATCATATCCACTTTTTCTTGGAACCACTATAGGGAAGGAAAACCTATGTAGTTGATGATCATGCATGTAATCTAGCAATGGAGTTCCTACCTAAAAAACTAAGATATTTTGCCTATCAACTCACCTATAAACATGAAATAAAATATGTAACCAAGATATAAATATTTCCATACCTTATATAATCATTTTCATCCATTGGTTTGTATGAACTATCTCATATAAGGAGAAAACCTGCAAGGTGTGGGGATGAGCAGGCAAAAAAGAGCAGTCAACTTCTTAGCATTGGTTCATAAAGCATGGGAAACAAATATTTTAAATAATACCATGAAATGTAAGTGTAATAAGTTTTATAACACCTCTGAGAGGAATTTGGCATGAAATAACTCTTCTTATCCGTACCATGAGAAAACATGTTAACTAATTTTACATGCCAAGAAGAGTGATAGAGGAGTGGAATGATTTAAAGCCAAATTTGAGACTTCCAAAGAAAATTAAATGTGTAAGTTAACTTAGGTAAGATAAATAATCATTTCACAACCTTACATATGTGCCACAACACTTTCATAGGCCATATAACTACCAAAACTTCCTCTTTTTTAACTATTTTCTTGATCTAACTTAATACCTGCAAGTTTTTTAGTTAGTACTAACATGACTAACATGAATAAAAATATTATGACATTTGGATGTTGAAATTTAGTTTGGAACACTTATCTACAAATGAAAACTATATAACCTTCATTAATGGCTCAAATATGACCTTATAGTGACATGAAATTACTTAATTTGACTATGACTAAGGTTAATAGCATATCAAATGACATCAAAAGGATCATGACACTTCCTATAAAATCATAATAGACCCCTTTATCAAGTTTTATAATATGGAGGGTTGAATTATTTTGACTTGTGGTTAAAATAGTCAACACCTTCCTAGTGATATTATTGTGGTAAGATATCCTTTGGCTAGGTCTAGTGGATCCATATCGGCCATGACCTCGATTATATAATGTATCCCCAATTGGAAGTGCAAGTAGGATATATCTTTTCTAAGCTAGGATTGATTTGTATAATCTGTTACATTTCTTGTTAAATATAGGGTCTTCATGGCCAAAAAACAAAAGGTAACATGGGCATGATGAAATATTGTGGATGTGGATATTCAAATACACTTATTATAAGAGGTTGATTTTTTATCATGTTATCATTAATAGTAACATTGCATGATAATATTTTTCAATTGAGAATCAAAATTTGCATTTCAATATTTACTATAACATTCATCATAGACATAAAATGACTCAGATGAATTGTTAAAGTTTGCAAAGATGTAGTCATTGGTTGAAACTTACCATCGATGTGAAACATAATAATTATGGATTTATCCTCATTATTGGTGATTAATTTGGGGTTCACACCATTGTAACTTTGGGGAACCTTTGGTAATAGTATATCATGAGTAAACTTTGGAACCTTTGGTAATGGTAAATCATTTGTTTTTTGTAAATAAGCCAATAAATTTATGAACTTGACATAAATTATCATGATCAAATAAAGGAAGATTAGAATTAATAATAGTTAATGTGTTCTGGTGGATAGATAAAAAATTGATCAACAATAGGAGTTTGTTTAGTACCCCTTACCAAACCTTAGTAACTCTATTTAGATTCTTTGAGCTACACTTACAATCACCTAAATTTATCAATCTGATCATTGTTGTTATCTTGAATCATGACAATATGTCTTTAATCATGGTATTTCACTATATCATATTATTAAATTTATCAAACACATCATGGATTATATTATCACTTGGAAGTGTCACCCTAATTGATTAATCCATTGAATTAAATATGCAATTAACTTTGTCCCATCCTACCAATATGAAATATGGATAAATAAAACTAATTAATCATCTTAACTAATTGGTAAGATAATCCATACATATTTCATATTTTTCAATAAATCAAATAATCTTATTTTCCATCTAAAACTTGTGGTGTCATCCAAGGATCCCTTTGACAATTTAAAAATTGTAACCAAAGTCAAAACCCCTTTTCTAAGACAAATTCAATGTAAGGAGCAAAGTGTGTAAGTAAACTCTATGACATGATCTTACACACTCAAAATATTCTCAAATAGAGTTCTTACCCACTCTAAAATTTCATGAGTGGATATATTACATGTTCTTACACACTTCAAGCATGGTATTAATGAGATGTAGGACCTCTTCTCATCCATTGATTTTGATCTTCATCTAGGAAATCTATAAATTGAGGGTTTCCCCTCCATTCTCAATAAATTTATTTTGTAAAATGAAGTGTTGTTAATTTATGAATCAAAGCTTCAACCCACAACATCAAGCACCCAATAAAATCATCCATTTATAAAGGGAGGTGATATTTAATTGTCTATGGGTCTCGACCCACCTTTGCAACTACATCACTTCCAAACTCATCCTAATTTCAATAGGATAACAAAGGTATACAAAGTGTTGTTTTCCAATTTTAATTGCATTCCTTTTGTCTTTCTCAATCTGAGGACACATGTTTAAATTAGTTAGATATTTTGATTTTTATTTTGATATATACTAATGAAATACTAATATTTGTTTCAAGATATTACATATGACACACCTAGAGGGAATTAATTTCACCCCAAATTCCATTTTGAAGTCTCTTAAACCTGATTATCCAACTATTCTATCTATTTTTAGCTAAAATTATTTCAAAATTTCCCACAAACTATTGAAATTTTAGTTTCTAGATTTTTGTAGAATCATCTTGTGAATTAGTGGAATCATGAGTGAAATTGAAACAATATACATGTCAATTTGTGGAATCTTGTTTAGTCAAAATCCCTATTTTCAAAATTTTATAAATTAGGAATAACTTTGCTGGAAACATATTATCTTCTATCAAAAATATTTGTGTCTATGTTTATAGGGAACATGGTAGAATTGTCAAAGCATTAGTGAAATCATCTTTGTTTTATGGTAGTCTATGTTTACAGATTGACGAAGTCATCTGAACTTTGGTGAAATCATTCATATTTTAGCAAATTCATTCAGATTTTAGTGAAACCATTTAGATTTTATTGAAATCATTTTGATTTTAATGAAATCATTTAGATTTCATTAAAATCATTTAAATTTTATTAATCACCTTTATTTTCTAACAGTCTATGTTTGTAGATTGGCGAAACCATCTTAGCTTTAGTAAAATCGTTTAGATTTTGGTGAAATCTTCTATGTTTTTTTAAAGTCTATCTTTTTATATTCATAGAATTATACTAACTTTGGTGAAATCATTTAGATTTTAGTGAAATTACCTATGCTTTCTAACTATCTATTTGGATATTGGTATAATTATTCTAGCTTCGGTGAAATAGTTAGGATTTTGATGAAATCATCTCAATTTTCTAACACACTATGTTTCTAGATTGGAAAATCTCCATAAATTTGGTGAAATTGTTCAAATATTGATGAAATCATCTCTATTTTTTTGACATTTTGTGTTTTTAGGGTGACAAAATTATATTAAGTTTATCAAAATTAGAGTGACTTTGACAAAATCATTTTTTGATTTCTGACTTTGTTTTTTGTAGAGTGGTAGACTCATATTGTGTTTCAATGAAATCATTCTAATTTTAGTGGAATAGTTGTTAGTTTGTGATATAATAATTTTAGGCAGGATTTTATGCTTACAAAGATAAAATAACAAATTATTGATTTATTGTTTGCAGGTTTTCTCTTATTAAAGTCTTAAATCAACCAAACAAACTCACACTTCTTTTTAGGCTTAAGAATTGAACACACATTTTTATTTGGGCATAAAAAATAGTTTGATATTTATTTTCATTTGATTGTGTGTGTAGTTGTACAATCAAAAATAATTTATACTCTTCCCTTACACCATAAGGTGATTCTTAGGAATTATAAATAGATTATATTGATTGGTTTTATCCCAAATGGATGTTATATATGATCTTCCCTCATATCTTTAAGTGATCTTGGGAATCAAAAACGGCATGAGTCTATTTTATTTTCACTGTATGACTTGGACCTTTATCCCCAAGTATAATTATTTAGGGTTTGGTGACTAGGATTTCATCCCCAGCATTAGGACCAAACCCATATTCTATTGGGGTATATAAGTTGAGGAAGGAGCTATTATTATTGACCAAGTGGATACATGTTTTAAGCACACCATGAATTGAGAGTATTTCATATTCTAATACATAGGCCCTAGATATCACCCCTTGAGGATTGATTTTCTAATGGCACTCCATTGAAATATTATGGATGGAATGAGCGTGAAGGGACTAGACCCTCTTTCATAGCCCATTATCATCCTCTTCCATAAATTTGGGCCCCTGTGTATCATGAGGTATATAGGGGACACACCTATAAATCATTGTTTATTCTTAGTTTAAGACTCTTTAACCATAAACAACTATCAGTGTAGGGGAAACAACATCCCTAAATATCACTCACCATATACTAATGTGGATTGAGGGTTGGAAGACCAACCTAGTCACTATTTTATGCGAGTATATCAGTGGATTGGTAGTTGAGTTGGACACCTTTTATATGAATCATAGGGATTGTCATTTACATGCTTTTATTTGATTTTTTCAAGACATATATTAAATATAAATCGTAAACACTTTAAACAAAGTCAAAATTCAAATGTCAAATCTATCAAAAGTCAAACCAAGTCAACTTTCATAAAATCAAAAGTCAAACTTTGAAATTCAAATCAAAAATTAAAATTCAAACATCAGGGTGAAGTCAAAATTCAAATCAATTCAAAGTCAAACATCAAGTCAAAATTCAAAGTTGAAATTTAAGGTCAAGTCAAGTCAAACTTCTAAAATCAATTCAAGAATTCAAGTTTATCTTGAGTCCAATGTTTTAAAAATCAAAGTCAAACATTTTCAAGAACCAATTCGCAAATCACATCAAATCTAAGTAAAACATCCAAAAAATCAAGCAAACTTATTTTAAAACATAAAAAGCATCCAAATCCAAAAACCAAATCAAAATCAATACATTAAATCAAACCACTTCCAAAGAAGCATACAAGTCAAGAGAAAATGAAGCAAGTTAACCAAAATTTGACTTCAATCCAAAAAGTTAACTTAACTCTAATTTAAAGGCCAATAAAATTCAAGATCATCTAACATCAAACAATAATTTAAAATATGGATTTGTTGAAAATAAAATATCAAGTTGAATTCAATTCAATTCAAATTTTAAATTTGACTTCAATACAAAGCAACAAATTTTAACACCATGCCTTGTTATATGTGAATTGGAACTAGTTATAAGCCTAAATTTGATGATGATTTTGCTAGAAACCTATTTTATTTTGACCAAAACCAAGAATAATTTCATAATTGATTACACTCTGAAGGAGGGGTGGATGTAAGTATTCACAAAACTAAAACTAGAACTAACCTACCCATAATAGATTTGAGAAGGGCCCAATTCAAAAATATTTTTTTAAGCAAAAAGATGAAATCATCTTACAATTATTAGAGTTAGGTGCTAAATTTATTGTAGGTTATGCCCCATAAAATTTGAAATACCATATCCATACACCAGAAGAGGATGTACCAACACAACATCGAGGCAAGGCTTCTTTATGACCGAAATCAAGGTCAAAAGATTGTTGAGAATCTACATCCAAATCATGAGTCCTCTAGGAAAGGGAAAGATACCCATGTATAGCCACCACCTTAGGACACTAATTAGGATGTGATTGAGAAATTATAAAATGTAAGCCAAATATTTGATACTTTGAATTCTACCTTAAATTCCACTCAATCCAACAAATATTATTGTTAAATCCTAGCCAATCAATAATAAACCCTGACTAATCAGTAGAAAATATCAACCAATCAATAGTAAACCCAGCTAATTAGTACACAATCCTTACCAATAAATTAAAAATCCCCACTAATCAACAACAAATCCCACTCAATCAAGATCAAATTTTGGGTAATCAATAATAAATTCCACCTAATCGGTAGCATATTCCTATCAATAGGATGCTTATTCCCACTAAACCCACCAATAGGATATTTATTCCTACCAAGTCTAGCTCTAATTTTCTAGTCAATCCTAATCCACTAGGTAATCCTAATCAGCAATTTTCCACACACCAGCATGCATGACACTCATCTCAAAGCACTCCAAATGCATAATAGTGGTTTGAAATGAAGGATGTTATTCTAGGACTATAAATAGGGAATCAAAGTAAAAAGTTCAAATTTGAGGAACTACGTCATTATTATTTTGATAAGATCAATCTATAATTCCCTTTCCCACCTAATTTTGAGGTGACAAAATTCAATAAGTATAAACGAAAAAGGGACCCAAGAGAATACATCAAATAATTTTTCATGGCCTATCAAGAAGTTGCATTCAATGACATTTATCTACTTATATTTTTTTCTTAAAGCTTGGGCGGTAAATCCCTAGAGTAGTTCCTTCATTATCCTAAAGGATTAATCACTACTTTTATTAACCTATCATAATACTTTGTGAAGCATTTCTCATACAACATGTAACATGAGTTGACAATGATGGACCATTGCAACTCAAAATAGTGAAGTAAGGAGATCTTTTTCAACCTTTTTACAATGATGGAGAAGTTTGGCCATTAGGTTTTCTCATTCTCTCCTAGAAAAGCAATAAGCTACCACTTTTGCGTCAAATCTAAAATTGAAAACAAATTTTCATTTGTGACTATGTTGTACAAATACATTTGATGAAATCATCAAAAATGGTATGCATATTTAATAAGCCCTTATTGAGAAATGGTTGATCAAAATATACTGTAGGGATTCTCCAAATCAACCCCAAGTTAATTCCCAATCACAAATAAAGAAACCTAGAGTTTTCAATAAGAATAAGAATGTCACAGGTGATGGAGTTACAGATTCTAAGCATGTGTAAATTGTTCAACTAAAACACATCCAAAACATCTAATCTACACTAGTAGTCACTCTTTAAATACCACCACGTAAGACACAATATCAACAAAGGACATTCTCCCCTCTTGGAGAACCATTATAAGTTGTCTTTCAAATTTTAGTGCTAGATACATAGTTGTATGCCTTATCACTAGACATTTTGAAGAAGGTCAACCCAAACCAACATGGTAAAAAGATAATGAATATTGTGATTATCAAAGAGTAAAATGCCATACTTCACATCGATGCATAAAACTCAAGCATTATATTCAACACCTGCTTGACCATGGATAAATTGAGATTGATAGAAATGCTTCATCATGTAATTAGAGTATGGGTATATTTATAGACCCATTCCAAAATTACAATCAAATAAATCAAAACAATTAGAATAATTATGGTAATCAATAGCAATAACATCAAGATCAAATTCAAGGTCAAAACTCTTAAACCAACCACATTGATTATCATAATATCTAACACAACTATTATAGTTTTGTGGGTAGGGTCATATATAATCATGTTTCCATTATCTAAATCAACTCCCACCATCCTCCTAACACTGATTAGTATGCTAGGACCACTATCCTAGGACCTCTATCCTATTATGTTAATCTTAACCAAGCTTGATAATGTGTTATTACTACTTGGCACTCAAACGTTACCCTCCATGGTCCTTCCACATCAAAATTAAATAATCAAGTCTAAATTCCCCCCATTTCAAATCAAACCCATATAGATCCTTAATTGAAAATGTATATGACCTTATTGAATAGTTGTACAAAACCACATCATATATATCCATCTTGGATATTTCATGAACATCCATTATCTATAAGGACGTTATATATAAACTCCTTCAACAATCAAAGGTCCCTTTAAATATTGACCCCTCATATTTTTAGGTGTTTGTAGGACTTTTTTCCTCAAGGCAATAAATCACCTTTGACCCAAATGATGTTTCACATGTAGGTCCTTCCCACAATGACCCCCTCTATATTGAGGTAATTATTACAAGGAATAAAGTTTAAAGGGTAATCCTAGATAATGGATCTAAGATGAAAATTTGTACACTCAATTTGGTCAGACATATAGGGTACTTAGATGTAGATTTATAGGCAAACATCATTACAACTAATGCTTATGATAATGCAAAGAGGGAATTAGTTGGTGTTATTTATTTTCCTATCATTATTGGGCCTATCACTCATACAACTCTTTGTCATGTTATTGACATTGAACTACCATATAACCTTCTTCTTGGGCATCCATGGATTCATTATATGCATGTAGTTCCATCCACTTTACATCAATGCCTTAATTTATCACATGTCAGTATGGAAGTCATAATCACTGGCTATACATAACCCTATTAGTATTGTAAGATGTTGGAACTAGAATATTGAAACACTGATCATTATCCCATCACAAAGTACATCCCTAAGAAGGATAAAATTATGCTTACTAAAAGTCCTAAATCATCTTACATCCATCATGATAACTTTGCATCCAAATCCAATAATCCTCCCCCAAAGGCATCATTGCACTTCATAATCAAAGATAAAGGTTATGGAGAATATGAAGTTAAAGATGATGTTCACATTGCCAAAATTCTCACATCCCCAAAAAACCATGGCATGCCCAAAATGATTTGGCACAAAAAGGTTGATTCTTATAAAGTGAGATCCCTCTCCTTTAACAAAAATGTTATCTTATACCAAGAACAGATCAACAATATTTGAGAATCATAGTTATATAGTTATTGATTTACATCATGTTATCAAAGTAGAAAATATCTCATTCCCAATAAAATATTGGAGCATCTAACTTAAAAAGGTAAAGGCTTGTGTAAAAATAAACAAGGAATTATTGAGCTAGCTCCCCCTGCTAAACAAAATAGAACTCAAGGCATTGGATTCAAACCACCTAGATGTGACCCCTTTGATATCAAAATTGATGACACTATGATATACAATGATGAATTTCATGGCAGTGATACAAAATCCTTTTATAGTATTTATGATGAACTTTTCAACGCTAACCTTTTTAATAATAATGGTGTCCTTACCATCCATCTAGACCTCCACTATCATGAACTCATCAACTAAGACCAATAAGATTACTTATCATCAAGTGTATTGTATAATGATGAGGACATTACAAAATTCTTAAGACTTCAATATAGTCTTCTACCTAGGGACCATAATAAATGTTTTGAAATCAATTTTCACTCTGATACCTACTTTTGGAAGCAAGTGGCCTTCCTTAGTCATAAAAATTAAAGAAAATCAAGAATTAATGCCCTCTAGTGAAAACTCTTTGAGGCATTACTAGACAATCAAAAAATCAAAAATGAAGATGTGTTCAATGGTGAAAATCTCCTAGAGGTGTCAATAGATGGGGAAGTCCTCTCTCTTCATGAAGAAGCAAAAAAAATTCATAGTCCAACACTCGACATTGGAGTAGGCCTTGGTCTTATTAAGGAGAAAACATTAAAATAATTGGTGTAGGAATTTTCAAATACATTTTAAAATTGTCCTTTACCTAAGAAGAATGATTTATGTTATTATTTTATGGGTGATCTTGATGAGCTAGTTGAGCCATGGTCAGATGAAGAATATCGACTTCCTTTGATGATAATTTTGTTAGAAGATGCTTCCATGCTACTTTTGGAACATACCATCAATGTCAACATCATTACTGAATACAATCTACATATCATCAATCTCAATGCTTCTCTCATAGATGAATAATGTAATATCATCATTTCCCTCATCAAGTAATTCATCAATAAATTTTCATGGTTATATGCTAACATGCTTGGCTTATACCCACCTTTAGTGGTCCATGTTCTTAAAAAGGGTATAACATTTCATTATAATAATCATTATCAAGATGATTTTGAGAAAATAAAGAAATATTTAGAAATCCACCCATGTTATCCCCTCTCACACTAATAAATTTATTGTTGGTTTACATTTCAACTACTCAACATGCCTTGGGGGTACTTTTGACTCATTAAAACATAAATGGAAAGGAATGGGGAGTTTATTATTTGAGACAAAAAATTTTGGAATATGAGAATAATTATTCTTCCATTGAAAAGGCTTGGTTAGTAGTAGTCTTTGCATCTCAAAAATTATGGCATTACATGTTGAACAATAAGACTATCCTCATCACCAAAGTGGATCCATTAAAATATATTTTATCAAAAGCTACTCTAATAGGTTATATGGGAAAATGGGTTATGATATTAGTGAATTTGATATTGAATATACAAATTATAATGCTATTAAGGGGTACATCTTTGCCAATCAAATTTCAAAAGATTCATTGGTTGACACACAACCATTTATCATGGGATTTCCTAATGAGTCCATCTTAACCCTAGATGAGTCACAACAATGGAATCTATATTTTGATGGCTCCTTTACACCTCAAGAATCCACTAGGTGTGGGATTCCATAGGTTTAACACCATATTCCTTGGTATTTTGATCATAAATAATCCTCCCTATCAAGATCGAGTTGCCTTCCCTATGTATTTCACTACATGATCTCATTGATGATGAGGAATATCGAGTATCCAGGTTACAAGAGCTAAATTTCTTGCATGAAAATTGGATAGCTTCCTTAAATCAGCTCAAAGCATATCAAAATCACCAACATCGCATCTATGATAAATGCATTAGATCCCAAGATTTTAAATTGTGTGATCTTATGTTTAAATAAAATCAATAAAACACCAATGTGGATAGAGAAAAGAAAGGCAAGTTTGATCCTAATTGGTTAGGTTCATAGATCATAAAAGATAAATATGGCTTTAGTTCTTACCGATTATCTATAGAGGATGGTCAAGAGTTAGATGAGCCCATGAACATCATGCATCTCAAGTGATTTTATGCTTGACACATTATAACATTGTCTATGATTACTCCATTCCTTGAGGGTAGTTTCACATCATTCCATGTCCTTTCACCCATCTATGATCCAAACCCTATCATTATCTCAACATCCTTTTATATTTTTGACCTTGATGGTGACTTACAAGCACTACATGATATGTATATTTGGCATGATCAAAATATGATGGCATCCTTATATCAGGTCATCAAGAATATAACATGGATGATTTCCCTGGCTTGTAATCATTGATGAGATTTCTTTATATCTATCCTCTTTCACATCTCATATTCCCCATTTTACACCTTGTATCTTGTTGATTTCCATGTATTTGGCTCTTGCATCACTTTTTTATGCCCACTGCTAGAGTTAGTTTCCCTTTGTTATTGGCTTATTGTATATACATCCAAACTTTATATATATATATATATATATATATATATATATATATATATATATGTATATATGTATATATGTATATATGTATATATGTATATATGTATATATGTATATATGTATATATGTATATATATGTATATATGTATATACATATATATGTATATATATATGCATATATATGTATATATATATGCATATATATGTATATATATATGCATATATACATATATATATATATACATACACATATATATATACATATATATATATGTATATATATATGTATATATATATATATATATATGTATATGTATATATGTATATATATGTATATATATATGCATATATATGTATATATATATATATATATGTATATATATACATATATATATATACATATATATATGTATATATATGTATATATATATATATATATATATATATATATATATACATATACATATATCTATACATATATGTATATATACATACATATATATACATATATGTATATATATATGTATATGTATATATATATATATATATATATGTATATACATATATATATATATACATATATATATATACATATACATATATATACATATATGTATATATACATACATATATATGTGTGTGTGTGTGTGTGTGTGTATACACACACACACACACACACACACATATATAATTAAAAATCCCATAATCCTAAAAAAAAAAGACCCAAAATCCTAAAAATCAAAACATCCCAAAATCCTAAAAATTAAAAATCTTAAAAATTTTCAAAAATAGATATAAAGCCATGAAATATTTGTCTTCTTTTTTAGCATTGGACCCTTCTCTTGATTTTATTCTCGGAAAGATCATTGTTGTTTCAGTGGAGTGTGTCACTTGTCCATTTCTCTCTCATGTGCTTGGACATTTTTTAGGGTGTGTCTTTCATTTGAAAACTATCATTTACTAACATACTCCATTTCATCTTCCATAAGGGTATAACCACATTGGCATGAAGTCCATATAGACTATGTAGGCACTGCTCATTTACATAGGGTTTTTGAGTTTAGCTCAACCTATATTCCCACTTCCCACTTTTTGGTCCAAAATTTTATATTCCTTCGTAAGTTATAGTAATATTGTTTTCACATCTATCCATATCAATCAAGTTAATTAATTCACTCATATAATTTAAAGATGTAACATTTTCTCCCTTGCACATGTCATTGCTTGGGGAAAATCAAGCACACATTTTCTTACATCCATAAATGTAATGGTTTTTTTGTTGTTTTTTTATTTCACATGTTTTGTGCGTGTGTGTGTGTGATTTCTTATTTGTTTGTTTGATCTAATTATTGAGTTTTGACTCAGTTCATCTGCATCAACATCATCATCATGATCCTTTAAATCATGTGTTTTATCATGTATTTTTACTTGATTTAGTCCTTATGCAAATGGAAATAATGGATCATGGTTTTTCTATTATCATGGTGAATCTTATCATAATCTAAATGAAAATTCAAGTTACAAATTATATGTCAAAATATGATAAACATGCAGTGTATCCCCTTGAAAATTTTATCCACATCCCATGGATAATTATGCTATCATGATCATCGAAACCATATACATGTATTAACATCAGATATAACTCACATCAATCACATCAAATATCAACATGGATCACATCATTTTATATAAATGAATATCAAACCAAAATCATGAGCACTAAATGCATCAACAATCATGTCTCATTATCATCAATACATATTATAAACATGATAATATCATCCATCAGAATTTCACATCATATCAATGAGTGACATTAAAATTAAATTGCATCACATCAATATTTAAATCTATCAAACACCAAATAATCAATAACATATAAAATGTAACAAGGAGATTAGAATAAATTGAGCATCATATATACAAAATAATGATCATGTACATCACTTCCATATATACATCACAAGTACATGTATAATCAACATTATGAGAATACAAAGTGAAAAAAATAGTTCTCAATATGACCGTATGCATATGGACTCTTATGAGGTGATCTCTATCATGATCTCAATTGAGGTGGTGGTTATGAAAAAATATGAGGTGGTGTCATCTAGGATGGTCCCGTGGTACCTATTATCCATTATAAAGTTTTTTCAACTATTTTTTTGCAAGTTTTCCATCCTCATTATCCTATAAGATATCCCTGATCTTTAACTAATATGCTCATCATAATATGGTGTCTTATGACTGACTAGTACTACACCCAAATCTCCTATAGTAGATAACATGGCCCATTACTCTCATAGTATCTCACAAGGCCTTGACTAGGCCCTATGGAGTCACAATCTATACAACTACATTTCACTTGATATAGATCATTATTTCCTATGCACATGTTGCATTTCACTCTGCATGTAATATCTTACCATCCCCATCTCTTAAAGGTTGTTATGCTAGTCGAGTCACCTAGGATATCAATCATGTAACCTCAGTAGTGAAAATGGAAATATGTTGGTCTAGGTAGAGGTATAATCACTGAGAGGGAGGGGTGAATTAATGATGCAAGATAATCCAATTAAATTCCCAACTCTTAAACATTTAGTACATACAATCATGATGCATAAAAATTAATCATTACAATGGACAAAGAATATATAACAAGATCAAGAACACATAATATGATATATGTGGGAAACCCTCTTAGGGGATAAAACCCACTAAACCCTATAAGATGGAATATGGTCCTATAAAACAAGATCCAACATTTAGACCAACACCAACTAATCAAGGAACACTCATCCCATAAGGAGCTACTACTCCTCTCTAGTTGAGCACCCATAACAACTAGACATTTAGCAAGCTTTATCTTGTAAGGAGGAACTAACCCCCTAGGATACTATCAAGAATAACTCAATTATACAGTCAACTTTGGAGCTTAATATCTTTGACTATACAAACATTCAAACCTTCTAACTCACTTTTCTAGATGTGACTTGAATTCTTATTAAACTTTGATTTTTACATCAACTTCAAATTTTTCTTAGATCAAAATATATTAGCAAAATATTGTAGACAAGTTTTTCCCTTTGCTAATTCAAATGCCAATGGTCACTATTTAATGCAAAAACATGAGAAGACACGTGTTTTCATCTTGTGTCCTTGCATAACTTACTCAAATGTACTTTTTCAATATCCTTGTGATCCTCCTAACTTTAAATCTTTAATTTTTACCATTGATATTTGACATAGGCTTTCATGATTAAGACACTTGGCACCCCCACGTACCTTCAAGCACATTATTGTCAGTGTTTGCTCTTACACCACTTGGTAGTCCCATGTGTTGTTGATCTTCTATCAAATCATCTTGATTGAGACACATTTCATTATTCCATGCAATATTAGGAAATTTTGACATATGGACTTCATGTGCATTGTTGGATCATAATCTGGATGATGAATGCTCACCATTAGATTTATCTTGACTAGTTGAGCCCAGATTTCAATGTAGTTAAACTTGATAGTCTATGGCACATCACATTCTATAAGAGAAACTTTGAAGGTTTATAACTTGAGCTAGAAAACACTTCAAGATTATAAATATTTAGAGTAAAATCTTGGTACTATAGACATATCCATGAAAACCTTTAACCATTGTTGACTTTTTGAGTACCTACACTAAATGCAAAAACTTGTCGGTTCATTCATATTTACATGATGTGCAGTGATGGTATGGATTCTCTTAAGTTATAAGATGCATGTTTCTCTTTGAAAATGATTAAATGACACACCAAAACTTCACCAAGGCATCTATGGATGCCTCACAATCTCTTCTTTATCTTTACTGATCTGCACATATGTTATATACTCTCCAAACTATCAATCTAATCACTTTATCATTAATGCACTATAAATCATGACCAAACTTGACATCAGTGACAACCATGACATTATTAGGACACCAAGAGACTATGTCCAACAATCTCCCCCTTTTTCTTTGATGACAAACCACACTCAAAATGCCTTCTCTCAATTTGAACAACTCCTCCATTTTGATCTTTCTCCCACTTTGAAATTAATGGCAAAGGGTCTCTTCCTCAATATGCCAACTTGATCATTGACCTAAAAAACTACTCACAGGGCTTATAAATCTCCCCATAACATCAAGATCAATCTCATGTCATATGTTCTTTGGCATACACCAATATAAAATTGGGATTATCTTATCCTTGGACCTGTCAAAACTGCTCATAGAGTTGGCAATCTCCCCCTTACACCATGCACATCTTCAATCTCCTATCCTCAACAAGACTTTAGCTAAGTTGCTCCACTTGAGATTATTTAAAGAAACCTTCACCCTTTCATAATCCACCAACTTCATACCAATATCTAAGCTTCTTGGACCCAAGAGACCTTCATGACTTTCTTTGTCATGCAACACAACCAAGACCCAACAAACATTCACCATGCTTCTTCTTTTTGTAAAGTGTCTCCTTGAAGCTTAGAGAGAGAGACCCCTTTGAAATAGTGAAACTAAGAGTCCCAAAACTTAGGATAATCCCATATCTCCATAATATCATTTGAATTATGATCCTACCTCATCACCAAATTAACTTTGAATGGATCCTTGACTTCATTCTTTGCTTTGGACTTGTCAACAAATGCAGACAATAGAAACTCTTGACTTTCCTGTTGACCAAATTTGACCCTACAGGTCAAATTAGGGCCCCTATAGGTAAAAAATTGATTTTTAAGTGTTTTTATGGGTCTAATATTTTTTCATGGGGTATGTGATTGTCTATTTGATGTAATTTGATGTTATATTACCCTTGATCTTAGTCATATTAATCCTTATGTCTTTTAAAATCATTTTAGGGGTCATAAATGAAAGTGACACATTTTAAAAGGTGTTCAAGTTTCATAAGTTCCTTTAAAATTTCTATTAATTTATATTCCCTATCATGAATGTTAGACCTATTTTAATCTTGCATGTTATCTAACTAAAGATCAAGAAACCAACTAAAAAGAGGGAGTTTGGCAGTTGTACAGCCCACGAGGGAAGGTGACACATGGGAGAAGGAAATGGAACATTTATTAATATTATTTAGGTTAATTTAAATGATTTATATTCTCTTTAAGTTCCATTTTTGAGCTAAAACCATTCTGCTCCTGCTTTGCCTTTCTAGACACATAGAAGTGGTCAGTAGGTTTGTGCTTGGTACAGATAATTGAAGAGGTTTCAAGTAAAAATATTTTGGGAGGTGGTATTAAAATTATATATATCCATTTCCATAATAAAATTTATAATATTTGTCAACCATGATTTATGAACCATCTCTAACAAGTTTACTATGTTTTTTTGCTCACTATTTCTTGCACCCTATAGGTTTTGATTTATTTTGGATAGGTATGTACAATAAAATTGATGATGTTGAAATTATATGATGTTTTATTTATTCTCAAATTAAATCCATGATCATTTTCATATTTCATGGTGTTTTGATGAGTAAATCATCTCAGGTTTGCATATTACTCTCATTGAAGATGACAGGCATGTTTCACCATTTTCAAGACCTTCATGATTCTAAAATGGATATATGGGTTGTGATAGGTTCATTTGTATGTTTTAAATTCTCTCATTATTCCTTTTACCTTATAAATTCAATCTCCAAATTAATCTTCATAGTTTGCAAGCTCATATGCCACACAAATAGTCACTTGTTATTCCTGCATGCTCTGTAACAGGTGTTTGCAAGAGGTTTTCACTTTAAAATGAGGATATTTTTATTTTTTATAAATAATCACAAGTTAAATGGATTTAATTTAAACATTTTAATGAGGTAAATTATTATTTAAAGTGAGACTCATCATCCATTGCCTATGCACACAGTCTTCTGCCATTAAAATGCACCTATAGGTGCCCTCATGGAGAATATCATACTGAGAGGAATTTTTTAGATATAAAATGTTTTTATGTTAATAATATTCCATTTTAAACCTTTATAAAATATAAAAACTTCATTAAAACTCATAAACCATCCATACTGCTTGAAATTTCCTCACTCTCTGTATATGAAATATGCACCTACAAGTGGCATTGGCAGAGCCTTGAAGGTACTTGTACAAAATTTTGGAGCATGGTAAAGCTATTTTTAAAATATTATAATGTTATAAAACTTATTTAATACATATTTTAATCATAAAATGGGTAGGATGAATGTAAAATACCTTTAAGCACAAGATGACTAAGTTTAGGGATATAAGCCCCAAAAGTGTAAAATAGAGTTCCTTGAGGTTTTGATGATATTTTTTAATAGGGGTAATAATGGATTTAATGCATAAAAATAACATATAATTATATACCCTACATATTTAAAGAGTTATACAAATTTTTTATGGTAGGTGATCAGTTTAAATTGGTTTTTGGGAAGCCTAAAAATGCACTTTCATGCACTATTTCTACGCAGTGACATCTATAGTTTGGAGCTCCAAAGAAACCTTCCACCTCAAAGTTATAATACAAACCATGTTTCATGATTAAATAAGTATTAAATGGTTTAATAGAGTTTTAATTACCTAAATGTAATTTCAATGGATGATATATTGTGTTTTATTTCCCCAAACACATCTATAGGCATCCCCCTCAAGTCAAATATTCACCTACAGCTGAGTAAGTAGACAGTGACCTAGACATGGTGTCTTGGAAATGGTTTAGTTTATGAAAATTTAATTAAAGTATAAAAAATATTTTTTATGACCTCAATTATTCAATAAAGGTTTTTAAACATTATGATCAAGGTCCTATTACAGGAATAGGCACCTACAGGAGTCATTTTGGCAGGGTAACATAGTTTTTAAAAAAAAAAAACTCAATTTTGTGAGTCAAAATTACATGTAAAGGGTATAGAGAGAGTTATAATTATGAAAAATATATATATAACATTAATTAGGATCATTATGGTCTTCATAATCCATTAACAATGTAAAACAATCTTACATAGACTCCTTTAGGTCCTATGAATGCCTACAGTTGAGCAAGTAGACAATGAACTAAAACATGGCATCTAGGGGTTAGTATTGCTAAGATCAAGGTGAAAAAATAGGTAAAAAATTTTATAAATGATATTTTAATGGTTTAAATATAATAATTAAATGTTTACAAGTCTAATCCATGCACAGATATCTACAGGTGGGCCCCTGTTCTAGAATAAAACACAGTCACAGTCATATGGCAGTCAGTCTTGACTAAGCAAGATGTATGGGGGAGTACATGGAAGGTTGAAGTGATAAATGGATATTTTTACACCTTAATCATGATAATTATAGTATTTATAGTCCCTTTATAGTATAAATTAAACAAATAATGAGCTCTAAACAAGAAAGACAGTCCACAAAGTGCAAACCCTGCACACAATCTTTTGCCTAGCAGTCTATTTTGAGTTTTGGAGAATTTAGAGGGTCAAATAACCTAATAGAGGGCTGAATTTTTATGTTTAATGTATCCATAACTTGTATAATAACATAAAATATTCACCATTGTCTGAGGAAATAGGGGAGTGCCCTTTGTTTTATCTCAGACAGAGGGCACTCCCCAGATGTACAAACCTTGTAGATTTAGAGAGTAGGGATAAATGGATGGACCAAGAGCTTTTTGGACCATGAAATAAGGTTTTTAAATTTTAATTAAATATAATAAAATATTATAAAACATGTAAAAAATTATTTAAATAACTAGGGTGTTCTAAACACTTAAGGTTTTAGTCAAGTCTAGTTGTGTAGGGTATTGACCTAAAGACCAAATGGTAGACCAATGGCATTTATAAATTTGAGAGTGGATTCCAATAGGCCAAGAAATGTTTATGGGGAAAAAATATAGGTATTTAAGATATTTTAATTCAATTAAATCCATCAAAAGGTCATTTTGGTCTTTAAGACAACTCAGGACTATTTGGGAAGGTTTAGGCCTAGTGTCCAAATGGGGAGTCATTCACACTTCTAGCCTTAGATATGCATTTTAACCCATTGGAGTATGATTTATGGGTCACTACAGAGGTGATAAATCCTTTATAAGGTAGATAAGTTTAATTAGAATCCATTTTTGTCCCAAATGCAACATTAGGCCTATGTAGATGAAAGGAAAGAGCTTGATAGGGTAAATTTGAATGCTCATATCTCCCTTGGCACCTTGCATGGAGATATAATAAGTTTAAATGGGTTGATGGAGGTAATAAAATTTGATCTTGTGGAATTTTTTTTCAACTTCAATGTCCCAAATTTATGAATGAAGCTTAAGAGGATAAAACAAGCCTCCTAGACTCACCAAAACCCTTGTTAGTGACTAGTTTGAGAAAATGGAGCAATTAGTGCATCTAAATGGCATAGGTTGCCCAAAATGATGATTTTATGTTGTATAAGACTTATTCAGGCTCCATATAATTAGGATTATTTTTATAGAATCTATATGGATAGGGTACAAATTTCTCTTTTTGATTATTTTGTGTATTGTGCAAGCTCTAAGAGGTTTTAAGAGATGAAATAAATTTTTGGAGGAATATATTGACTTATTATAAATCATTATTTAAATTTAATGTTCCATAAAAATTCCTAAGTATGATTAAAAATAGCTTCATCTTAACTAGTCAAAACTGTCATAGTGAACATGGTAGTGAGAAGGGTGAAAAGCTTCAAGTGGGTTGATTTTAAGGTGTGTATGATGATTATAAGGACATGTATGGTATTGAAACATGTAATTAACCCCATTTTATTTATTTTATTGATAAACTAAAACCAAATTTGAGGACAAGTGTGCAGGGTGTGTGAAAGAAGAGTTATTTTGATTGTAGATGGTGATAGCTCATTTTGGGAAGATTATAGATGATCAAGAATACAAAAAATGCATGTAGAGGCATGTATACAAAAATTTACCCTCATTCCAATCATCATACCAATACCTAATTAGTTTTGGGATGTTCAAACAAGGCTAAATCATGAAGGTATTTTTCTGAGCTAGCAAAGAGAATTCCATGCCACTTTTCATGAGTTTCATGACTTGGGGTGACACTTGTGCTTCTTGAATTTTCATGGTCAGTTTCACATTCCTTTATCATGCACAATAGACTCATTTTCATATATTTACAAGTGTCCTTGTGACCTTTAAACTTATCTCTTCTCCTCTCTCTCTCAAGTTCTATAAGAACTAGCCATTTTGGTCTTTGTAACTTATGCTCCAACTGAGTATGGCAAAGCCCTGATCATTTTCATACCATAGATCAATAAAAAATACTAATTTTTACCTCTTCTATGACTATTCATAGTGTGTTTTACTTGGATTATTGATTTTACTTAGTGATGACTCTTGTTTCTTTAGCATGTTGTCTCATGCTTTCACCTATTTTCAATTTTAAAGCTTCTTCTTGTAAGTCATGTGAAGTGTTATAGTAAGTGTCAAGGTTGAGTGAGTTATCCTATTCAATAGTGTCATTATATACCTCTTGTCTATTCTTCCTAGCCTAAACATTCACCATAACCTCATAATGAAATATTGATGTGAGAATATGCAGATTGGGGAAGTGTATGTTTCGTTAGTTCCTTGTTCTCATGTGTAACATGCATCTGGTTGTTATTCATAAACTAATTTGGTGTATCACCTCATTTAGGATAGTGTGATTTTAGTTTTATCTCTCCCTTTTCCCTCATATGTATAGGTGTAGTAGTGGTCTACAAGTGGTACATCAAGGGAGATAGTCCTATCTAAAAGATTCACCACATTCTTAGGCTCACCCACAGCCTAGAGGTGTTTCAATTATACCACTTGGATGAGGAGAGATGAGACATCTCCTCAAAGGGTGAAAATCTAAGTGACAACATTTTCTTCATGTCTATCATGTAAAATAAACCATCTTTGGTCTCAATTTGATCTCTCCTAAAAGACTTATGTCTCCAAATCCATGTTTGACCTCTTCCTTGCATTCTAGGAGCTCTATATCCTTTGATATACCTTGAGAATATATCAACCTTACTTGGATAATATTGTGCAATATGACCAATATGATGAAAATTGAAACAAAAAACATTATTCATACCTTTTGTTTGATGAAATCTTTATTACAAGTTACTTTTCCTCTTGCACTCTCTAGATGGTCTTCCTTTTTTCACTCTAGAAACCTGATTGAACTTATCTTTACTTGATGGTATTTTCTTACATAACCTAGCAATGTGGCCAACTTTTTGATAACTATAGCAGATGGTATCTTCCATACCTTTTTCTTAAATATGTCAGTGATATCCCTTTGACTTATCACTTCTTCTTACGCAGTCCTTTGCCCTATGACTAATAAGTTGACAAACAAAATAATGCCCCATATAATATTTGGCATACCTTGAAGCATTTGGTTGTCTGATTGGCTTCTTCCTTTTGATTAGGTTGGACTTGTTTATTTCATGCTACTATCCTCTTTATCTTGTTTTGATTTATTTTGTTCTTTGTTAAGCTTGCCTATCTTGATTATGACCTTTTCATGCTCATCCTTTAGAGAAATAAGATTAGTCTTTAATTGAGCACATTCATATTATTTATCTTTCATGCTTGAACTTACAGCCTCTAATTGAATTCTAAGATATTTGAGGGTCTCCTTATCATTCTTGGCTTCTTCAACCATGTCATCATTAAATATACATGCTTGATCTTCCATGGACTTGATAAATTCTTGATTCTTATTTTCCTATCTTATGGACTTGCCTGAAAAACTTTATTCAAGATACCTGACTTGTGCTTTAAGACCTTTGATCATATTCCTCATTTTATGATTTTTCTTCTTTTGCTCCTTCAGTTCACCAAGTGCACTCATGAGCTCAGCTTCTAGATCAACTTCTTCTTCCTTTCTTCCATATAATTCTTCTTCTTCACTAATTTTATGGAAAAATTCTTCATCAAACATGATGATATTTTATTCTGAACAACTTTCATTTTTACCCATATTGTACCTTAGATCACCTTCAAGTGGTTAAACTTGTAATGAAGGTCCTACTCTGATACCAATTATTAGAGGTATAATCATTGAGAGAGGGGGTGAATTAGTGATGCAAGATAATCCAATTCAATTCCCAACTCTTAAACATTCATCACATACAATCATGATGCATACAAATTAACCATCACAATGAACAAGGAAGATATAAGAAGATCAAACACATAACACATGATATATGTGGGAAACCCTCTTGGGGGATAAAACCCATTAACCCTGAAATATTTACTATAGTCATATAAAACAAGATCCAAAATTTAGACTAGAACTAACTGATCAAGGAACACCCATCTATTAGTTTAGTGAGACACCAATCCCACAAGGACCTACTACCCCTATCTAGCGAGCACTCATAATAACTAGACCTTTAACAAGCTTTATATTGAAATAAGGAACCAACCCCCTAGGAAAATAAGAACCCAATTAGTTACCTTGAATATATCATCTTAAACACATTTTTTTTCTCTTCAATTTATGATGACCACCTTTTTTTTCACTCTTCACCTCCAATCTCTTTCAAGTTGCCTCTAGGACTAACTTGCTCAAACTGCCTCTTCTAGGATCATTAGGTCCAATGACTTATGTATCCTCTAGAATCAACTTTATTAGAAAAGTATGATTGATCATCTTCACTCTTTTTTGGTCCTCAATTACATGTACCTTCTCTTTCAAATGTTCTCTCTTTGTCTTGAATCCACACTTACACAACTAGCACAAATAGGCCAATAATGTGTTTTATTTATACCACTCTCTTGGTATAACCCATCTTGTTCAACCAATATTATTACCATACTTGTTATACATTATAAATAGGTCCTCATACATGTTACATGTAATAACCACACACTCCTTAAGTCAACCAATACCTTATTATCCCCAAACCACCATTAGGTCTTGGTGAGACCTAAAAAAATTAGGCCTTCATACTCACATGTTACATGTGAGACTACTTAGACCACCTTCATCCTTTAAAAATGATTTAAACACATAAAAAAAATTATAATATCTTATTTATCACTCTCATATGGTTCCATTCCACATGAAACACCAACTCAACACTTTAACTTACCAATTAGGTCTCCTCGCTCTTTAGGTCTTCAAACATAGAAAATACAGTCTCAAACTTATGAATAAAAGACTCAAGTATTTCACATAGCCATATGATTATATCACATGGGTTAACCTTTAAAAACCTATACAAAACATCCATGTTATTTTTACACTTCAACACAATCTCTAAGCATTAAAACAACTCTCTCAAAATGACAACTTGGGTTGATCACACATAGTCAAAATACAGTTATACTATTTTAACTCTCCATATCTAATTAAGGGAATATAATGATATAAAATTACTTATTATAATCCTTTTATAATTTTAAAACATCTCCATACTCATTTTATTCTTCAATCATACTCAAAATTCTTCCAACTGACTTCTATAAAGTGGTCGCTCAAATTGTTTATAGCCTCCAACAAACATAGTCAAATTTTAAACATTTGTTCATACTAAAGATGGATTGTTCAAACATAAAAAATCCATAAATATATTATTCATGGAGTATAAAACACTCGCCAATATTTATTTCATCTTGAAATATCAAAATGCTATCAATAACAATCAATTATCCTTCTTGGGTCACTTGAAGAACATGGTCAAACACACAATCAAATTTGGAGATTAATATCTTTGATTATATAGGAATTCAAGCCTTATAACTCACTTATATATAATAAAATTTAAGTCCTCTTCAAATTTTATTTTTCATCACCTTCAAATTCATTTTAGATCAAAATACTACATAATAGTTTTTCCCTTTGCTAATTCAAATGCCAATGATCACTAGTTAATGAAAAAACATCTACAGACATATGTCTTCATCTCATGTACTCACACAATTTGTTCAAACATGATCCATAATAATCCGTATGAGCCTCCTAACTTTAAATATTTAACTCTGACCATTGATCCTTGACACAGGCTTCTATAATTAAGACACTTGGCACCCCCGCATGCCTTCTGAGCACATTGTTGTCAGTCCCCACTCTTGCACCACTTGGCAATCCCATGTGTCATTGATCTTCTATAAAATCATCATGATTGAGACACATGTCACTATTTCTTGCAATCTTAGGAAGTTTTAACATATTTACTTCACACATGCGATTGGATCACAATATAGATGATGAATGTTCATCGTTAGATCTATCTTGACTAGTTGACCCCATATTTCAATGTTGTTAAACTTGATGGTCTCTGGCACATCAGTCTATAATAGAAACTTTTAAGGTTTATAACTTGATCTATAAAACACTTCAAGATTCAAAATATTTAGGGTGCCTTCTTAGCACTATATAAAACATCTCCATGAAAACCTTTGACCATTGTTGACTTTCTAATTACCTTCACTAAATGCACAAAATTTTTGGTTCATTCATATCTATATGATGTACAATTATAGTCTATATTATCTTAAGCTAGAATATGCATGTTTTTATTTCTAAATTATCAAATGACACACTAGAACTTCCCCAAGACATCTATGGATTCATCACAACCTCTTCTTTATCCTTATTGATCTGCACATATACCGTATACTCTCTAAGCTATCAATCTAATCACTTTGTCATTAATGCACTATGAATCATGACCAAGATTGACATCAGTGATAACCATGAAATTATTAGGAAACTAATATAATATGTCCAATATGTATTTGTCCATTACATGCACCTATGCATACACTAAATGACCATCGCTAGCCTCTAGGTGTCCATCTACATCTGTCATCTTTAGGGTCACTATCTCTTTGTCTTAGCTTGACACAATAGCTAAAAACCTAACTATCTCAGTCTCTCTAGCCATTATTTCTTGATATAGACTCAAAATCAAATCTTAATTTATTTTTTACCATGCTATATGGGAAGGTTCAACTTCATCCACTATGCCCCTAATTGCTATAGTCATATTTAGATGTAACTGATAGTACACAATATCCCTAGATGTATCAACTATCACTACTATAGGCACCTCCCCTATTTAGAGACTCAATTATCACAATTAGAGTGCATCCTCCTCCATCCTTGTCCTATACCTAACCCCTAGCCACTTTTTTCCTAGATTCACACTATCTAAGTCATCATAGATATACTTGTATGATAACCTGGATCCTCACGTGTAATGTGTGTGCTAATGGTATCAATGGTCTAGTCAATCATACACAATTGACCTATTCCCACCATGTTTCATACCCATCATTCATCCTTTCATATTCTAATCCACCTATAAAATCCCAATCAACACCCTGCACCATCACTTAGCTCATCACGACCTTTACTCTTGACACTAGAGGACCCCACTACCCTATCTCCTTGGCTACATGAGAAAACACATAGGCCCTATTGTGATAAAGAATTTCACCATTATGGAGGAGTTATTTATTCTCCCCCACTCCCAATCATAATAATGAGACAACCTCAGGATGTGGGTTTCCTATGATGAGGTTAAACCTTCAGAGTAGGTCGGCTTCCTCTTTGATGCTCACCTAAAACTAATGCTCAACTAATGTTTCATAGGAAAAAGGGTTAGAAATGGGATAAGAGATCCTAAGAAGGATAACTAGGTGATTCACCAATTTAAAATGGAAACTCCCATAAGCTTGAACCCACACTAGATCTACAGAAGACAATACTAGCTTACACAACCTCAAAATCAAGCTAATTGCATAAGTATTTCATAGAAGAGGTTCAAAGTAGAACACTAATCTAGACCTGTAAGTAGCATTGAAAACTCCCTAAACAAGGTCAAAACATAGGATAATGGATGAGGAAGACTCTCCTTCACACAATTTCATCATGCAAAAATCACCCAACACAAATCCAAGGTAAGAGATAGGTAAATAAAGTCTTATATTGCATCAAGAGGTAGTTCTTACAAATGTTTGATAGGTTCAAGCCTAATCAAGTTGAGCATACTTTGAAATATCTTAAAGAGTATCCCTATCTCCTAGAAAGATGAAAAAGTTCTAAAATATTAGAACCCCTACAAAGGAGAAGAGAATGAGAGTAATATCATAAAGGGGGGAGCGAGAGAGAGATGGGAACAATATATTAGAGAGTGGAGAAAAGTCATCAAGATCAAGAAGTGAGGTGGTAGTTCCTTAATTGATTTTTAAAATCATGCTTTGATCAACAAATAGACCTCCCTTTGTCTCAATAGTCCTTAAGCTCCTCTCATTGGCTGAGAGATCCTACTAAAAAATAAGGGCTTGTTCCTACATGATGTCAAAGTCCATTTTAGTGGATCAATGATCATAACTACTCCTTAAACTACTAGTTCACCACTTTGGGACCTAATTCCACTTAACGTGTTCATGAGGATCAAATCCTTAAATCTTAAAACTGATAGTGTTATGCCATGAATGGTGGTGTGTACCTACTTTGTTGATGATGGAGTCACATTGACAGATGAGACCCTTTACATTTATCACATATCTATTCCATTTTCATATTTGGATCATAGGTTCATTTACAGGTGGAAAACCAATCTAATATTATTGGTTTTCCTATAGTTGACCATATTAATGTAGACTTATAGAATGCATAGCCTCTTTTCTAGATCCAAGATTTCATATATGCATGGACCCTTCCTTTTAAAAAAGGTGAATGCAGTCACAGAACGGACCTTGCATGATACAAAAATATTAAACTAGAGGTCCATATTTAGCTTCAATGGTGGTCCCATAATGTTCTTTATATCTTACTACATTAGTGTGCCCCTTTAATGGCATTGGATTGAGATTTAATGGCAATGGGATGACCCTACAAAACCTATTTGCTTCCATCAAAAATGGCTTCTCAACTTTTGTTGAAAATCTTGGTCTCACCTTTATTTAATTGTTTGTAGATAATGACTCAGATCATTGACTCAATTTGACCCATCTCACACTTTTGATCCTACTCGATATAAATTATCATGAGTCATTGATCTACCTTTGACTTGTCAACCTTCTCTAAGTTAGTTCCACTTGGTATTCATGCATTTGCATTTAGGATTTGCTATCAATATGTCACCTTATGTGCTTGTACCACATGTCAATCACACATTGATCATAGGATCCTATTATTAGTCTACAACCTCATGTGCTCATGCCATGTGGTGACCTCTCGAGCCCCTTGACTTTTTGACTCATCACGTACTATCAAATCAAGATGTATAAAGCAACATGAATAGTATATCTACCTGAACCCATGATTTGAAATCTAATAGTTAATTTATGAGCTTAAATTTGGCATCTATACTCCCATCAAATGATGTCCACATAACTATCATTGATGTCTGTGCAACCATCAAATTTAAGCTCAAAATGATTTATTTTTCTTGAGCTTAAACTTGACATTATTATGAATGTTTTATGATGTAATTCCAACTTTAGAATCTTATAACTTGACCCAAAAAGCTCATGTGGGCATGAAAATTTTAGAGGATGATCCTGGTATGTTGAACTACAATTGTGTGTGATCCACTAGTTCATAGGGGCTTCCTTAATTAAGATAAAAATTACACAAGTGGATTGGTCTGTTTACTCATGCATGACATCCTAGTGATGTTCTAGCTCTTAAACTTCTCACAATTCATCTTTTGATCATTCTTTCAAAGTTTTGATGGATTCTTAAGGTTTGTGAAACCTGGTCCATGCTTTTAAATTCTTGAAACATATGAGAACCTACTTGGATCCTATCCATTTTATAATCTTAGATTTGTTTCAAACCTTTAGTCCACTACTTTATCAAACCATGCAAGATCTTCATATTTGGACCAAAAATGGCCAACATCTTTAGTGACTCACAGGGTTTTCATACCTATCTATGCAAGAGAACCTAGACCATGTGTCTAGTCTAGTCCATTGGGCATGGATTCTCCCCTTTGCAATTGAGATGATCATGAAGACTGTACAAGGCTACCCATTTGGAACCTCTTTTAAATCAATAAGGATAAAGAACAAAACAACAACAAAGTACCCAAGGCAATTTGGAAAAGGAAACAATAGAATAGAAAGGAAATGTGCATAAAGCAATTACAGGAAAGCATAAAATATACCTACCCTAAACTAACTAGTCAAAATGGAACTTGTACAAAACCATTGATTGGTTGTACAAAATATCTACCCTTATTCACTAATATAATATGTTTTATAGGCTTGAGGGTAGATAAGCAAATATGGAGTGTATAATGGACATATTGATAATACACCTCTCCAAGAAAAGGAACAAAAATAAACTTACCCACCCAATCTAATTAATTGGACATACAAGCATCTTGGAGTGGATATGAAAGTTTATCTTGCTTTTCTTAATGCTCAAATTTGTGCTTTAAATTAATCATAACCTATGATGGCTCTTCCTTTTCATCTTCCAACTGAGTTAGGTATCTGATAAGACATCCTCTTACCAATATGAATATTAAGGAATATGATGTTACCTCACTCTTACACTTTATTTCTCTATCATTATGCTCCTCAAGCTTAATCAGATCATAGTCTTCTTGAATAACATGCTAATATTAGGATATTTTTTCACCCTCAAGGTTTTCATCCATCACACAAAGTGATGGTTCATCAAGTTACATTTCTTGAGCACTCAAGATTTCTTCCTCATCAACCTCACTTAGGGTTTTATTTTGTTCCTCAACTACAAATGAGGGTTGATTTGAACATCTAAGGTCCAAAAAGACACTTTTGTCTTACTCAAGGTATGATTTCCCTTCCCCCAGATTGAATCCATCAAGGTTATCTTCAAATTGATAATTATCCTCATTAGGATCTAGTTCATTAGTGTCAAATCCATGCCAAGAAGGTTTGTTCAAACTTGACTCTTCCCCTTCTAAATGAAGTGGGCTACCTATTATGATCTCCTCATCATAGACACTTGCATTATCTTCTTCGAGTTCATCTATGGCTACAAGCTCCTCCTCTATCCTTTATAGAACAAGAGCTTTCTCCATTAGGGAGATTGTGGGAGGGTGAAAAAGTTCACCTTCCTTTCATTTTAGGAGAGTATCCTTCCAGCTAGGGACCTTGAAGGCTCTTTTAGGTAGCTCTTGAAGAAAGGAGAGATAATCTTGAAACTCTTATACACCAAGCTCATTGAGATGAGCTATGGCTACTTAATCTACTTTTGGCACAATCTTCTCTTCCAAAACTGCCTGTTGGAATACCTCCACTAGCACTTCATCTTTCTAAAAGCTTTTTTGAATTGACTTCCAAGAGGGAAAAGTTTAGAAATTAGCCCCTTTTTCTTGAATTGGTTCCTAAACCTTCATGACTAATACTTCCTTATTATTTTTCCACATGCCTTGAATTATTTTCATGATGTGAATGTGTAGGAAACAACTACCTTTTCTTGATTTTGAGTCTTTTCCTCTTTCCTCATTTTTAGATTTAATTCCTTAATTTATGTATATATATTCTCTTTGAAAAGCCTCTATTTAAGGTGTTCAGTGGCCTCATGAAGATCAAGAACACAAGAGGGCTGATATGAGATACAAGAGGATTTTTTAGGAAGATAAGTGAGATCTTGGATATCAACAATAAGCTATTCCACAATAGTCTCCTTCTTTCTTTGAAGGCTTGCTTAGATTGAAATCCAAGAAGGGAAAGTCTGAGAAACACATGAAGAGATAGGAACACTTAAAAGGTCACTTAGAAAGGCCTCCTAGGGAAGAATGGGTGGTATATATGAGGGCTAAGGTCGTGTATATGAAGACACATGAGGTTGGTGGAATTGGACCTACTATCCTTCAAGGTCTCTTAGCTTATCCTCAATTGTTGGGGATCAACCAACAATAGATTACACTTTTGAAAGAAATAAACGCGAAAATAAATCAGATAGACAAGTAACTAGAATGATAAATAGCAAGAACAAGAGATATAAGAAACCACCCTGAAAACTTGTATTAACAAACTCTTTACAAAAGGAATACAATTGAAGAAACTTCTTTCTTCCACACCTCTCCTAGATGTATAGATCTCACACTAGATCTTTATTCCTCAAGAGCTCTCTCTCTCAAGAACAATCAACTCCAACAAGCTTGGATTGATTCAATTCTGTACTGTTCTTCAACATACCAATTCAATGAACTACTACAATAATCCACACAAAGCTAAGAAAATCTAATTCTACATATAGAATTAGGAGACTTGAGCATGCACTTACAACAAACAGTTAAGCCACTTGAACAAGGGCTCTAAAAATAATATTACTAATAATAGAGACGCGAGCTTAAGACTACAACTTAAACTCATCATGTAAACACTCGCTTCTGTCCTCACAAATAGCTTTTTGGACGCTCAGGTAACCGACGCCGGTTCCTGCTGCTTGCCTATGACTGCCGTCAGCCGACCCACTACCGACGCCGATGCCTCTGCAACTACACCTGACCGACATCGGTTGCTCCTGACTGATGCCAGTGTCTGGGTAGACTCGAAACTGTCAAAGTGTGCTCCTTGGTGAAGCTTTTAGCTCCACACCCTAACAATCTCCCACTTGGAGATAAACAGCTGCACCAGTACCTGTACAGCAACATCTTCTAGCTCCTCCATCTTTAGCTCAATCATGAAGACCAATAGAAGTTGAATGAAGATTCAACTTCTCCTTTGTAACCAACTTGGTTAACATATCAGCAGGATTCCTATCTGTATGGATCTTCTCCAGCTTCAAATCACCATCTTCCAATACCTGTCGTATGAAATGATACCTTAGCTGTATGTGCTTTGTTCTTGAATGAAAGGCTAAATTCTTAGCCAAATGGATTGCACTCTAACTGTCACTATACAATTTGAAACTCTCATGCTCCCTACCAAGCTCATCCATGAACCATGTCATCCATATCATCTCTTTGCTAGCCTCTGTGGCTGCAATATACTCTGATTCTGTAGTTGACAAGGCAACAACCTTCTGTAACTTAGATATCCAACTAATCGCCGTTCCACCTACAGTGAAAACATAACCTGTAGTGCTTCTCCTGCCATCCAAATCACCTTCCATATTTGAATCTACATAACCATGTAGAGAAGTATCTGAACCTCCATAGCACAAGTGCCTACTGCTGGTTCCTCTCAGATATCTAAGGATCCACTGAACTGCTTTCCAATGTTCCTTACCTAGATTGGCCATATACTTACTTACCACTCCCACTGCTTGGGCAATATCCGGTCTAGTACACACCATTACATACATCAAACTTCCTACTGCGGAAGAATATGGAACCTTACTCATGTACTCTACCTCATCATATGAATTAGGACATTATTCTTTACTCAACTTAAAATGTCCAGTGAAAGGTGTGCTTACCCATTTAGCATCCTACATATTGAACCGTTTCAACACCTTGTCCACATAATCTTCTTGAGACAATATCAACCTGTGATTTTTCCTGTCTCTCTTAATGCTCATGCCAAGGATTTTCTTTGCTGCTCCCAAATCCTTCAAAGCAAACGTTTGAGCTAATTTCACTTTAAGCTCAGAGATATCCTGCATGTGTGATCTTGCAACTAGCATATCATCTACATACAATAATAGAATAATATATCTATCATTATCAAATCTCTTGAAATACACGCAATGGTCAGATTGACACCTATTGTAGCCATGCTCAGCCATAAACTTGTCAAATTTTAAATACCATTGCCTAGGAGCTTGCTTGAGGCCATACAAGCTTTTCTTCAATCTGCACACAAACTTTTCCTCACCCTTGACCTCAAATCCTTCTGGTTGTTCCATATAGATTTCCTCATCCAAATCTCCATGAAGAAACGTTGTCTTAACATCTAGTTGCTCAAGATGCAAATCCTCAAAAGTAACCAAAGACAATACAACCCTTATAGAAGTCATTTTAACAACAAGAGAAAAAATCTCACCAAAGTCAATACCTAGCTTTTATGCAAATCCTTTTACTACCAATCTGGCCTTATATCTCATCTGTCCATTCTCACCTTCTTTCAACCTGTAGGTCCATCTGTTCTTCAGTGTCCTCTTACCTGCTGTCAATTCAACAAAATCCCATGTTTGGTTCTCTCTTAAGGACTCCATCTCCTCAACCATGCCATGCTCCCACTGACTCTTGGACTCCACCTGTATTGCTTCTTCAAAACTCTCTGGTTCTCCACCATCAGTTAGCAATAAATAAAATAAAGAAGGAGAATATCTAATTGGAGGCTTACTCACCCTTTCTGACCTCCTGATGGGTGTCTGAGACTCATTTACAACACGCTGTCCACCCAAATTCTCTAACAGTCACCGACCTCGGTCACCTCCAAACCTGTTACTGGCCGATGTTGGTTCTTCCTGACCGACCTCGGTGCCTGTCCTGCCAATGTCGGTCTCTGTATGACCGACGCCGATTTTTGTCCTATCGACGCCGGTTCCTGCCCTACCGACAACGGTCTCTGTGTTTTCCTGCAAGTGATTATTTCCTTTTCCTGCAAGCTCATATTGGACTTTCACCTCGTCCAATTCACCATTGCTCTGCTCAGATTGATTCAACTTCCTTAGCTGATCACAATACATCACTCTTTCGTTGAAAACAACATCACAGCTCCTAATTACCTTGTTAGTTTCTAGATTCCACAATTTGTAACCAAAATCATCTGAGCCATAGCCAATAAACGTGCACCTCATAGACTTAGCATCAAGCTTCTTTCTATTTTATTTATCTATGTGCACAAAGGCTTCACAACCAAAAACTTTGAGATATGAGAGATCTACCTTTTTACCTGTCCATGCCTCTTCTAGAATACCACCATCCAGAGCTGTAGAGGGTCCTCTGTTAATCAGGTATACTACAGTGTCAACAACTTGTGCTCAAAACTGTAGGGGCAAATCGGCATGCAATCTCATACATCTTGCACACTCCATTATTGTCCTATTCATCCTTTCAGCAATTCCATTCTGCTGAGGTGTCCTTGGAACCGTCCTTTGCCTACGAATTCCATGCATATAACAATAATCCATGAACTTATAACTGCAGAACTCACCGCCATTGTCAGATCTCAGGCACTTCAATATTTTACCTGTTTCATTCTCAACCATAGCTTTCCAAATCTTAAAAGTCTCAAATACATCAGATTTTCTTCTAATACAATAGATCCATACCTTCCTTATAGCATCATCTATGAAAGATACATAGTACTGTGATCCTCCAATGGAAGAAACCTGAGCCGGTCCCCACATGTCTGTGTGAACAAGATGTAACTTATGCCTCTTCTTAGTAGACCCAATCTTGAGAAAACTAACCCTTTTCTGTTTTCCAAATACACAGTGCTCACAAAACTCTAGATCTATGCCTTTTAAATCTGAAAGCATACCTTTGGACTTAAGGATTGACATCCCCTTCTCACTCATGTGGCCAAGCCTTGAGTGCCACAATTTAGCATCCACATCTGAAGTAGATAATACAAAAGGAGATTTGTTAGTAACACAATTACACAAATAGAGAGTACCTTCTCTCTTACCTCTAGCCATAACCATTGCACCCTTGGTCACCTTCCAAGATTCTGCTGTGAGAGTTACTGTACAACCCTCATCCCCTAACTTTCCTACAGAAATCAAATTTCTCTTCAAGCTAGGAATATGCATCACATCTCTCAACACCCATGTGTTGCTATTTTACATCTTCAGCTGCACTTTACCTTTGCCAATTATTTTACAGGGCTCATCATCCCCTAGATACACTATTCCAAAATCTCCATGGATATAGTCACTAAAATATTCCCTGTTAGGGGTAGCATGAAAAGATGCACCAGAATCTAACACCCAAGATTCTATGTTATTATGCAGAGAGAAAATTAAAGCATCTTGTGCAATACCTGCAACCTTGGCTTCTTCCTTTCCTTCGTGTTGATTGTCCTCCTTAGGCTTTGACTAGCAGTCTCTGCTTATGTGCCCCATCTTTCCACAATTCCAGCATTGTGGCTTCCTACCATTCCAGGATTTAGATCTGCCTTTCCCCTTAGACTTGGATCTTGATCTGCCTTTCTTGCTCTTCTCTTTCTGTCTCCCCCTACTCTCAAAACTTAAAGCATTCCCAGATGTCTCTTATGTGCTTTTCCTGAGTATTTCCTCATTCAAGATAACACTAACAACATCCTCTACTTTTAAAATATTTGATGCAGATGCAGTATTACTTACTGCCATTACTAAGCCATGCCAGCTTTCAGGCAAAGAACATAATATTAAAAGAGCTTTTATTTCATCATCAAACACTATATTGACTGAACTTAATTGATTCACAATTCCATTGAAATCATTCATATGAGTAGAAACAGATCCACCTTCATTCATATGCAAATTAAATAACTGCTTCATAAGATATACCTTATTAGAAGCAGAGGGTTTTTCATACAAATTTGCTAACGTAGTCATCAACTCTATCGTAGACTTTGCCTGTGATAAATTAGATATCATAGTGGATGCTAGACTCAGTCTTATAGACCCTAGAGCCTTTCTGTCAAGAACTTCCCATTCTTCATCCTCCATGTCTTTGGGCTTCTTTGCAACCCCACCTAATGGTAAGTAGAGATCTTTTGGATATAGATAATCCTCTATCTGCATTCTCCAATGTTGGTAATTTTTGCCATTAAAATTTTCCATTCTCAGTTTACTTTCATCTGTCATTGCTTCTCCCACTCAAACAGAAATCCCTGTGAGAACCTGTAATCAATACACACTACACAGATCTGAACCACCTGTTAGTGAACTTGAGCTCTGATACTACTTGTTGGTATCAGCTCTTGAACCTGCAACCAAGGCTCTGATACCACTTGTTGGGGATCAACCAACAATAGATTACACTTGTGAAAGCAATAAACATGGAAATAAATCAGATAGACAAGTAACTAGAGTGATAAACAGCACGAACAAGAGATACAAGAAACCACCCTGAAAACTTGTATTAACAAACTCTTTACAAAAGGAATACAATTGAAGAAACTTCTTTCTTCCACACCTCTCCTAGATGTATAGATCTCACACTAGATCTCTATTGCTCAAGAGCTCTCTCTCTCAAGAACAATCAACTCCAACAAGCCTGGATTGATTCAATTCTGTACTGTTCTTCAACATACCAATTCAATGAACTACTACAATAATCCACACAAAGCTGAGAAGATCTAATTCTACATATAGAATTAGGAGACTTGAGCATGCACTTACAACAAACAGTTAAGCCACTTGAACAAGGGCTCTAAAAATAATATTACTAATAATAGAGATGTGAGCTTAAGACTACAACTTAAACTCATCATGCAAACACTCACTTTTGTCCTCGAAAATAGCTTTTTGGATGCTCAGGTAACTGACACCGGTTCCTGATGCTTGCCTGTGACCGCCGTCGGCTGACCCACTACCGATGCCAGCGCCTCTGCAACTGCATCTGACCGACGTCGGTCGCTCCTGACCGACGTCGGTGTCTGTGTAGACCTGAAACTGTCAAAGTGTGCTCCTTGGTGAAGCTTTTAGCTCCACACCCTAACATCAATTATTTGAATGTAACCACTCACATCCATCATCTCACTTGAGATATTTCTCTAGTTTGATCCCTCGATAGGTACCCATTCTTCTTTCATTAGCTATAATGCATCTCTTATGCCATGAATAATATGATTAAGTATATCTTGACCATATCCCCTCTATGTATTGATGTATATCATGTACCTTTCATAGCCTGAGAGCATTTGCCTCCAACTCAAAATGTATAGGTTTGGGGAGTAACTAGAGACACTTTGAGCCTAAAAACTCTACCATGTTAAATATTGAGAACTAATTAGGGTAAAGCCATAAACTTTACTAATTTTATATGAAGGATGTTGAGGTAGAGATTAAGAATTTTGATTAAAAGAGTGATGATACATACTAAATAATGATGATTAGGCACCTAGGATGCTTACAAATAGAAGCTTTGATTTGGAGTCGCCATTGATGTTTGAAGAATGCCTCCAAAGGCCGATATGTAGAAGAACAACACCAAAAATCCTTCCACTACTTTGGACCTTAGTCTCAATGGGCATGCCAAAAACTATTGTGACATGGAATTGCACCCTTGTGGAGGAGTTATTTAGGATCACCCACTCCCAATCACAATAATGGGACAACCTCATGATGTGGGTTTCCTATGATGATTTTGAACCTTAAAAGTAGGTCAAATTACTCTTTGATGCTCACCTAAAACTAATGTTTCATAGGGAAAAGGGTTAGAAAGTGGATGAGGGATCCTAATAAGGCTAACCAGGTGATGCACCAAATTTAAAAGGGAAACTCCCATAAGCTTGAACCCACAATAGATCTATAGAAGATAGTATTAGATTACACAACCTCAAGATCAAGCTAATTGCATAAGTATTTCATAGAAGAGGTTTAGAGTAGAACACTAATCTAGACCTATAAGTAGCATTGAAAACTCCCTAAACAAGGTCAAAAATGAGGATAATGGATGAGTAAGACTCTCCTTCACACAATGCTAACATGAAAAACTTACCCAACATAGATCCAAGGTAAGATATAGGTAAAGAAAGTCTTATATTGCATTAAGAGGTAGTTCTTACAAATGCTTAACAAAGTCAAGCCTAATCAAGCTGAGAATAGTTTATAATATATCTTAAAGAGTATCCCTATCTCCTAGAAAGATGAAAAAGGTCTAAAATATTAGAACCCCTACAAAGGATAAGAGAATGGGATAAATAAAAGAAGGGGGAGAGAGAGATAGGAACAATGCATTGGAGAGTGGATAAAAGTCATCAAGATCAAGAAGTGAGGTGGAAGCTCCTTAATTGCTTTCTACATATGTGCCTTTATCAATAAATAGACCTCCCTTTGTCCCAATATTGCTTAAGCTCCTCTCATTGGCTGAGAGATCCTACTAGAAGATAAGGGCTTGTACTTACATGATGACAACGTCTATTTTAGCATAATCAATGCTCCTAACTACTCCTCCAACTACCAGTTCACTACCTTGGGACCCTAAGTCCACTTGACATGTTCATGAGTATAAATTCCTCAAATCTTGAAAGTGATAGTGTCATGCCATGAATGGTGGTGTTTACCTACTTTATATATGATGGATCCATGTCGATAGATGAGACCCTTTGTATTTATCACATATCTACTCCCTTTTCATATCTAGATCATAGGTTCATCTATAGGTGGAAAACCAATATAGGATTATTTGTTTTCTTATAGTTTTCCATATTAATGTAGACTTATAGACTTCATAGACTCTTTTCTAGATCCAAATAGACCCATTTTATCTCTGTAGGAACCAAGAGTTCATATATGCATGGACCCTTCCTTTTAAAAAAGATGAAGACAGTCATAGAATGGACCCTACATGATACAAAAATATTGAACCAAAGGTCCCTATTTAGCTTTAATGGTGGTCCCTTAATGTTTTTTATATATTACTTACTACATTAGTGTGTCCCTTTAATGGGATGACCCTGTAAAACCTATTTGCTTCATCAAAAATGGCTTCTTGACTTCTATCAAAAATCTTAGGCTTGCCTTTAGTTAATTGGTCATAGATAATGACTCAAATCATTGACTCAATTTGACCCATCTCACACTATTAATATTACTCGATATAAATGACTATGAGTCATCGATATGCCTTTGACTTGTCAACCTTCTCCAAGCTGGTGCCACTTGGCAACCCCACATTCACATTCAGGATTTGATATCAATCTACCAACTTACATGATTATGATATGTGTCAATCATGTGTTGATTATATTATCTTGTTGTCAGTCTATGGCCTCATGCACTCATGCCACATGGTGGCCTCTCGAGCCCCTTGACTTTTTGACTCATCACACACCATCAAATCAAGATATATGAAGCAATGCAAACTATAGATCTACCTGGACCTGCCATTTGAAATCCAATGGCTAATTCATCAGCTTAAATTTGACACATGCACTCTCATCAAGTGATGTTCATGTGACCATAAAATTTAATCTTAGAAGGATTTATTTTTTTATCTTAAACTTGATGTTAGAATGAACATCTTATGATGCAGGTCCAACTTTAGAAGCTTATAACTTGAGCTAAAAAACTCACGCAGGCATGAAATTTTTAAAGGATGATCTTGGTATGTAGAAATGTAATTGTACATAATCCATTAGTTTTTATAA
Source organism: Torreya grandis (assembly GCA_037957365.1). NCBI lineage: Eukaryota > Viridiplantae > Streptophyta > Pinopsida > Cupressales > Taxaceae > Torreya > Torreya grandis. The sequence continues at coordinate 2,581,559 of JARHVA010000772.1, read as the reverse complement.
GCTTCTTGAGTGAAGATAAAAATTACACAAGTGAATTGGTCTATTTGTTCCTACATGACATCTTGGTGATGGTCTAGATCTTAAACTTTGCACAATTCATCTTTTAATAATTCTTTCAAATTTCTAATGGATTCTTAAGGTTTGTGCAACTTGGTCCATGCTTCTAAATTATCAAAACATATGAGAACCTACTTGGATCTTCTCCATTTTGTAATCTCAGACCTATTTCAAACCTTTAATCCACTACTTCACTAAGCCATGCAAGAGCTTCGTATGTGGTCCAAAATGGCCAATAGGCCCTTCTGGTACATCCTACCATAAACTAAACTATCATTATACCTAGTCAAGTATGTATCTCTTAACTATTTATTCATGATGGCCTATAATGTAGTATATTATGGTCATAAATATGGCATAAGACTCATCCTCCAACCATCCAAACTATCTACATGTACATTTACCATATCAAGTCCCACTTTGTTAAATCATCAATGACCTAACAATAAAATGCCATATCCCAAAAATGTCCACATCATCCCCCAATTATAATCACATATCTAAACACCATTGTCTCATCTTGTGATATATGTTGTCATTATCCTATCAATCTCTTTATGCCTATATGCTCCCAAGACCATACCTATAGTAGTGTAGAGGTGCCAATAATTTTTCCACTATGGTAAGCAACCATATGAAAATCCATGTATAGTTACGTTAGGACAACATGACCCCATGTAAAAATTATTGCATTAATAAACACATCTAATATCACACCATCCAATCCCATGTGGAAGAATTGGTTTCTCTTTTTAGGTAAAAAATTCCCTTGATAATGGCCATCAATACTAAGTGCACCCTATCAGTGGTTAGATATGCAACCAGTGCATATATATCTACCAATATGTGTTGTATCTCTATATCTATGATGCCCACCAACTACTCTAATAGATATTATTGACCCCCTACTCACCAAAAAAGAGCCTATCCACTTCTCTATATACATAAAATCTATCAAATGTCCTTGAATGTCACCATCAAGTCCCTAATCAGTAGATGAAAAGTGATAGTCTCAAAATTACATATTTTAGTGATTGTAATAAATAATGCTCAATCCACTTGAATCATGAGCATCCTGGCAACATGTAATAATCCTACTATCTCCATTAGCCTTGCCAACTCTCATCCCAAATTCACATCTTTGATAAGATATGTGATCATCTCTCTCATGATGCAATCATGTACATGTGCTCTTGTAATCACCAATGTTAGAACACTTAGTCATTTTTCTCATCATTTCAAATCATATATACATATCAATTTCATCAAATCAGTCATTTACTCAATTAAATCAATCAAATTGAGCATCAAATCAGTCATAAAAATCAAAATTTTGGAGATTCTACCACTTAACAGGGTGAATTTATTTATCCACGTGATGATTCCACCATTTTATGCATGAATATGCCACCCATCAAGCTTTTTCCACATGTCAAACAATTTCACCATTCGATAAGGCATTTTTATTGCTTTGAACCCATTTCTATCAATTTGGAAATCTTGGTGTAGTCCCTTAATTTTCACCATTTTTGTGTGATTACACTATTTTTAGTATGATTCCACCTATTTGTGATTTATTTCACCACTTTATGTGCATTTTCTCTACCTTTTGGACATTTCCACCATTTTAACATGTTTGTACATTTTTCTATTTTTCATGTGATTTTTCCACTTTACATGCTTTTTCACCACTTTGTGTGCAATTTCTCTACCTTATGGGTGTTTATACCCTTTTGGAAATTTTTACATGTTTACACATTTTCACCATATTTTGTGCAATCTCGCTATTTTTTGGTGATTTCACCAATTTTGTGGGTAATTCCACCACACTTTTGGCAATTTTACCACAAAAGAAAAATTATATGTGGTGAAATTGCCACATGTAGCACTTCCTAGGCTAATAAATTTAATCAACAATAAAAAAAATCAAAAGTTAAGCCTACTTACTATTGGGTCGCTGCCCCATGGTCACTAGTACTCTCGAGCATGCTCTCTAAGTTGTCTATGGACTAGAATATGTGTCATTCTCCCCAAGGGTCTCGAGCATAAAATTAGAGCTTGGTATTTCTAAGGCTGGAGGGTGAAAATTAATTTGTATCACACCTAAAAGTCAATTTATAAACCCAATTTAAATTTGACACCCCCTCAATCCCCAACTATGCATCCATTTTCCATCTTAGTTGATTATTTCTCACCCCTTTCATCATTTTTCTTCCTATTTTCACCAATTATCTTCATTTTTTGACCTCTTATCCCTCATTGTGTACCATATACCTCTTTTCTAAGGTCCTTTCCATCCCATTTATTCTTTGTCTCATCCCTCCACGGGGCATCCCATCCTCATCATTTTCATCTGGGACATCCTTATGAGCTTGTTTTCAATAGTTTTTCTTTAAAATGTCACTTATAATCAATTTTATCTTTTTTGCATAACTTGGGGCATCCCAGTATGCCCATTTTTTTAGGTCTTTCATTATTTGAAAGCTATTTACTTCATTAGTGTCTTGTAATGCCCTTTCAAATAGGGTCAAAATGTAGACACTTCATTTATTCCACTCAAACATCATATTTTTTCACCAAATCACTTTCCTCAATTATTATGTGAATTCACCCCAACTTCTTCAATCACTAGTCACCATTTTCATCCTAAAATACAATGATATATCCTTAATCATGATATTAAAATGTATCATGTCAGTAAATTTTTCAAACACATCTTGAATCATATTATCACTTGGTAACATTACCCCTAATCCATTAATCCATTAAATCAAATATGCAATATAATTTGTTTCATCCTCCCAATATGAAATATGGATTAATAAAACTAATTAATCATCTTAATTAATTGGAAATATAATCCATGCACATTTCATATTTTTCAATAAATTAAATTATCTTGTTTTTAGTCTCAAACTTTTAATGTCATCCAATGATCCACTTGACAATTTAAAAATGATAAACCAAAGTCAAAGCCCCTTTTCTAAGACAAATTCAATGCAAGGAAAAAATTGTTCAATAAAATTCTATGGCATGCTCTTACACAATAAAAATAATCTTAAATAGAGTCGCTTACACACTCCAAAATTTCATGAGTGGATCTATTACATGCTTTTACACACTCCAAGCATGACATTAAATGAGATGTAGGACCTCTTCTCATCCATTGATTTTAATTGTCATCCAATAGTCCACAATCATTCAATAAATATATAAATTTATGGCTTCCCCTCCATTCTCAATAATCTTATTTTGTGCAACGAAGTGTTTTTAATTTTTGAATCAAAGATTCAACCCACACCATCAACACCCAATCAAATCATCCATTTAAAAGGGGAGTTGTTTTTGAATTGTCTACACATCTCAACCCACCTTGTCAACTACATCACATCCAATCTCATCCTAATTCATCAAAAAGATTAAAAAAAAAGGTATCACAAGTGTTGTTTTCCAATTTTAATTGTATTCTTTTTATCTTACTCAATCTGAGGACACATGCTCAAATTAGTTAGATATTTCAATTATATTTTGATTTATACTAACAAAATACTAATATTTATTTCATGATGTTACAGTGAGCTCAAGTGAATTTAAACTAACTTCAAATATCCCTCTATCAGTGGGTGCAACCTACCTAGCCATGTACTCCAAAGACAACCTCAGACCAATATATTTATCCCCCTTATGTGAACTTATGTGTGAACAATGGTGTAATATTCTATATGCAAGTGCATGTAGTGATATATATTGTAACTTGAAAAATACTACTCATAGGATGTTATTTTGATGTTTCACACCTGTAATAAGATTGTTTCTATGATTGATTTGGAAAATAGGAAAGAATAGGGTAGAATAGCTTAGTTGTGAAATAGATGATCAATGAATGGGATTTAACCTGTATTTATACCAAAATTTTGAAATGTTTCTCATTGAATGGTTAAATGAAACAAATAATCCAACCATACATATCAAAATATTTTCAAATTTGAGTCTTTGTTAGGTACAAAGACCTGTGTTGAAGTAGGGACACTATTGTCCAAGTCTTAATGCAAGTGTCTAGGAAGATTAAAAAAAATTCAAGTTTTGTAACTTATAGTGAAGGATATATATCAAGTTTTAAGCATAATGTGGGATATAGATGATATAGATAATTAGAATATTAGGGTCAAACTATAGGATAAGTATTTAGGCATAGTGGGATGGTGAATGTGAGCCTTTTAACTACAAAAAAGGTTAAGAATTGAAGCATAAAACTGAGTCATATATATCAAGTGTACAAGAATAGTTTAACATATAAACATATATTTGATTATTTACGTATAATTAATTAAGAAAAACTAATAAGACAAAGAAATAAGAAACTATGTTATGCAAGGTGATTACAAAGGGATAAGGAAAAATCACACTTGATTGTTGTTTTGATATTCTAGAAGTCTAGAACCAGAAAGATGAATTTGCATGGTCTTAAAATCTAATTTGACACATGTACCTTAATAAATAGTTTCACACCATGTGGGGGTTTAACATACATATATTGTGCATCATAGTTTTGTTCACCTAGTTCTAACTATGTTATACTAAAATTGACATGTGCAAGGTTTCATAACATGATTTTTATATCATTGTTTTGCCTCCTAATATTTTACCTTCATATACTTGTGCTTTCTTGATTTTCTACAAAAAACATGTTGAATTATTGAATTATCCTATTTTATCTAGATTTAGCACTCAAATAATAAATGGGTTATGTAATTGAGAATCATTAAAATAACATTACAAATTATGTATCCCATATAGTCAAATCAAACCTCTATGTAGTTTTATTAATTTCTGGATGGAATAGTTGGAGAAAGGGTTTTGAGCCTTCTCTTACTTAGAGTGATGATGCAATAATATTAAAACTAAACCTTCATTTATCACAAGGGGAAAAAAAGATATCAAAATAAATAAATTTATCGCATGTGCATAATATGTGACTCAATGAATCTCAACTTAAAGGAGGAATAAAATAGATAGATGCTTAAATATGATTTAGGTCTAAACCTTGATATTATGTTATGTTCGGTGTTCCATTAATTATTTTAAATGATTTAAGATGACTTGTATATATAGAATACTATGTAGACACATAAATTAATATTTATTGCTAAAATAATGCACTTGTGACCACTCATTATACACACTTAGCTCATGCAAAATTCAATAGTATTTTGACCACCCTTCCTTCACTTTTATGTGGATGAATCTACCTCCTAAGAAAATTATGGTTTTGGATATCCATATTTAACATCTTAATGAACTTAAACTCACTTTTAGACTAACCCACACATTAAGTTTAGTTATCTCTACTCTTTAGGCAAGATCTCGTCATAAGGACTATCCCACTTATTACTAGTGTTTGATTACGTGGCCAAGTCCTCCCATTAAATAATGTCTATTTTCTCAAATTAAAATTCACCAGATGATTTTCTATGTGTGTTTCACAAGTCTCATTTGATTAAATTCCAAAATTATCATTATAAAGCCATGTTTTATAACCTTTATTCACTAGAGGCTCATATGATTGAAAAACAACAAAATATATAATTGTAAATGAGAGAAAAAGACCTATTTTTACTTATTTAGAGTGGACACAACCCTATTATCCCTGATCTAAGTTTGAATACTCCCTCAAGTCCATAATTCATTGTTGAATCACTTAATCACACTAAGATTGCACCAACATTTAACATGTCATCAATATTTCACACAAACCATTATAGCATGGGAGAACTACATAGAATTTGATCCTCTTCAAAGTATTGGTATGTAGGTGGTACTCAACATAGTGGATTGTTGAGTTTAATCATAGATTTAATTGTTAACCCCCTTTTACCCTTATTTCAAGTGAATAATAAGGTATATAATGGCTTCCACAATGAATCACACAAGGCCAATCACACAAACATAACCAATAGAGGATGAGGCATAGGTAAAAACTTTCATAGATTACTAAAAATATACCAAATTTCGATGCACTGTAATGACACCAATGCAGGCTAGCCTTATCCAATTCCATTGCCCTTGTCCTAAATTCAATAAAAACCCTATTCTTGATTCAAAACATTATCACATAGTCATATAATTAGTTTCATAGTTACATTCATATTTTTTCACATATGATTTCTAAATAAATTTTATTTCTTTGGCTCTTTTCAATTTTAACATATTTCTAAATTTAGCAAGTTCCAAATCAATTAGTGTCATTTATTACATTTATGTAGCATTCTTATTTTACACAATAATTTGTCATAATTAAGATTATAAATACTTAATACCAAATTTTATAAAACATATTTTTTAACCCATATATCGATTGAATAATACCATTCCTAGTTATCCTAAGATTCTCTTTCTTCCACTCTAGCATTCCCATTAGGGTTTTGAGTTATTGATTTTTTTAATTTTCATAATAATCATGATAATTATGATTGAATCTATCTATTTATTCTTGGTTAAAATATTATTAATCTCATTTTCATATAGCTTTCTCTTAATATGCAAAATATTTAAGCTATATGTAAATCCATGGATGCATAATTTTAAAGAAAAGCTACAATCCCAACTTAATTGGAAGCTTAATAATGAATAATTATACAATGATTATTGTCACATGGCCTATTTTTAAATTACCACCTATTACCACTAGAAGGTGGAGGGATTAGATGGTTCCTTTTGTTCCTATGGAACCTAGACCTCATAACTATCTTATCTCATATCCCACCTCTACTATTCATCCTAGGCTTATAGTAAATCTTATGATCTAATTTGTTATCACTAGATGAGATCAGGTGCTTCATCAAGTAAGATATGAGGAACAAACATAATAAATCCCTCCATGTCCCTAATCAATCCAACAAGATTGTTGAATCAATCAAAAGGTTATGATATTATTGATTAGTTAAGGAATACACTAGCTAGGATTTATATGTTAGAATTATTTCAAAAAACTACTATTTTCAAGGATATTTTATATCAAGCATTAAATCAAACACCTATGCCTCTTGACAAAGAGATTTATTATTTTACAAATGTTTTAAATTATTTTAAGGACATTTATGATGTTATATATTTTTTAAATGAGGATTTCCTTACACAATATACTATTGATCAAAATCTTCCTTTGTTCATACAAGTTCAAATCAAAAGTATAATAGTAAAAAGGGTTTTGATTGATAATGGTCCTGTTGATTCTTCTATGTGTATCATGGATTCTCTTAGTGTTTAAGAACACTTCTCATTTTATAATTTTGGGAATTCATAGCATGAGTAGCAAGTTTTGGTAATCTAGTTACCTATGGTGAAATAGAGGCAGAGCAAATTGATTATTCCATAAATTTATATTTGGTGGTTGGGAGCCACCATGGTCCTTATAAATTTTTAAGTATTTATGTTGATCTTAGTGAGCTATGAACAAAAATATATGTTAAATACTAATCTAGATGAAAATTATAGTGAGATCTATACTAAAGTGATTTGGTTTAAAAAGGGAACAAAAGGAAGGGTAGGGAAGAAAGAGAATGTGTGATTGTTGATCCTTGACTCAAACATCATGACAGAGTTTCAATTAAAATTGGACATGCATTTAACTAGCATATAATGCAAAATAGCATAGTTTCATATTTTGTATACACCAGGTAAACTTCTAAGGATAATATGAAAGCACACAAGTAAGAATTGGGTTTACTTTAAAGATTTGTTACCATGTTCAAATATCATTAGCACATCTGAATATAGAACAAATGAAACAAATTAATTTCAATATCCTTCAAATAATCTAGCATAAGCACAAATTATCAACCCTGTATAAAAAATGCAAGTTTATAATTCATGGAAACTATTCAAATTCAAGATTTAAAACCAATAATTGAGATAAAAGTAGCATTAACAATTAACATAACAAATTTGGATAATTTTTGCAAAATTTCTTGATTGTATTAATTTCTCAAAGTATACAAGGACAAGGCAATATACCGATCAGTTACAAAATACAAATGTACAAAGATAAGGATAGTTATCCTTATTTACAATTATAGGATACATTTTCTTTTCCCAATGGATTGACCTAAAGGCAAATATGCTAACAAACTAGCATATGCCTTTACAAAAGAATATTCCACATTTAAATATTACAATGCATTTATAAAATGGAATATTAATTAGTTGGTTGGTGGGCCCTATGCTTGAGAAATTTTTTACTTCTACTAAAGGATGTTCATAGCCTTCTGGTGTTGTTAATTAACAATCTCTAATTCCACAACTAGTTTTAGGAGACATTCTTCCTCTTTGTCAGCTAGTTCATTCAATTCCCTATCATTTCTAGCCATGGCTTCTTTGATGCTCTTGGCCTCAGATATCCTTTCACCCACATTGAATATCATGTCTAGGATCCTACTATTCTCTAAACTATATTGGCCTTAACTTTTAATTTTTATTTCCTGAGTCACCAAAGTATCCATATGTTTGAATTCATCATCCTTGATGATGCCTAGGACAGTAGCCTGTGTAGGGTCTTTGAGCATTATCCCAAGGAATTATTTAATCTTTTCTATTAGTTCCTCATCATCCTTCATGATTCTCTATAGATCCTAGGACCATGCACTTAAAACTTGGAGTTTTTAAACCACAATTCCCAAAATTGCATTCAAATGTCCCAAACTTAATCTTTTGAATCTAGAATCTACCCTTCAACTTGAATGTTGATTAACCCTATTATTTGATCTTCTAAAGTTTTCTATTGGTATATTAGACCCTTAGCCACTATATTATATTGTGTTAACACACTCTGCCTTAGCTTCAATATTTTCAATGCAATAAACATGTCATAAAAAGATTCATCAAGCATTTTGATCATTGCCTCAAGCACTGATAAGATAGCTTGTGTCTCTAAATTTTCCTTTTCCTTCTCCAAATTATATAGTATTTGCCTCATACCTCTAATGCCTACTCTAACCTAAGTTTTATGAGCCTCATCTAGGCTTTCAACATCCTCTTCATGGATGGGAAGTTTACCAAGTTGTTGTCCCACAACTAGAGTTAATCCTACAAATAGCTCAACCTTTTGGAATGTGAACTCTTCAATCCCCACCATGGCCTTTCTAGTTGTCACTCTTTCTAGCCTAGCTACCTTTGGATTGAATTATATAGTGGTATTTAGTTTAGTTTACTTTGTAGGTTTAGTAACCTCCATCTGGGTACTACTTGAAGCTCCTAGAGTCTCCATTTGCTTGTTATCTGACCCTATAGTAGCCATTATTCTTCACTCTTTCATCAAAGCCCTTATCCATGGCTTGATATCATCATGTACATCAATATTGATAGTTTGGGTCAAGGCACATGAGTGGGAATATGAGCGTGTCTTCTACATTTTTTCATAGATGAACCAATCAGGGATGATTGGTCCATGAATGGGGTATTCTTCATTGAATAAGTTAATTTCACTTATAGGGTGAATGAAAGTTAACTTGGGTTTCATTTGCCCAACTCAAATCATTCCCAATTTTTCTTTTCTCTTTCTTAATGGTGCTATTGGGACTAAATGCAAGCTGTAGACACCTAAATCTAGCCACTGATAACCTCTAATTAGGCTTTTGGCCAATTTCCACCCAAAATGCACAATTTGGCCTAAAAACACTAAAACATTCTAAAAGATGTGAAACTAACATATTCAAGATCTAATTTTGGCTAAAGTATCATTAAATGGGGCAATGCAATTTATGGGCTAGCTAAATTTAATCAGAACATTTCGAGTTGAAATGATAATTTTGTTCCTAGGTGATTTGTATTACTCTTTCCTATCAAATCTCTTATACAAGACACATGCCTTTGTTATTTGTTATTTATAATATCCTAAATAAGATAATGGATCCAACGCATCTGACATTGCCTTCCAATTCCAATCCAGTCAAATTTTGGACTAATAACAAGGCATTTTGATCAATTTGAGTAATTTATGCACAAAGTGCTTAAACATGCTTAAGATCTAATTAAACCAAACTAGATTCTAATCAAGAAATCCATGGAAAATTGTTGAATATTTGTTTTGAAAATGAATATTGAATATTTTCATCATCAGGTGACCTCATTTCTTGGGAAGACATCCCTAGGCCATAAATGCCACAAATATCAAGATTCATGCCTCCCATGCCTCAACAAAGCCATCCATGCCTCTTAATTGTTCCTCTATTCCAAATATTGATGAGCTTATTTATCAATTTTAATTGCATAATTGGATTAATCCTTAGCCACACATCTCAATCCTAAGATGGATGGTTCAATTTGATTCTGATCAATCTCAAAAATATATAAATAAGAGGCCTTACCATATCATTTCTAAGCTTAATTTGTCCAAAGTTATAATGTAGGATTGGTTCCAAAATCCTCATGCAACTAGTGTTACCATGCGAAATTGATTCCAAGCCAAGCCAAGCCACAAGCCAAAGGTGCCAAGGAGAGATGGAGGTAGACAAGCTTCCATTACCAAGGACTTCATGAGCATAAAACCAAGCAAGACACTACTGTAAAGGCATTTGGAACATCCAAGGAAGGTGAAGAAATTCTTGTTGTTTTTCCTTAATTTTTAGTTATGTTTGTCATTTTTTCTTGTTACTAAGCTCACCTTAGTAACTAGGCATGAAGATATTAGTTTAGTGTGTTTTTTATTTGATTTAATTCACTAACACAATACTAATCTCCTCTTCTTAGTCAAATTCCTAGTTCACCTAATGGCACACCTAGTGGGACCCGACACATCCTACACATGAAGAAGATCATTCTGAAACTTTAAAATCTTCATTTGGATCATTAAAACTCTTGTAATTTTATTTTCTAACTTTTTTTTGCTATTTTTATTTATCATGGGTTTACACAGTAACCATCGTTAGTTAGTAAAACTGTCGTCAGTTGGCATAGCCATCATTGGTCACTATTGGTATAACCATTATTGATTAGATAACCATCATTAGTTAGTAAGTGTAACCATCATCAGTTATAGAACCGATGTCAGTCATTGTGTTTTTCTTGAAAACACAAACTCGAGAGCTAATACATCATTTTAAAATGCTTGGTTTGGGGTCATATGAACTCTGTTTTGGATGATTTTTTTTTTAAACCACATGTTTTCTCCTAAATTTTTAGAATTTGACATTATTTTGGCTTAAATTTTCTTATATTTTTCACAAAAATTTTAAAATCTATTTAAAATGTTTTTGATCTAACATATTTGCTTTTGGGGTGATGCCTTAAGGGTAGACAAGTAACCAACCAAGCTTGAAATTTTCTAAAAACATGTTTAGATCACCTTGTGCATAATTTAAAATAGATTAAGAACCTTGTTTTGGTGTTTAATGAAAAATTTAGATGTTTATGGTGAATGTTTTTAAAGTTTGCAATTAAGACCAAGGGGTCAAAATAGCACCATCACACCTTTCCATTTGGGCTTAAAAATGAACTCGCCTTTCCAATATTTTTGTATTCACTTAGTAGTTGTTTAAATTAGATTTTTGTTTCAAAAAAAGAGGGGTATTGTGTGTATTCTCTTCCATTTGTCCCCTTTGAGAACCCTTAGAATCAAAAGCACCATTCCTATTTCAAAAATCTTAATCCAAGGCTTAGAAAGAATGTCATCTAAAGCACTCCCCAAAAACTCTTCAAAGTTTGGGTGACCTTGAAAATGACCCTAAAGTCTTTCTTTTTATTTCTTTCATTTCATTGCAAACTTGGCTTGTGAGGGGGACATCATTACCTCCCATGATTTCTTTAAGGAAGCTTTGACCCAGGGTTTCATCTCCTGACATTGACTTCACTTACTTCTTCTGAGTTGCACACAGGATGTATCTATATTTGGACATCACACTAAACTAAGTAAACAGCAAGATGTAGTGGTTGTAAAAAGGACTAGACCTTTTTACAAGTAGCCAATGTCACGGTCACCTAATTTCTATGCTTATTTTTTCCATTGTTTTGACGTGAAAGTCTTTATGCAATTGATTCCCCTAGAGACATTCAAAACTTGATAGTTAGTCAACCCCACATTACCATACCCTTGTTAAGATTTAGACAATTACACTAAGTGTATTTTGGTCATTATCTTACTTGGTGTTTTTGACACTAGAATTTATTTGTTTGTTTATAAGCCATGTCAAATCCAATTTGTTTATACGTCACTCTTTTTTATAAAAAGGTGTTATGATGGCCATTTTACACCACACATATGCCTTGAAATTTTTTCTAAACTTGTTTGTGTGTGGCATTTGATTTGCGAAGGTCAGTGTTATGCTGCCCAAATAATGTCAAAACATTTTGAGACTTTTTGAGTCTTTAAAACAAAACATAGATCACATCATTTGAGTATGATTATGCCATTAGGCTACTCAATTTGATTAAAGACTTGTTTCACTTTGTATCAAAAAACATTTGTTTTAAACCATGTCATATATACCATTTAGACCTTTGTATCGTGTCATCATGCTGTCCAATCTTGTTTAGCTTGTTTGGTCAAAACCTAGTTTTCAGAGTTGATTTTTCAATTAACCTTGTTAAGTTTGGATATAAACATTGATTGATTTTTTTTTAAGCCTCAATTTTTGGGGCTGATACATAGATCTTTCTCTTTTGGGTTGCATAATTTTGGTTAACCTATTACCCAAAATTGAAAACTATTGATGGTTTATTTGTTCAATGCCTATCCTCATCATTGTTTATACCTTTATTTGGGAGAACATAGTATTTCTCAAAATACCTTTTTGCCTTATGCCTTATGCCAATTTATCATGTTTATGTTTGATTCTATGTGTTGGGTCTATGTCAAAGTTGTTTCCAAACTTGTTAGATTAAATCAAATCACATCAGCCTTTGTTTCAAGTCTATCTTTTGATGTCATTTGGAAAAAAATCCTAGCATATGCCTATTTTTTTGAGACTAGATTTTGACTTCATGTTTGGACAAAAGACTTAGCAACTCAACTTTTTCCTTTCCTAGTTTAGACCTTATTTGGAACACTTTGACCTAGACCTTTGACATGTCAATTCTTATTCAGACACTTAACCTTTTATGCGTATGACATTTGATATTAGACATTTGATGTTAGGCTATTTTATGCCAAGTCTTAATACAAATAATTTTGGAGATAAAGCTCCACTTTTAGACCACATTGGAGATACAACTCCACCTTTTGACCAAGTTAGACTAAGCTTGAACCATTTATCCTTTGGACATAGTTTTTTAGAGTTTGTATAATTTTAAGCATTTTTGTTTCAGATATTTCATCATTTATGTGGATATGTCTTGCTACACTTATGGTGAAGTCACATACAATCCAACTTATGATAGAATGGTCACACAAAATCCCACTAGGAACCCCTATATAGAAATATTTTCTAAGGAGTTTTATTATTCTCCCTACAATAGTCCATATGGGGAACATAGGCAAAATCCATAAAATCTAAATCGAAACCTTGATTGGCATGATGAGGCTTGTGAGGAGAAATTTGAAGACCCAACTACAAATAATGTTGTTTGGGATACAGATCCATACCCTCTTTGTAATAATTAGTACATGGAACATAATCAAGAACTAGCTTATGAGCCAACTCACAATTGGGATGATATATTGTATGAGGAAGACTTAGATGCTTTGGCTTATGCAAGTAATCAGGCTCCCCCAAATCATACCGTTTCTATTCAAAGACTAAAACATCACACCATTTCCATTCCAAGACCTTATCCTTTGACTTGTGCAATAAATCAAGCTCCGCAATGCCCCTTCATCATACCAAAAACATTGACTATTTCATATACTTATACTTGAATCCTTGTCCACCTCAAAAACAAAAACAAAAACATACTTAGTCAAAGTATAACTACAAGTGTTTTTTATAAAATTGTTAGAAAAAACCAAAAAAATTGACCATTTATTTGCCTTTTTGGCCTTTTATCTCATACAATTGCCATTTTTTAAGACTATTCCTATTCTTCTATTACATCCATTCTATTTTTTTCACTAGTTATCATTTTTCTTCCCATTCCCTAGGATAACTACATTTGGCCTAAAGTTTTTTTTATTATATATTACATCCATGGAACTATGTAGGCAACATCCACTTGCATAGTGCATATTGAGATAGCTTAGCCACCCCCTTCATTTTCTTTTATTCCCCCATTTTGTTCATTTATTCAGTTGTCACCTATTTTCTAGGGGCAATGTTTATATGGTTTCTATTGCATTGTTTATTTGTTTGTTCCTACTTTTTTTGTTTGTTTATCTACCTATTTATTTGCTTTTAGCATTATTGCCTTGATCCATTTTATGTGTGTTCATTGGGTGATTCCTTGCCCACACTTATACTCGAATCCATTCATATTCATATGTTTACATTATTATCATGGTTTCTATCATTGGTTCATTATTTTTTATTTGAGTATTGGATTTTGGGAGTCAGTCCTTATGCATATTTTGGGAGAGTCTTCATGGTGTTCTATCATAAATCCTACCATCACATGCTATAGAAAAAATTAGTTTCATAAAGGTCTATAATCAATGGAGTTGCAAAAGTTTCTCCTTAGCACCTTGACAAATCCTTCCATCCCACCCTTAATCAAATCAACCCATTAACCATTCTAGTTGTATCATTGCTAATTAGGATGAGCATCTCCTCATTGATAGGTACAATTGAATCATTCACACTAATCAATCTTATTCCTCTATCCATCTCTTTCATCACTTTGCACCTACTCATCTTTAATCTATATTACAGGTTATATCCTTGATTTATACTTGTTAATCAGCCCTAACTGGGGCACAATCATCTTTAGCCAATCTAGGTCTGCTTAATGATTATGACCACCTATTGGCAAATCATTATTTTAACTTTTAATCTTGATTATAACCACCTTTAGGAAAATCTATATCCTTTTTACATCAATGCATGCAAGCATTTTCTCATTTGGATTAATCTCAACCACAGGATAATTCCACCTTTCTTCTTATTTAATTTTGAGGGATTGTCCATCAACATATGTGATGGTCACTCCCTCAAGGGGGCATCATCATAAGCTTCTCAAACACCATTTGGAGCTTTGTTCTTTAACAATCATCTTCTTTCTAGCATACAGGCCATTTCTCATTCTTTGAGAATACATTACTTTTCCTATACTTTTTAACATCTTCCTAAATAAGAGCAAACTATAGACACCTAAATCTGGCCATTAATAACCTCCAATCAAGCTTTTGGCCAATTTCCACCCAAAATGCATAATTTGGCATAAAAACACTAAAACATGTTAAAATATGTGAAATTGACATATTCAATTGTTGATTTTGGCTAAAGTATCATTAAATAGGGCAATACAATTTATGGTCCAACTAACTTTGATCAGATCATTTCAAGTCACAATGCCAATTTTACACCTAGGTGCTCTAGATTACTCTTTTCTATCAAATTCTTGCATGAGAAATGTGCCTTTGTTATTTTTTGTTGGTAACATCCTAAATGGGAATATGGATCCAATGCATTTGACATCGACTTCCAATTATATATTATTCAAATTTTGAGTCAATAACAAGGCATTCTGATCAATTTGAGTAATTTGTGCACAAAGTGCTTAATCATGCTTAGAGCTAATTAGTCCAAATTATAGTCTAATCAAAAAATACATGGAAAATTGTTGAATAATTTGTTTTGGAAATGAATATTAAACATCTGCATCATCAGGAGACCTCATTTTTTGGGAAGACATCCCTAAGCCATAAATGCCACAAATATCAAGATTCATGCCTCCCATGCCTCATCAAAGCCCTCCATGCCTCTTAATTGTTCCCCTATTCCAAATATTGATGAGCTTATTTATCAATTTTAATTGCATAATTGGATTAATCCTTAGCCACACATCTCAATCCTAAGATGGATGGTTCAAGTTGATTCTGATCAATCTCAAAAATCTATAAATAAGAGGCCTTACCATATCATTTCTAAGCTTAATTTGTGCAAAGTTATAATGTAGGATTGGTTCCAAATTCCTCATGTAACTAGTGTTACCATGAGAAATTGATTCCAAGCCAAGCCACAAGCAAAAGATGCCAAGGAGAGATGGAGGTAGCCAAGCTTCCATTTCAAAGGACTTCATGAGCATAAAGTCGAGCAAGCCACTACTACAAAATCATTTGGAGCATCCAAGGAAGGTGAAGGAAATCTTATTGTTTTTCCTTACTTTTTAGTTTTGTTTATCATTTGTTTTTATGACTAAGCTCACCCTAGTAACTAGGCATGAAGATTTTAGGTTAGTGTGTTTTTTATTTGGTTTCATTTACTAACACCATACTAATCTCATCTTCTTAGTCAAATTCCTAGTTCACACAAGGTAGGCTCCTTCCCTTTTTCTTTCTCAACCTCCTCCATTTGGTCTTGTGCTTTTTCAACATGTTTTTCTTCTTCATCAGACCCATATTCCTTAGTAAGGACCTTGAAGGCATCCTCGACTATCTCATCAGGCTGTAGGGCAATCATGTCTAGGAATTCAATTGGAGACTCTGGTTTGTCAGGAGGGGTTGAAGATGGTCCTTCTCCAGGTCTCTCTTTCAAATTTTCCTTACTAGGAACTTATGTAATCTATGCTTGGGGATGCTTCCCTTCTATTTTCAATTGCTCTTGAGAAGACCTTAAAGGGCCAGGTAGTAAATGGTATTGTAGAGGTCCCATTTTCCATATGTCACCTAGAGGCTTATGATCACTAGTTAGTCTATGTTTAAGTCAGACATTATGTCTCTTAAACCTAGCCAATACCTCCTCAAAATTATTGTCTTTGATGTGAAAAGTATTATAGGGACCAATTTGATGTTCATAAACTAGTTTGGGTAGTTGTTTTCTTTTCAAATGCTTGAAGACCTTGTCATTAGGGTCCTACCACCTTAGGTCATCTAGCTGAAATCTAGAGGATTTTCTATGTCTAAAAATAGTGTCTACATGTTTCCAATCTTGTAGAATAGGTCTACCAATTTTCAAAGGAAAGGGATGGAGGAGGCCTTTCCTTTTCTCCTTATACACTCCTTCAATGCCTTAAATAAGTTGATATGCAATTTCTTACTCTACTAGTTTGTTGGGAACATACATAGACAACTTTTAAGGTTGAATTAAAATCCCTTAAATTTTGATCATTATACAATTTAAATACAACCAGATGTATCCCATTAGCTCCACATACTTCTTGATTAGAGGGTTAATCATGGGCATGGGGATCCCTATGATGGCTTCTAATAAAGCAAGATAAACAAAATCACAAATGAATTGCATGTTGTGTTTATATTTGAAAATGTATAGTTTCGAATAATGGTGGAAGACTATAATTTTTCCCTTAGGTGACCAATTTTTTATATAAGGGATCTGGGTGGAGGCTAACAAGGCATCTAATCGATAGGACATCATGAAGAATTGGTTACTAGTTTTCTTCTTAATGACTATAAATTTTCATTCTAAATAGGCGTTAATCATCTCTCTAATTAGAGGGGTGAGCTCCTTCTCTACCATGAAGTAAATGTAGAACACCTAACTCTTTTTAACATGAGAGGTTGAAGGGGTCCAAGATATTCCATTCAATAGATTCATAATTACCCTAACCCCTTCGTAAATTGGGAAACTAGGGCATTTCCATTAGGGTCTTGGATCACATGGTTTCTTTGGAGCAACCAGGGCCTAATTATGGTGTCCAAATCATTCTTTCCAGTCCGTTATTTGATGGTAGGCAAGTCCACTTGGGGTTTTTGATGTTTATAGTAGCTCTTGAATGCTAATGGGGAAATGAATACAATTCTTCTAAAGGTCCTTTAATGAATAATCTAACCTTGCTCAATTCTACAGTCTTTAAAAATGGGATCAAGGATGTCAATATAGTGGATTAACTCTAGTTTGGTGGATGCATGGTGGAGACTACCCATTTGGACTGCAACTAGGTCATAATACCTTCTAGTTATAATGACAATCTTCTCATCTTCCTTCATGATGGGTTTCATTTCTTCAATGATCTAAAAGAGATCAGACCAGTTCTTATTACCCATGCTCAATGTAGTAGTGTCTAGGTCTGTGTCTTTGAAGATCCTTCCTTCATTATCTGTAGATAGATAAAACTTTGTCTCATCCCTTAGTTGTTGTCTCCAAGTTGCCATGACTTCCACACTTGAAAATTTCTTACCATTGTGTTGAAAATGGTTGTTAGGTTAATTCTTTAATGCTCAAATTGCAATTGGATTCTTTCTAGCTTGACTGTGATCACTTCAAGATCAAGTTAGGTTATTTTATGCAAGTTTGGGGCTCTCATGAAGCTTTAATGGTGATGGATTATTCAGACTTAGGCTCATTCATACCTCAGATTTGATTTTGACCTTTGCCTTTATATGTTTACATTTTTTAGCACACAAGATCTTTATTTTTGTCATTTTGTGCTTGTGTGGTGCTTATTTGGCATTTATCTATCAATTTTTGTGGCATTTTTCATAAGTGCCTTCAAATCACTAGCCATTATTATTTAAAATTTTAGTTTTATTCTTTATCATCAAATCATTACCCATGGATCAACATGGGACATTGATTGTGATCTAGGCCTTCGTATGTCATTGGAAATCTTTACATCAAGCCCCATGGTTGCACCACTTAGCATCTTCATAGGCTTTCTGATCTTTATATCCTATGTTAGTTTCATATTAAATGATCATCTACCACATGTTGATCTTGTGGGATCTCAAAGCTCCATTGAATAGTCATCAGTGATTTCACATCATTGGATCATCTAGGCTTGATGAAGCATGACTCGTTGATCCTACAAGATGCATGAACTTTTATCAGTACATGGTCATAAAAAAAACTTAGGCTATAATATTTTATGCTAAGTTTATTTCATGTCAATAAACATACCATAGACTTAGGCTAAAATATTTTATGCTAAGTTTTAAAACATGATATAAAATGACCCCTCGAATGATATAAAACATGCCCCTTTATCTAAGTAAAAATGTTAGATGATATTGAATTTAATAACCTCATGGACATTAATGATGGCCTCATGGACATCAATGATGGCCTCATAGATGTTAACTGACATTCATGATAACATCAACTTTAAGCTCATGATGTTCTAGTATTCCGTGGATCTCAAATTCAATTCACTCTATCCGATCAAGAGGAGTAATGAAATGAAAACCATCTTATTAATATCCAAATGAGTGTACGCTATTAGTTTAGGGTTGTATTAACATTACGCTTTAAATGTGGAAGTGCCACATGGTGGTTTTATGGGCCTCCCAATATTTGACCTTGTTGACCCTAGGGAGGACCTATGGGTTGTTGATCTCTATTTAAGTCCCTAAAATGATGACATTTATCATCCTTGTGGGACTCATTTTTGACATTTCAATGTTGTCTTTGCTCCATTGGATCCATTTTGGGTGAGTACCTATGAACTGTTGATCTTTGATCCAAATACTTTCATAGGATTGGCTCCCTCAAATAATTAAAGTTGAAACCCTAAGTTTTTAACCCAAGGTTTTGTTGTATTAAAAATACAACAAGGCCTTATGCAAAAACTTAAGCTTAATCTTATGTTTAGTAATGGGGACCTACTTAACCTTGAGTGATCTCACACCATCTAATCTTTGATTTTACTTAAATACAGGTCATTGATCATGATTTTTGATCTCACATGTCATTGGTCTGAAGGGTAAAGGATGTAGGATATTTGGTCTTCTTTCATGCCATTCGATCAAGATCTATGATTAAGTGAGGGCCCTTAGATATGCAAAAGGCAAAAGTGTATAAGTTAGGGCTCAAGATGATAAGGATTTAGGCTAAAGTGTTATGACTAAGGTCCCATTCATGTTAATAAATATGATGGGGCCTTAATATTATGACTTTAGGATAAATATGTAATAAAGGGACCATGCTAGAAAAATTAAAAGTGACCCTACCAACATGAATGTTAGACTTGGTTATAAATATAGGAAACAAATGGGGGAAATAAAAGGGACCGACTAGGAATTTTAGGTTAAGGTTTGGTCATGTTAAGAAATACAACTAAGCCTTAACATGAACATTAAGCTTAAGTCCAAAGTAATTTGAAATATTCCCACCAATTAGTTCCTACCAAATGTAAATTTGAACCAAGGGCTTGAGCTAGGGTTTTCTGAAGGAGAGTCTTTAGAACATGAACCTAGGCTTGAATTTTCACAAACCAAAGGCTTGTGAAATCTTGAATAGAGTTAATCTGTAAAATCTTAAGCATGATCCATCATCAATATCCCCATGAAACCTATAATTATAATATATGAGGACCAATTATTAAAAACATTAGGCAAAATCAAAGTAGAATTACAAGTAAATAGGCCATTTTATCAAAGTGGATGATCTTCAAATTCTAATAATGTTCAAAACATGCTATGATTTCAATGTTAAGTTTCAAATTATCTCAAGGGTCCCAATTTAAAAAAAATATGGGTATGTTGACCTCAAAAAATTGTGACTTTCAAGGGAAACATAGCAATATGTTAGAACCTAAAGACTCTGGTTCATATAAATAACTAGGTCATCTACTTCACTTGATCAATGACATTCTCCAGATTAGTTTATATTTGAAAAAAACCTTGCACATGTAGAATTGGGATCAAACACTACTACATAGCCATGCTGTGTGATCTGGGCAACAATTCAGGTGATAATTTGGGTGTTGGGTCCACCCCAATTGATGACAGAACTTCTAGGAGCCATAACTTTTGCACCATAGCTCCAATTGACTCGCCATTTGAACTATTGGAAAGATAATAATGAGGGGAACATATTGAGATTTCATGGAGATTTTCTCAATGAAGTTTGACCCCAAAAACCCAATGGAAGTTCCCCAAATTTTAATTTTAATAGTGTAGTCTAAAAATAGTTTCTAAAAATAGTAATTCCTTGAATTTTGTATTATTGTAAATCATGGAAGTCAGACCACTTAATCTCCCTTGAGATTGGTGACCTTAAAAATACTCCTCACACCTTCAAAACATGTATAAATGAAGATGTAACTTGCAATGGAAATCAGACATCTCTTCTCAGAGATAAGCATATGTTTGGGTCTGCAAATTTGATCAATAAAACATCTCTTCTCAAAGATAGCATTATTTGAATTATTTTGTTCTTGTTTCTTGAATTATCTTTCAACCAAATATTTTTGAGTTTTGGATCATTATGTGTGTGATTTTATTTCACTTACTATTTTTCATGGGATTTTAGGGGACAACTTCCAGGTTTCATGTCTTTAATCACTAACACTGACTTGGAGCATGTTTAGATATTCATGAGAAACCATGCTTCTAGTTTATGTAAGTTTTAGGCATTACTCTACTCCCAAATAAGCATCCATATCCTCAATAGATATGCTTTTATCTCCTCTCAAGGCCTTCCTCTACTACCATCCAAGCATCCATAGTCCCAGTGGAGATTACAAGAATCACCTATGCTTGAAAAGCTTTTAATTTTGCACTAAATTCTTATTTTTGTATTTTTAAATCCTTTATGCTTTTAGCAAGGTTGGGAACTAGGATAGCCAGGGTTAAGGATTTGGTCAAGTGTTTGATCCTTAAAAAATCACCTATGGTTTTAACCATTGACCTAGGGAAGGATGTTTGTTAAGTTCAAGCATGATTGGGCCTCAATAGATTAAGCTTTCATCTTACAAGTGCAAATCTTATTAATACCAAATTCAAGTCAATAAAATGTTTAATCTCTCATGGAATAGTTGGCCTTTTCTATTGGTCTTTACTAGTTTATTCAAATCAAAACATTAGGCTCAGATTTCAGACCCATGGTCATCATATGTATAAGGTTCATACCCACATTCTTGAACTTTGGGGTTTCAAGAAAACTAAATAAACTTTGAGTTGAGGGTTGTCCAAAAGGACCTATTGGAAGCAAGGAACAAGGTAACAAAATCAAACACACAAAAAAATCAACAAAACAAAAAGGCAATAAGAGAAGAAAAGAAATATATGCATGCTTATTTACAAACAAGGGATAAGAAGGAAAAAATTGAAGGAAACTAACTAGCCTACCTATACTAAATCTAACCATCTTAGTAATTTACTCCATGAAGACTTCAGGGGGAGTAGTAGAGAGTGGTTAGTGTGAACTCTACTCCTTGTAAGTCTTTGAGTCTAAAGGTGTTGTCTCTAAGTGTGTCTATAATCTAATAGGGGCCAATCCATCAAGGTGTGAAATTGTTATGCTTCTCCTTAGGCTCAAATGTTTTATCCAAAAGGAGAACCAAATCCCCTTTTCTAAACACCTAGATCTTTGATCTCTTGTCAAACCACCTCTTCACCATGGTCTGATGTCTGCTAAAATTAGAAAAAGCCTTTTCTTGTGCATCTTCCATCTCGACAATGTCAAGCAGCCTTGAGCTTGCAAATTCTTGATCCTCCTCCATATACCCTTGCATAAACCTTTAGGTTGGAAGCTTGAATGTGATGGGGAATATGGGATTTTGGCCATATACCAGTATGAAAGGAGATGCTTTAGGAGCCTGCTTGACTCTTGTTCTATCAGCCTAAAGGGCATACTTGAGAAGATTGTGCCATGTTCTAGGTTTGTCTGTAGTAGACTTCTTAATGTCTTTCATCATGTTCTTGTTTGTTTATTTAGACACTCCATTACATTAAGGGTAATGGTTGGATGAGAACTTGATGATTATGTTTTTATCATATACCCATTCTATCATCTCTATGGATGTGAATGTTGACCCATTATCACATACCCAAGAGACTAGAGTTCTAAATCTAGTGTATATGTTCTCTTCTAAAAAATTGATCGCTTCTTCTATTCTACATCGCTTGGTGGCTATATCTTTAGTCCACCTTGTGCAATAATCTATGGCTATCAGATTATACTTGTGACCTTATAATGAGTTGGGGTTGATCACCCCTACAAAGTCTAGGCACTAATGGGCAAAGGGTTTGTCAACCATGGCTGGTTGTAAAGGCATTATTACCTTTGGCTCCTTTATGTTAAAGATCTAGCATGAATGACATTCCCTTAAATTTTTATGGGCATCCTTGAAGATGGTGGGCCAATAGTAGCTAGCTTTGAGAGTATTGTGGATTATGGTTCTCCCAGATGGATGCCCACTCCCTAACTTCTCATGAAAAGTGCTCATTATTTTAGTGGCTTCTTCCTTAAAGACACATATTAGGTACATACCTTCAAAAAAAAAATTGATACAAGACCATGTTCTTGATGAGGTAGTGAGCTACCTTGAGTTTCAAAGCTCTTCTCTACTCCCTAGTCAGCCCTATAAGATAAGTACCATTGATTATTAAATGAATGATTGAATCATACCACTCACTAGCTTTGAAGAATTGCTAATCAACTTGCGTAATACTTATCTTAGGGCTCGTATTATCAATCATTTAGATCAGACCTTGTCACCTTACCAATTTTGTAGTATTTATTTATATGTCATACTCTTTGAGGATAGAAATCCCATTTACCTCTTTGTTCTCCAAGTTCACATTGGCTTAACATTAGCTTAGTAGCTAGATTTGGTAGAATATTATGTACCTTGTTCCTAATAATGTAGAGCCTAAATTTCTTGACAGCTTTAACCAATTTAAAGGCTTGCTTATCAATCAGAGGATAGTTTAACTTAGCATACTTCAAATTAGTACTCATAAAATCAATTAGATGGTCAAATCCATCTATTTTTTGAGTTTAAAAAATAGCAATAGTATGATCAAAGGAGAAAGAGTAAAGGTAAAATTCCTTTGAAAGTTAGGACTTATCAAGACTAGAGCTTGATTGATTGCACTTTTGATGTCCTCAAAAGCTTTCTTGGATTCCCCATTCCATGAGACATTGGCATCCTTCTTTAACATATCATTCAATGGTTTGTCAATCTCTGCAAATCCAAAAATGAACTTTCATATAAATTTTATCTTACCAAAAAATGACTTCAATTCCTTTTTACTATTGGGAGGCTCTATCCTAGATATAGCTTCTACTCTTTCAAGGTCTATGGAAATTTCATCCTTAGTAATGACATGGCCCAATATTTTACTATAAGTAAAACAAAAGATGCTCTTATTAGGGTTTAGAGAGATTTCATGCCTTTTTCACCTTTCAAACACTTGTTGTAAATGCATGAAATAGTCTTACATATTTTTAGAAAAAATAGTTAGATCATCCATGTAAATTAGAATACACTTACCAATCAGGCCTTGGAAGGCATGGTGCATGGCCCTTTGAAAAGTGGATTTTGTGTTTATCAATCTAAAAGGCATTTTCTTGTATGCAAAGGTGCCTCACTTGGTTTTAAAAATTTCTTCATCCTATCTTCCTTGTCAACTACCACTTGGTTGTATCCTAAAAAACCATCAAGAAAAGACATCACGGTTGAACCTAAGATAATTTATGCCACCTGGTCAAGAGAGGGAAGAGGATAATTATCCTTTTTAGATGATTTATTTAAATTTTTTAAGTCAATAAAAAGTCTAATTTCACCATTATTCTTCTTGACTAGCACCAAATTGGCCACCCAAGTAGAGTGGCTGATGAGAAACATAATTCTAGCATCTAGCAATCTCTTGACCTCTTCAAAAATCATAGGTTCTAAGATAAGGTTCAAAGGTCTTTGTTTATGCCTAAAAAGTTTACAAATTTTCTTAAGAGTTATATTAGAGGTGATGACTCTTGAATCAAATATATTTAATACATCATAAGACCAAGCTATGACATCTTTTTACTTCATTAACAGCTCGTTAGCTCTCTTATTTTTAGCACTAGTACAGGATTTTCTAACATTAACCAACTAGGTTTGATTCTAGGTTCTAAGATCAATAGCATTTTACTCCTTCCCACTTACTTTGGGAACCTTTGAAGCTTCAGCTAGCTTATCTTGATCAAATAATCTTTCCAAAGCAATCATACCTTTAGGAATCTTATTGTCATTCAGATGAATGACCTTACCATCAAATTTGCTTTCTCAAAATGTATTCTCATCAACCTCATCAATGATTTGAGTTTTAAATTATCTTGAATTAGTCATGAAGTTTAGGATTTATTGGTCATCATTAAATACTTGCAGATGGTTTATGTTGTCTAGGATACAAGGGCAAGGCACAAGCTCAATACTAAAGTTGGGGGAATCTTGGTCAGACATGAGATTAGATATAGTAGAGGCAAGCTCATCACAAGCTTTATTTTCTTCCCTAGGGATAGAAACAATGTTGAAGGCATCATAAGATTCCACTAGGTCCCATACTCTAAATTTATACCTCTTGAGGTATGACAACTTGCACTGATATTTGCTTCTCACTTGTTTCACTACTAGTTCTGAATCACCATAGACTAGTAGTTTTTTTACCTTATTTTTAATGATAAATTGCAAGCCTAAAATGAGGGCCTCATACTCATTAAGGTTATTTGTGTATGGGAATTTTATTCTATAAGAAGCATGGTATTTCTCACCAATAGGTTTAGTTAGAGCAATGTCTACCCTAGATTCAACCTTACACCTAGCCCCATCAAAATGTAACTTCTATAACCTAGATACAACTTTAGAAGCTTTAGGATCAGAAACTTTGGAATCTTTTAGGGTGAAAACCCCTAAATTTAAATTAATTATGTTGACCCTTTCATTGATAGGATTATACTCAGTGATCATGTGTTTCATTTTTTATTCCCTTTTACCCCTGATTTGGTTGGGAACTCCCTTCCAAGGTAGCCAAAGGTGTGAGAAATCTATGGACATGTATCAATTTAAAGCCTTTATCCACTCTCTATTTAAGAATAGTCCATATGCATCAGGGATATCTACCACTTGGATATCAATAGATTTTTGGACCCTTGGATCAAAAGCCAATTGCATGTGGACATTTAGCAATTCTCAAACCACCTTGACCCTAGACTTATCTAATTGGGTGACAATCCCATCAAACTTAATGGGGGTCAATCCAAGCTATTTGAAAACACCTGCATGCATAATATTGGTAGAGGCACTAGAATCCAACAAATAATTATGAAAATTCTTTCCAAACATTCTGACTGTAAGTAAGAAAGGTGGAGACTCTATTAGAGCTTTATACATGGATACATTTGCATTATTAGTCTGGAATATCTTGCTAGATTTCTTTGACAAAGATTCTAGAAATAGATATCTTTGTTCTATGATTTGTGTCAATTCATGCAAGGTAATATTGGCTTTGATTTTCTTCATGTCCTCTACAATGTTATAACCAATCCTATTATAAGAATTGGAAGCATTAACACTAGGTTTAGTATTACTTCCATTTAGAAGCTCTGAATTATTGTTTGAAGTGGTATCCGAAGGAGTACCAAAGTTGTTTGGAGGAGTAGAAGTAGTTAAAGGCTGCCTCTATTCTCTATTCCTTAGAGGATATGTCTTCTTTAAGAACTACTATAAGGCATGGACTTCTTCAAGAACATCATTTAGCCGTTGTTTTCTTGGAAGGGGAAATCAAATGTCTCCACCTTGAAGTTTTGATTAGTAGGCTTAGATCCTAAGGTACCTACACCATTATCTTTGTTAGGCACTACATCAAAAGTGTCTAACTCTACTTGAAATGCCTCAAAAACTTAACAAAATTCAATGCAATCAATCTCACCATGGTTAGAAGTATAATGGACTCTATAATAATTAGGCAAAGCAATGTTAATGAGATTAATATCCATAGTCTTCTTTTCATGAGAGGGTTCATTATTCTTATTATTGTGAAAACTATCATTATTGAACCTATTTTTGGGTCTATTAAATATTTGAAAAGATAAGTTCCTACCAGAAGTTTCCCCAGTATTAACAACCTATTTTTGTAGCTAAAGGAAGTCAGTGATCAATTTTTGGACCACTTTTAGAATGGACTCATTCTCACTTTTGGGAGTTTATAAATTATAAAATTAATTTCTACTTGCACCAGTGGCTAGTACCAAGGTTCTTAGGTCATTTGTATATAATCCATTATTGGTAGGGTGGTTCAGGAACCCCAAATTTTGGTTAGGAGCAGCATGCTTTAGAGGTAATTGATTCAACTTTGGGATCTAGTTGAGAGCATGCATACTTTGATTATTATAGGGAAAGCCATTCAAAGTAGGCCTATGTGGGTTGAAATTGAGAATATAATAAGCCATCTAACATAGAGATTACATCTGATCATTAATGATCATAACCTTAGCATAATTTAAAGCTAAGGTGTTCATTAGACCTATATCTCTCTTGATGAACACTGAGGTCATGGGATCAAGAGAATTTTTATAGATTTCCAAGGCAAAGGCCTGGTTAGGTTTATAAGGATCAATGGTTTTGTTGTACATATTTTGGAACCTTTCATTGAAAGATATTATATGTTCATTAGCATCCCTCCTCAGGGTGACAAATTGATAGTATAGGACATAAGGGCTAATGATCTTACCAAATTGGTCAATGAAGATGTTATTAAGCCCATCCCAGGTGATGATTCAATCATTAGGTAGGTTTAGGAACCACTCACATTCAACATATTTAAATGTAAAAGGGAACAACATAAATTCTGCATTCTCATCAACTACATTTAATAATCTTAATGTGGCCTTAAATGATTTAACATGTTCCTCTGTTGTTACAATTCCACTAGGACTAAAAGTTGGAAAATAATTTTTAGGATTATTAGGGAGGTCATAAATCAAAACTTGTATGTTGATGGGATAACTTACCAACCAACCAATACCTGGTTGAATGCAGGAGTACCTTGAAGTGGTAAGGTTG
Organism: Torreya grandis; assembly: GCA_037957365.1. Lineage (NCBI taxonomy): Eukaryota > Viridiplantae > Streptophyta > Pinopsida > Cupressales > Taxaceae > Torreya > Torreya grandis. The sequence continues at coordinate 2,553,695 of JARHVA010000772.1, read as the reverse complement.
GTAAGGACTTTGAATGCCTATGCCTACCTTTGCCCCTTCTAGCTTTCCTATGGACTTCCAACTCTATTAGATACTCTCTTATTTTTAAATGTGATCTAGTTCAAATTTGTGGTAGTTCTAGCTTGAATATTTGAGATCCTATTTGAAATATGGTGTATCAAACTAATCTTTACAAAGAACAAGGATCAAATTTTCACACTAAGCTAATCTTGAAAAGATTTATGTAAATAATAGCAAAGGGCATCAAAATTTAACTGAGTGAGTTAAAATATTTGTCCAATTACATAAATATGGTCTATCTTTACAATTCTAAGCTCAAATAAACCCATATCTATGAAAGATATACCAACCTTTGATCAAAACAAGTTATTCTAACCTCAAATACTATGGATCTTTAGATCTTAAGGTATATTTACTATAATTAAGCATCTAACATCAAATAATTTTTATCTTTGTCTAAAGGAAGCACAAAGATGGGTCAGAGACCATAAAGATCAATGATTTTTACACTTATGAGCAAAAAATTATACAAAAGTGCAAAGACAACATCAATCTTAGATCAGAACGCAACAAAATTAACAAAGATTCAACAAATTTAGGCCCTCCTTCTAGCACTAATGAAATTTGTCCCTATTGATGCCTCTATGTCTATCATGGATGCTCTTAGTGTTTAAGAACACTTCTCATTTTAGAATTATAAGAATTCATAGCATGAGTAGAAAGTTTTGGTAATCTAGTTACCTATGGTGAAATAGAGGCAGAGCAAATTGATTGTTCCTCAAATTTATATTATTTAGTGGTTGGGATCTACCATGGTCCTTATGAATTCTTAAGTATCTATGTTTATCTTAGTGAGTTATGATCAAAGATCTATGCTAAATATTAATCTAGATGAATATTTACAGTGAGATCTATACTAAAGTGGTTTGGTTAAAAAAGGGAGAAAAAGGAATGGTAGGTTAGAAAGAAAATGCGTGATTGTGGATCCTTGACTCAAACATCATGACAAAGTTTCAATTACAATTGAACATGCATTTAACTAGCATATAATGCAAAATAGCATAAGCTCAAATTTTAGTATACACCAGGCAAACTTCTGAGGATAACATGAAAGCATACAAGTAAGAACTGGATTTACTTTAAAGATTTGTTACCATGTTCAAATAGCATTAACACATCTGAATACAAAACAAATGAAATGAAGCAAATTCAATATCCTTCAACTAATCTAACATCAACACAAATTAGTAACCCTGTATCAAAGATGTAAGTTTATAATTCATAGAAACAATTCAAATTCAATATTTAGAACCAAAAATTGAGAGAAAAGAAAAATTAACAATTGACATAAAAAAATTGGACAATCTTTGCAAAATTCCTTGATTGTATTAATTACTCAAAGTATACAATTTTTTCTCAAAATTCTCTCTCTTTACAAAATGGTAGTACTATCTTTTATAAAAGGACAAGGTAGTATACTGCTCATTTAAAAAATACAAATGTATAAGGATAAGGATATTTGTCCTTTACAATTCTAAGATACATTTGCTTTTCCCAATGGACTGACCTAAAGGCAAATACGCTAACAAACTAGTATATGTCTTTATAAAAGAATATTTCATGTTTAAATATTACAATTCTTTTACAAAACAGAATATTAATTAGTTGGTTAGTGGGCCCTGCATGTAAGAACTTTCTTGTTTCTACTGAAGGATGTTTATAGCCTTTTGATGTTATTCATTAACTATATCTAAGTCCACAACCAGTTTTAGGAGACATTCTTCCTCTTTATTAGCTAGTTCATTTAATTCCCTGTCATTTTTAGCCATGGCTTCTTTTATGCTCTTGGACTCAGTTATCCTTTCACCTAAATTGAATAGCATGTCCAGGATCCTATTATTATCTGCCCCAGACTAGCCTTGACTTTTATTTTTTATTTCCTGAGTCACCAAAGTAGCCTTGAGTTTATATTCATCATCCTTGATGATGCCTAGGACAATAGGATATAAATGTTCGTTGAGCATTATCCCAAGGAGTTTTTCAATCCTTTCTATTAGCTCCTCATAATCCTTCAGGAGTCTCTCTAGATCTTGGGACCATGCACTTAAACCTTGGACTTTATCAACCATAATTCCTAAAATTATATTCAAATGTCCCAAACTTATTGTTTTGAATCTAGGAATTTGCCTTTCAGCTTAAATGTTAATTAACCCTATTATTTGATCCTTTAAAGTTTTCCATTGGGATATTAGATGCTTAGCCATTGTATTCTACTGTGATAACACAATGTGTCTCAGCTTCATTATTTTCAATGCATCAAACATGTCATAAAAGGATTCATCAAGAATTTTGATCATTTCCTCAGGCACTAATAAAATAGATTTTGTCTCCAAATTCTCCTTTTATTTCTTCAAATTATATATTCTTTGTTTCATACCTCTAATTCCTACTCGGACCTGAGATGAATGAGCCTTAGTTAGGCTTTCAACATCCTCCTCATGGATGGGGACTTCACCAGGATATTGTCCCCCAACTGGAGTTAAGCCTAAAAATGGCTCAACCTTTTGGAATGTGAACTCCTCAATCCCCACCATGGCCTTTCTAGTTATCATTCTCTCTAACCTAGCTATCTCTAGATTGAATTGCATAGTGGTAGTTGGTTCAGTGTACTTTAGAGATTTAGGTGCCTCCATCTAGGTGTTGATTGAAGCTCCTAGAGTCTCCATTTGCTTTTTATCTAACCCTATAGTAGTCACTATTATTTTCCTCCTCTTTCATCAAATCCCTTATCCATGGCTTGATATCATCATGTACATCAATATTGATAGTTTGGGTCAAGGTCCATGAGTGGGAATATAAGGGGATCTTTTGCATTTTTCTATAGATGAACAACTCAAGGATGATTAGTCCATGAATGGGTTATTCTTCATTGAAAAGTTAATTTCACTCATAGGGTGAGTGAAAGTCAACTTGGGCTTCTTTTGCCCAACTGAAATCATTGACAATTCTACCCTTCTCTTTCTTAATGGTGCTACTAGGACTAGATGCAAGGCAAGCTCCTTCCCTTTTTCTTTATTAGCTTCCTCTATTTGGGCCTATGATTCTTCAACATGTTCTTCTTCTTCATCAAACCCGTATGTCTCAGCAAGGACCTTGAGGGCATCCTACACCATCTCATCAGGCTACAGGGCAATCATGTCTAAGAATTCAACTAGAGACTCTAGTTTGTTATTAGGTGTTGAAGATGGTCCTTCCCCATGTCTATCTTCCAACTTTTCCTTGCTAGGACCCTATGTAATCCATGCTTATATCTGCATCCCTTCCATTTTTGGTTGCTTATAATGGGCCTTTGAAGGGCTAAGCAACAAATAGTATTGCATAGGTCCCATTTTCCATATGCCACCTTGGGGATTCTGATCACTGGTCAGTCTGTGTTCAAGTTTGACATTATGTCTCTTGAACCTTGTCAATACCTCCTCAAAATTATTGGCTTTGATTTGCAAAGTGTCATAGGGACCAATTTGATGTTCACAAACTAGTTGGGTAGTTGCTTTCTTTTTAAATACTTAGAGACCTTATCATTAGGGTCCCACTACATTAGGTCATCTAGCTAAAATCTAAAGGATTTTCTATGTCTAGAAATAGTGACTACATGTTTCCAATCTTATAGAATAGTTTTACCAATTGTCAAAGGAAAGGGATGGAGGAGACCTTTCCTTTTCTCCTTACACACTCCATCAATGCCATGAAGAAGTTGATATGCAATTTCTTACTCTGCTAGTTTGTTGGAAACACAGACAGGCAACTTTTAAGGTTTAATCAAAATCCCTTTAATTATGATCATTATATAATGTAGATACAACCAGATGTCTCCCATTAGCTCCACATACTTCTTGATTAGAGGGTTAATCCTGGGCATGGGGATCCCTATGATGGCTTCTACTAAAGCAAGATAAACACAATCACAAATAAATTACATGTTGTGTCTATATTTGAAAATATGTAGTTTGGAATAATGGTGGGATACTATAATTCTACCCTCAAGTGACTAATTTTTTATATAAGGGATCTGGGTGGAGGCTAGCAAGCCATCTTATAGATAGGACATCATGAAGAATTGGTTACTAGTTTTCTTCTTAATGGTTGTAAATTATTATTCTAAATAGATGTTGATCATCTCTCCAATTGGGGGGAGTGAGCTCTTTCTCTACCATGAATTAAGTATAGGACACCCAACTCTTGTTGACATAAGAGGTTGAAGGGGCCCTAGATATTCTATTCAACATAGTCATAATTACCCTAACCCCCTTTCTAAATTGGGTAATTAGGATATTTCCAATAGGGTCTCAAATCAATGGTTCCATTGAAACAACCATGGCGTAATGATGGTGTCCAATTCATTCTTGTCAATCCATTCCTTGATGGTGGGCAAGTCCACTTGGGGTTTCTAAAGTTTATAGTAGCTATCAAATGTTAATGGGGAAATGAATTCAATTCTTCTAAAGGTCCTTTCATGAATACTCTAACCTTGCTCAATTCTATAGTCTTTAAAAATAGGAGAAAAGATGTCAATATAGTGGATTACCTCTAGTTTGGTGACCACATGGTGGAGACTAGCCATTTGGACTGTAACTAGGTCGTAATACCTTCTGGTTACAATGGCAATCTTTTGTTCTTCTTTCATGATGTGTTACATGTCTTCAATGGTCCAAAAAAACTCAAAATAGTTCTTATTGCCTGTGTCTTTTAAGATTCTTCTTTAATTGTCTATAGATAGATACAACTCTATCTCATCCCTTAGCTATTGTCTCTAAGCTGCCATGGCTTCCACACTTAAAAATTGTTCATCGTTGTGTTGAAAATGGTTGTTGGGTTAATTATTTCATGCTCAAATTGTAATTGGATTCTTTTTAACTTGACTATGATCACTCCAAGCTCAAGATAGGGTATTTTATGCAAGTTTAGGGCTCTTCTAAAGCTTTAATGGTGATGGTTTATTCAGACTTAGGCTCATTCATGCCTCAAATTTGATTTTGACCTTTGCCTTTATACGTTTGCATTTTTTAGCACACAAGATCTTTATTTTTATCATTTTATGCTTGTGTTTTGCTTATTTGGTGTCTATCTATCAATTTTTGTGGTATTTTTCATAAATGATTTCAAATCACTAGTTGTTATTATTTAAAAATTACCTTTTGTTTTGCATCATCAAATCATTACCCATAGATCAATATGGATCATTGATCATGATTTAGACCTTTGCATGTCATTGGACATCTTTGCATTGAGCCCCATAATTATTCCACTTAGCATATTCATGAGCTTTTTGAGCTCTACATCTTATGTTAGTTTCATATTGAATTATCATCTACCACGTGTCGATCTCATGGGCTCTCAGAGCTTTATTTAATAGTTGTTGGTGATTTCACATCATTGGATCATCCGAGCTTGATGAAGTGTGATCCATTGATCCTACAAGATGTATGAACTTTAATCAATGCATGGTTATATAAAGTACTTAGGTTAAAATATTTTATGCTAAGTTTATTTCATGTTAATAAATATGCCATAGACTTAGGCTAAAATATTTTATGCTAAGTTTTAAAACATGATATCAAATGACCCCTCAAATGATATAAAACATGCCCATTTGTCCAAGTAAAAATATTAGATGAGCTTGAATTTTATGGCCTCGTAGACATCAATGATGGCCTCACAGACGTCAAATGATGTTTATGAGAATGTCAAATTTAAGCTCATGAAGTTCTGGTATTCCATAGATCTTGGATTCAATTTGCTCCATCCGATCAAGAGGAGTGATGAAGCGAGAGCCATTTTATCAAGATCTGAATGAGTGTATGCTATTGGTTCAGGATTTTATTAATATTAGGCTTTGAATGTGGGAGTGCCATGTGGTGGTTTTGTAGGGCTCCCAAGATTTAACCATGTTGACCTTTGGGAGGACCCATGAGTCATTGATCTTTTTCTATGTCCTTGAAATGATGACACTTATCATATTCATGGGACTCATTTTGGCCTTTGACATTTCAATGTTGTCTTCAATCTGTTGGATCCATTTTGGGTGAGTGCCTGTGAACCATTAATCTTTGATCCAAACACTTGGATAGGATTGGCTCCCTCAGATAATTAAAGTTGAACCCTGAGTTTTTAACCCAATGTATTGTTGTATTAAAAAATATAATGAGGCCTTATGCAAAAACTTAGGCTTAAGCTTATGTTTAGTAATGGGGACCTACTTAACCTTGGGTGATCTCACACCATTTGATCTTTGATTCTACTTAACCATAGGTCATTGATCATGATATTTGATCTCATATGTCATTGGTCCAAAAGGTAAAAGATTTAGGATCTTTGAGCTTCCTTCATGTCATTTGATCAAGATCCACGATGAAGTGAGGGTCATTGGATCTGTAAAAGGCAAAAGTGTTTAAGTTAGGGCTTAGGGTGATAAGGACTTAGGCTAAAGTGTTAAGACTAAGGTCTCATTCATGCTAATAAATATGATGGTTCCTTAAAATTAAGACTTTAGGCAAAATAGGTAACAAATGGACCACGCTATAAAAATTAAAAGTGGCCCTACCAACATGACCATTAGACTCGATTAGAAATATAGGAAACAAAGGGGGAAAATAAAAGGGACCAAGTAGGACTTTCAGGTTAAGGTTTGGTCATGTTAAGAAATATGACTAAGCCTTAACATGAAAATTAAGCTTAAGTCCAAAATAGTTTGAAATATTCCCACCAATTAGTTCCCACCAAAAGTAAATTTGAACCAAAGGTTTGAGTTAGGGTTTTATGAAGGAGAGTCTTTAGAACATGAACCCAGGCTTGAATTTTCACAGACCAAAGGCTAGTGAAAATCTAAATAGAGTCAATCTGTAAACTTTTAAGTATGATCTATCTGCAAGAGCCCCATGAAACCTATAACTTTAAGACACAAGGACCAATTATTAGTAACATTAGGCAATCTCAAAGCATAATTACAAGCAAATAGGCCATTCTATCAAAGTGAATGATCTTCAAATTCTAATAATGTTCAAAACATGCCATGATTTTCAAAAAATAGGGGTATGTTGACCTCAACTGGTCTAGGGTTGAATATTTGTAATCTTAAATTCTTATAGACAATGGGTATTATAATGGTGTAAAATATAAAATTTAATCAATAAATTATTAACAATGATTGTCCTTGACATCCTTACCTTGCTGGGTCAATTCACCATTTCGATAACCCACAACCTATAAGGAATCCTTCAAAGTCTCATAATTATTGTGCATATCTCAAATACTTCCTTATTTTATCCATATTAAATATGTACTTCATTATCACTATGATTTCATAAGCCTCTGTCCCTTTTGGACAAGAGTGCACTATTAGACAAGGATGCATTATGTCCTTATTCTGTAGTGGGTCTTTGTCCATAGTGATGTAACGATCATCTTTTCAAAACAATGCACTTCATAATGATTCTTCCACATAAACTAATAGGTTAGTTATCAAAATATATATATACCAACCTATAAATACACATCAAGGCTCACACTTAAAATCTATGTCTACTCTATCTATCATTCTCTTAAAATAGTCAATTTTAAAATCATTTATCTATTCAACAAAGATCCCTACTATAATTTTACTACAATATTCTAGTCATTGTTCAAGTTAATATTATTTTCTTATAGGTTGATGAAATTTATTTAGTCAATCATTCTAATCAAATTTAATATTTTCATCCATATGATCTTACCTAAAGGGATAACTACATTGCAATGAGGTCCACTTGGACTTCGTAGGTAGCACTTAGTCAACAAGGGTTTTTATGAGGATAGTTTGACCATATCCTACTTCCCCACATTTTCTCCCTTTTGTATTAAATTTTGTTTTCTATACTTGAGTATGTTAGGGTTATGATTTTATAGGTCATCCACACATCCAAATAGACTTTGCATAAAATTAGACAATATATTGACATGGGTGAAAAATCCAAATTTTCAAATCCAGTGTACAAGCTACGTGGACAAAGTCATAATATTATATGTCATTTTCCCTATATATAGTATATCATTGTTTTCAATTAACTCTATCCTTGTATGTTATTATATATAGTAACAAACAATCACAATCAACGAATGAATAACACAATTTGAAATAAATCAGTTTACAAGGACATTTCTCTAACCTTAACCCTAGTTTTTATTTTTAGAAAATTATAACTTCTGTAAATTCCATAGATCTATGTATTTACTTCATTTTTTATTGTTTTACTTCCTAGATCAGATATCAATAATTTACATTTCTAATTAGAGTCAATTATTTATTCTAATCAATTTTAGGGTGAACACTTTGCTGAACCCACGTTTCATTTCAATCACTACTTATTATTTATTGATTCATATATTAGGGTTTCAATTTATTTTGTAAATTCATCAAATTAAAAGAATATAGTCCTCAACCTTTGATATTATCAATAACATAATGATTCAATGTTTTTTACCTTAGAGTAATCTAACACTAAAAAAGTTCATCTTGTTACCTCAGATAAATACTAATTCAAAGGCTCTTTTTTTGACTTTGGGATGAATTTGACTATCTTATATACATAAAAATCTTTCACTTTTACTTTTCACTTTATTTTTATTTTATTTAATTTTTCTATAAATTATGTTTTATCAATTTTAAAAATAATTAGCTATTCTCATGAAGGATTATGCAATGTTATGTTTACATGCATCATGGTGTGAGGGGTTTTAATCCAATACTCATAGCCATAATACATAGGTAAACATGTAATTTAGTTTCCACTTAGCTCATGGTATATTAGAAATACATAAGATCCTTTTTTTAACTAATAAGAAGCCTCTTTTATCCATCATATTTGTGGTGCACCTGAGAGGGACGTATTTCCTAGGGAAGTAACTCTCAACTCTCAAAACCAAGTTTAGTGGGATATAGGCATGGTTCTACCTCTATAATTAGTGATCTACAATATTGGGTTGACACTAACTAGTGACCAGATAAGTACATCTAAGAGCCTATATATAAGAGCCTATATATCATTCAAACCCTTGCCTAGATCACCCTTTATCCTCAATTTTTATTTGGATTATTTTTTTATATAGTAGATTTGCTTGATTCATCTTTTATTCATAATCATAAATCCTTTGATTCTTTGCATAAACTAGATAACATGTTTATTTTTATTTTATTTTACATTACAATGGGTTTAAAAAATAATCTCTCTGACATATATTACATCAGATTATGGACTTTATTTTTACCTATCATATTCCATTTTAGTATGTCAATCATTATGTACAAACATGGTTAAAAAAAAATTACTCAAGAAATTCAATCACCCCTTAAGGACCCTTATGATATTTTCCTACCTATTGTGCTTACATTTCCTCTTTTCCTTCTTCTCCTAAACCCCCTTTTTCCTATGGGTTTGATCTAGACAAGAATATAATTATTTTGGGATAAGAACTCTCATTCACCTCAACCAACATTAGAACCAGAGGCCTTGGTTATAAGGAAGAGTCCACCCCTTGTGGAAAAAATTAGGACACCTCCATTAACTATCCAACCTCAAACACTATTATCAATAGTCCTTTTCCACCTCCTCTAAAAAATTCAAGACAAGCTGCCCAACCAAAAGGGTATGATCTCATTGAGTGATTGCATAATATACTAGCTAAGATCTCTCTTATAAAATTACTACAAAATTTACCAACTTGTAATGATATAGTTTATGCAATGTTGAGAGATGATTATATTCTCATAGACACACAACTAGATTCATTTTATTTTATTATAAAAATAATCAAGGATATTGATAAAATTATTTCCTTTAATAAAGAATATTTACCTCCACAACATATCATTAAGCATAATTTTATACTACTCATTCAGGTTCAAATTCATGGAAAATTGATTAAGATAGCAATATTTGATATTGGTTCATAATCAACATTTATATTTATAGCTTCATTCATAAATTGGGTTTCAATAAGAGAAATATTCAAAATTTTGAGCAACCTATTCTTAGCTTTGATAATAATCCAACATAGGTAATGGGAGCTATCACTTTTGATATCATGGTAGGTCCTAAAGTAGTATCTATTATTTTACAAGTTGTTGAGGCTCAATTATAGTATAATTTACTATTAAGACAGCCTTAGATCCATGATATGGGAGATGTAACCTATACATTTCATAGGTGCATCAAGTTTTTACCTGACTCACATGAGTATACAATTTTAGTTGATGATACACCTTTTTGATATTGTAAATCATAAAAGATAGATAAGGGTTCCTTCATAGCCCTAGGCAACTAATTCTAATTGCCCAAATGCATACTTATGAGGTGGGTGAATCTAGTAATATATATGATATTGAACACACTTATTTAAGTCCTCGATGCATTTAATAACCTGTTTAAGAAACTTTGTCCCAAGAGAACATTTCCACACAGTTTGAAGAGCCTATCATAAATGATCACAAACAAGAGGTCCCTCTTATGGATACCATAAAGTCTATTACAAATTTACCATTATTATTCAATATAGAAGACTCTTATTACAAAATAGAATATTACTACGGTAGTGATGATGAGGGTACACAATAATTAATAGATGAATAAATGTGCAAGTTATCTTTAAATCCCATTGATGAAGATGAAAACTTACCTCATTCGGTATTTAGATCAATTAGAGTAGGTGAATACAAGGATTTATCTCCTTTTTAGAATAAAGGAAAGGCAATAATTTATGAACAACAAATTACTTACAATATTGTTTCACAGAACATTTCACAAATGCAATCATCAAATCAAGAATCAAAGAATCCCCTTACAAAATGTATGCCAAAAGAGACTTAAAAATATCTTTATTATTATCCATATCCTCTCAAACTAAATCCATCTATAAATAAAGACAATGTGTTGATGTTACGGTGGCATGCCTCCATGAGGCTAACATATGTAATCTTACTCATCTCAACTACCTTAGATATGACACACAACATCTCCATCAAGCTACAAGGCCCATGCATTGCATTTATCTAATACATTAAATATCACATTGGGATCAAAGTCATGATTTACTCTATTGTATATTGATCATACTTTAATTAAATACAATCTTATTCTTAGGATATCATGGAAAAATTAGTGGGAACCACCCTATATACTAATTATGATGCACTCACATTCCAACATGATAGTGTAATGGTTATAATTTATAATGAGGGCATAGACACAATTCAACAAAACTTTTATGAGTATATCTCAACAAAAGGATTTATTGAAAATATGGCACATTATAATAGATCACAAAGTTATACACATATGATCCTAATAAAATAGGATGATAATCAGAAGGCAAAGCAAGCACATATATTATTTATGCAGGTACTCTATGGGAGCTTTCTTGAAAATAAATAATCGGTTAGCATACTTATTTAATTAAAAATTGTACATAACTTATTTTCTCTTTAATTTTATTTCTTATTCCTCTAAAACTACCCCTTTCCTTCCTCTATCCTTTGGATTTATTTTCATTATGTGGGAATATCACTTTCCTTTATCCTTGCCTTGCGTTGCTTTCACATTTTATTGAGGGTTATTCTACTCCCCCTCTCCTTCTTCATTTCCAACCTCTTTTGGTTTTACTTGTTACAATTTCTTAAAATTTAAATTATGCATATTTTACTTTTCAAATATATAAAAAATATAAAATCATTTGTATATGCTAAAAAGTATTAAAAAAATCAAAATATTTACACAAAAATCAAAACCCAAACTTGTAGGTGTGTTTTCATGTTCCCAAAATACATCTTTGCATATGTCAATCTATATTATTTTCAATTTACAACACATTTCATTACATTTTCAATACCTAGTTCTTATCATAAGGTATTTAAGTGTGTAACATGACAAAATTATATATAAACAATCAACATTCATACACAAAAGAAATGGTCCTAATCAAAATGTTATGTATACAGTCAATTAGGATAATAATGAACTATATGGATGATGATGCATTTCATCCCTATCCTCTATTATGTTCTTATCCCTATGCATATTACAACTCTGATTCTAATTATAACACAATCACAAGCACTTGTTTTATAAATTTTAATCACATAGAAGAAAGAAAACTTAAATATCATTTAGATTTCAATATTTAAGGCATAATTTTTCATGGTCTCAATGTTGGGCTAGCCTTCTACTCAGTAGTCTTGCTTAGTTGGGGGCATCTCATTACTATATATAGGTTCACGTACATGTTTTATTTATCCAAAATTTATTTCCCTGATTGAGCTATAATGAAAACATGTATATTCTTCCATTCATACTTTAAATGTACTTTGTTGAATATTTTATTTTATAAACACGAACATGGATACATGTGCTCAAAAGTGGTCACTTTTAGTTTATCTATGTTTCTTTCAAATGCTTTTTTCCTTGCATAGTAAACTTCAATTTGTTTTATTCTTGTATGCATCTCTTGGATTTGTGTATGTTTAACATATATTGTCTTGCTTGTATGGCATCATCATGCCTTGTGTGTTGGCCATTGGCCTCTTATGCTTGTGTGACATTCACATGTCCCTTATATTCAGATTTTGGGCCTTATGTGTGACATTTATACATGATTTTAAACTATATGCAGCATTTTACATGTCCCTAGTATGTGGCATTTATGTCAATTTTGCATGACTTTGTGTGCCTTTTCCTACATGTTTTATGTTTACTACTATAGCTCCATGATTCCTATCATGCAGTACTAAGTATCTACTTACATATATCTATATTTCCAATATCAATATCATGCACATCCTACTTATTTGATTCAATGCTTTATCTATTCAATACAATATTTTCAAGACATGCAAGTTCCTTATCATGTTTCATACATTACTTCATTGTTATATTAAATTACATGATGCAATGCAATATATTTGAAATTTTCATATGCTTCACTGTTACATATTTTTGGATTCTAATAAAATTAAAATATTCACATGCTATTAGCTTATTACATATTTTACAAATGCTCTCACTTTTTCTTTTTAGACAAGTGATTTTCAAGCAATTACCCACATCTCAAAAGGGGGTCATCCTAATGGGCTTAGCTTCAAGTTTCCATAGGAAATACATTTCAAAATTGATATTTTGAATATGAAAAAATCATAATTTTTCAAATTTTGGGGGCATTTGGCTTGCTTATGTACTCTATCTTACATCAACCATAGCACAAATACACTTGTGCAAAGATAGTTTTGATATTTTAAACAATTTTCAAAATATCAAATAAACACTCTATACAATAAAAGGGGCATGATATTCATTCATGTCCAAGATACCACTTCACAAAATTTATATATATATTTTTTAATCAATCAAAGTTTCAAGAATTTATAATTTGAATCTTGATATTTTCGTAGTAGTGTGATTTGTATTTTGTTAGTGGACCACATTTGAGCTTAGTGACACTCCACGTCTTGATTGCACTTCAATAAACCAAGTAATGGTTCTCACCTCTTATTTTTAGTTCAATAAGTGAGCTACATTTGAGCTTAGTGATGTTCCACATCTTGGTTACATTTTAGTGAACCACTTGGTTGGTTCTCGCTTCTTCAAAAGCATTACAGAGAACTCTATGAGTATTTGAGCATAAAATCTTTCCAACTCAAGCATATTCACTCATTATTCCAATTGAAACTTGATCACTCTCAATTCACTGTACATTAAACACTTTTCCACATGACTCAACAAGGGGGCATGCACATCTCCATGATAAATAAAAGTGTGTATACACAATCAGGTATCACTTTTCCTTTATCCTAATAATTTTATACATCACTATAATAAAAAGGGGGTAAATGTAGACACTAAAATTTAATCAATAAATGTTTGACAATTTTTTTTTTTGACATCCTTACCTTTCTTGGTCAATTCACCAGTCTAATAACCCATAATCTCTAAGGAAGCTTTCAAAGTCTCACAATTATTATGTATATTTTTGAGACTTCCCTATTTTATCCCTATTAGCCCTTATTTATCATGTAATTCATTGTCACTATGATTTTAAAAGCCTTTATCCCTTATGTATAGGAATGCACTATGAGATAAGTATGCACCACATTTTTGTCTTGTACTGTGTCTTTATCCAAAATGCTCTAATGGTCATCTTTTCAAAATGACATGCTTCATAATAACTCTCTTGTACAAACCATTAGGTTGGTTATCATAAATTTTTTAAATATTCATCTATGAAAGTACATCAAGGCTCACACTTGATACCCCTAGCTACTCTATTTATCACTCTCTTACAAAATTCAATTTCAAAAGCATTTTTATATTCATAAAAGAGCCCTATTGCAATTCTATTGTAGTATTTTAGTCATTGTCCAAGTTATGATTGTTTTCTTCCAGGTTTAGGACATTATTTTTGTCAAGCATTCTAATCAAATTTTCTATTTACATCCATATGATTTTCCCCAAAGGGAGAACTACATTAGCCTAAGGTCTACTTGAACTATGTATGCATCACTCAATCAATAAGGGGTTTTCTAAGGATAGCTCAGCTATATCCCACTTCCCCACATTTTCCCCATTTTTAATTTGATCTTATTTTATGTACTTATGCAGGTTAAGGTTTCAATTTTTTAGGTAATACACACATACAAATAGATTCCACACAAAATTAGATAGTATACTAATAGGGATGATCAAGCCCAAATTTTTAGATCCAATGCACAAGTTACCTAGACAAAGTTATAGTATTAAACAATGACACACTATGACCTTGTCCATCTTTTGCATCATTATCCCTATATACAGTAGATCATTATTTTTAATTAAAGATGTGCTTGTAAGTTATTATAGATAATTACAAAAATTTATAGTCATAGAATGAGTAACATAGTTTGAACTAAATTAATTATCAAGGACATCTATCTAACTCTAACCCTAGTTTCTATTTTTAGTAGTTTATAACTATAAATTATGTAGATCTTTATATTTACTACAATCTGTATTATTTAACTTCCTAGATCAGATTTTAATAATTTTTATTTCTAATTAGATTTAATTATCTATTCTAATTAATACTAGTGTAAACACATAGCTTCACAGCAAAATACATAAGAATATCATGGATTGGATGATGTGCCTCATCAAGATTTGGGTTCTATCACTTTAGATATTATGATGGGACATAAAGTATTACCTACTTAGTTTTAGGTCATGCCCAATCATTTTCACTATAATTTACTCTTGGGTTGCCTATGGATACATGAAATGGAATTTGTACCTTCTACTTTTCATTGATGTGTAGTATTCTTACATGATAGATACTTATATGCATACCCTATTGATAATCAACCATTCATATATTGTAAGATTATTGAATCCACCACTAAGGGTCAATTATTGTTAGCATCACATTTATCTACTTTAGTTCCACCACCATAGACTATACCCATTGAATAGATGCATACATATGAGGTTGGTGAGTCCATTACATAGATTTCACAACTACAATTTATGAGCGTTTCAACTCCACCATTATCACCTAAAAAGGTAGACCAAGAGGAGAATATAAAGGAATAACCTTTACTAATCAATTCAAAGGATCCAAACTTCATCTCTATAAAGGATGTTGATGATGATTTTGATACTAATTATAATGATGATACAAATTTAATACACGTGAACATTGATGACTATTTATGTGGTTTGAGTTTTACATTAGTTAGACCAGATAAATATAGAGATGATTCAAAGGCAATATTTTTCACATAAACATATAAAGGGAAAATAGTAATTATGAATATTGATAAAGCCAAGAATAATTATTACAATATCACCACTACACATAATCATACTTTAGCAGATGTGCCATTGACTAACATATTTTTCAAAACTAGCATCACCAAAGAGTAGGAGACACAATACATAGATAAATGCATAATAGGCTTGAAAAATTCACCATTTATAGATTCGATAATAATTTGGAGGTCATCAATATATAATTCGTAATTAGAATATAAGCTAATAGTACATAATATAGACCACATGTTATTTTATGAATGTTACTTGACATGGAATTAATTATTTTTCCAATAGTAAGGCATATATCTACTAATATATTATCTAGTTAGAAGAGTAAGCCCTTTTGTCATTTTCACATAATGACAGGGCATGTTATTGATAATTTTTCATCATTTCAATATAAAATTTAGAAATATAAGGATAAAGGTAATACTTAGATTATACAAATCATTCTACAACCTATAAGGGATCAAAGGCAAGGTCAAATATGCATAAATTATAAGTATTATAGAAGGAATCTTTGACTATTTAGGTTTTTATTGAGAATGAGTATAGACAGCATGTGTAAATAGATGACAACATAGAGCCAAATTATATACACTTGAATTTATTTGGTATATCGGGCATGATCAAGAAGAATTGAAAATATATATATATATATATATATATATATATATATATATATATATATATATATATATATTACAAAGATTTAATAAGAAAAATTACAATACCAATTGCATGTGGTCCCAAAGTTGTGGACACATTACTCTTTATTATGGAAATAAGCAATCAAATAACTGTTACTTTGGGTCAACAATGGTTTGACAAAATGGAGGCCATAATTGATAACCTAAAACATTATTTTACATTAAAATTTGAGGATATTATAATTTGTATTCTTTATGATGGTATTGATGATAATCATAGATTCCCAAACGCTAAGCTGAGTTCTAATGTGGTCTACCCAAAAACTACAAATAAGGTTGCCTACACAATATAACATGTTATACACATGTAAAAAATTCATAGCATTACAAAATATAAGCTACAGTTACAGAGCGTGAGTGGTATGATGAGCATAATGATGATGATCTATGGGATTTCAAAAAGATTCATTATCTAGACCTCACCAATATTCCACCATTCAACTATCTGCATCCCTTAGATGTGTTATTTTATTTTTAAATTTTCAATTTTCATGCATGAAAAAAATATTAAAAAATTACAATATTCTATAAATTTTTAAGAACTAGGACCCATGCATGCTATGTTTAATTCATTTACATCAATTGTTTTTTATTAAGTATATGTAGAAATTTTCTATATCAAATTTACTTGAGTGGTTTGTAGAACATAAAGGTGTCATTTCAATGTGTATTTGTAGGTGGTGATATTGTCTCAGGCCCATAAATTTTACACAGACAAAACTGCTCTAACCCAAAAAGTAACACACTACATTCTTGTCTAATTCTAGTGGACCTATCCCAATGAACATACGCTCTAATTTTCAAGATTCAAACTAGCCACATACCTTCTACAACTTTCCTTTATCACATAAAGTTCACCGGGGGCATCTTTTTATATAGGTTTTCTCATTATATGACTATCCCTATTATTTATACTTCAGTACATTACATTGCACAATTATTTTTTCACTTACTTTCACGTTGCTACATTATTAGATACCTAAGTTACTGAATATACTAATGTTACAAGATCACTATGTAGATCAACTTGGTTCAGTCATGCATGTTTTTCATGGTTGCTTCCTTGATTCATGTTTTATGAATATATTCATATGGTTTAGATTATGGACACTTAAATATGTCCTTGATTTTGGCTCTAAGCCTTATTATGTGTGTCTATGCATATGAGTGACATTTGAACATGTCCCTTTTATGTGGCCCCTTATTCTTTTATTACGTGATTTGTGTGATTTTGTGTGTACCATTTGTGTGTGTGTGTCAAGGCTATGACTCTTGTTTGATCAATTTGATATGACTCTTTCTTGCTCAATTTTCAAAGTTTTTGATGCCATGATGAATATAATGCATCCTCTCCAAATTATTCTATTCAATTTCACATATTTAGATTATGATCATTGTTCACTGTGTTTCTCATTCCTAACATCTATCTAGACATGACACTATGTATGATTAGTTCTACATGCATCCTATATTACTATATTTCTTAGTTGATTATGATGATTCCATGATCTCCAATGTTATCATTATTACTTCAAAGTTCAATCATTTATATAACACCATTCACATATCTTTCTTATTTTTATTTGAGTTATTGCACAAGCTTCACAAATCACCTAAAAAGATGTGGCATACATAGTGGCTTGTATTAGAGACTAAGCCAATATTATACTACACAGACATGAAAATTTAGGTTTTACTCAATTAATCATAGGTCATACCCATAAAATAGTTTTAGACATCAATGCTCTATTTAGACAAGGGCACATAACAACCATGTCTAAATTAGTGTGTTGTTATCCCAGTAGGTAGAAAATAGTGATTTCTATAATTTCTCAAAATTACAAAAAATTATAAGATAATTTTCAATAAGCATACAAAAATATTTTAGATGAATACTTGAATTTTTCTCAAATTGGGGGCATCATGCACAACATGTTCCATATATATTTTACTCATAAAATCATAGGATACTACTCAATTTAGGAATCCATATATCATATTGGTGGCATGTGCACAACACATGACCACTTCCTTACTTAGTTTTTCACCAATTTCACATAAGGAATATAAATTTATGTCATTCTCTTTATTTTATATACTAGACTTAGATTATGCTACTTTGGCACCAGTTTTGCACTAGAAACAAATATTATTTTATCTCCATTGGCTGATTCACTAGTTTTGAAATAGAATGATCCATTGGAATTCATAAAAGAATTACAAACTATATCACTACTATGGGTATGCAATGATGGATTAAATCACACCTTGAGTTCTTAAACACATTATCCTATCAATGAGGATTAGGACATGCACATTCCAATCCAAGTGTTTCAACGAAGAAGAAATATCCAAGGGTCTTACCCTCTATAGTCACCAAGATTTCACCATAAAATATAATGGTTCACATACTGAGTAATGAAGCATAGTTTAGCATGTTGCCTACATTCAAGACTGTTCTTTGTAGGTAAGTTTAGGTATAACTATTTTCGTTTTACTCTATAATTTTCACTTTTTTACATTATTAAAATAAATGGGAAGGAATGTAGGAACATAAATTAACATTTATTTATTAAATAAAGCACTTATGACCACTCTTTATACACACTTTTCTCATACCTAATTCCATATTATTTTAACCACCCTTCCTTTAATTATATACATATGCCTTTACCTCTTATCTATATGTTGATTCTGAATATCCTTATTCAACATCTTAAGTAATCTAAACTCATTTTCAGACTAATTCACACTTTTAGTTTATTTATTATTGCTCTTACGATAAGATCATGCCATTAAGGTTATCCCACTCACTAATTATTCATTGAAAAAAGTGTATGACACTTCAATGCATGTGTCACAATCAATAGTGTAGTGGGATAGAGTCCCTCTTCTATTTATAGGAAAATCGACCTTTATTAAAAAGAAAACAAAAACATAACCTAACATATTCATAAATATACATACTAAATCCTTTCAGGGGTTTTTATATATGTTAGTGTTGGGTTAATTTTCTATCTAGGTATAAGTTTCCCTAGGCACGGGTTGAAGTGACTAAGACCCAACAAGCTAGCACACTAACATTTCACACAAGACTTAGGGTTCTTGCATGCTCACCTAAAACATGCAACAAGGGACTAGTTCCCATGGGTTTTGTCATGTGAGGGTGTACTTAACAAATATCAACACTTGAACATTCACCTTATTCAGTGACTAACCTAAAAAAGAAATATATAGCTATGGGCCTAAGTTCAATTAAATAAAAAAAACAAAATTAAAATGACTAACACCATTATTTTCAAAATCCACATGATAACATTTAGATAATGTAGATTCTATTTATCATATTCATAATAGACTCACAAGTTACATAACAAAGGCATGGCGCAACTTAGTGATACAACTTAGCTATAAAGTGGAGTAAAATATTAATATTACAATGATATCAGTGATTACATCAATAGAGTAACATTAAACATCAATCAATAACTATACAATAATGATCAATAAAATTACAAAACTCTAAACAAGGGTATTTATACTTGTTTATCCCCGACCAAGTAGTTACAAATATAATAAAACTCTCAGTAACTAGCCAATGATCTCCAGTGGACTAAGAGTCATGGAAGCCAATTACATTATTTCCTTATGGACCTAATCCATTGTACCTTTAAATTCCCATTCAGTTTTGGATCCTCATTGCCAAGTGTTTATCTTCTCACTAGTTGGTATTAGATGTATGCATGACTTAGTCTATTTTATCCTTGAGAATCATTCCTTACATGTTTCATTCTTCTTGCATGCTCTTTAATTCTTCCAATAGTGTTTTAAAGCCTTCATTCATGGGTTATTCTATTTATTATACATATTCTCTAATTGGGTCTTCTTGCACCATGAAATCCTACACCATGGTATTATGTAGCTGTATATCTCTTATGTCATGTTCCTTTCATGCCTCACGCCTCTATCTAAAGACTTAGCCAAAATTTAGGGTCCAACTTCACCCCATACTATGCCATTAGTCCATCTAGGCCTAAGCATCGGTATCAACTTCTAATAAAAATTTAGGGCTAATTTATTTGATATACTTCTTGACACCTTCCCAATGTGATAAGGTGTTGAACAACTTCATTATTATTTATTCAATGGCTACTTTTAGTTTCTTGGTCTCCTTAGGTTGGGACACTCACTTGCTTTATTGACTAAATGTTTAAGGGATGTGAAATCATCCTTATGAACTCCCTCAAGTGTGGTGACCTCAACAATACCCTATCCTAGGAGTGTCATAAAGTTAGAATTTATTTCTTGTCGATGCACGCTTACTGTCTTGTTGAGGTCAACATACCCCCATTTCTAAAAAATGGGGACCCATGATTTAAATTATGCAAATTTGTACCTTTAGGTTAAGAAATCACTTGATAAGAGTACCACTAGCATGTTTTCACATTATTCATGTCTCTCACTTAGATCAATGGACATGTTTTCAAATGATCATGGTTTTAACCCTTCCAAAGTTGTTAAAAATTGTTGTTTATGTTTCTATATTGCAGGTTCAATAGAATATAATTTGGGAATGAACATACTTAGGGTTTTGTGCTTCAATGTTAAATTGTTATTATCCTTTGGTTTTTTAAATATTAATTAGATCTATTTTAAGTCATGTTAAAACCCTAATATAATGTTTTAACTGAGGTCCCTTTTGAATTAAATTCAAATTTACATGGGAATAATTATCCATGCCATAGACTTAGCTTAATTTTTATCTTAAGGCTTAGTTCTTGTTTTTCAACATGACCAAACCTTAGTCTAAAAATATTAGCTTGGTCCCTTTATGTCCCATGACCCTTTGGTCCATTTTATTCTTAGCATGGTCTAATTAATGTAAGGTTCCTTTTATTATATCCTAGACAAGTCATAAAGCTTTATCCTAAAGTTTTGATTATATTTATGAATACGATAAAAACCCTAAGATAAAACTTCATGACTTATCTCATATCATTCATGGGTTCCCTTTCATTATATTTTATAACTTAGCCTAAACCTAAAAAAATTATCCTTAGGTTTTATCATGTTTATCAACCTGAATAAAACCTTAGTCTAAAATATTTAACCTAAGTTCATTATATTTCTCAAGCTTGACTTAATATTTTTATTGATCACAGGATCAACAATATGCATTTGCTTGGGCAAGATTGATATAAAGGTGTGTGTTAAATTCAAGACTTCAATGAAACCCTAAATCAAGTGAGAGGGTGACAAGTGTCACCATCATGTGAACCTAAACAAATATCCAATGGTACACAACAAAATATGATCTAATAGAGCATATTTGATCAGCCAAAGGTGATCCAATATTAAAGTTTACCATTAAAATCCTTGATATAAGTGAGAAAGTGACAAGTTTCATAATTTTAGTAAAAGAACATTGAGCAACCAATGACATTCCACCCCTTAGATCGAGATCTGATAGAGTCAATCAATTTGGCAAAATAAAGATCTAACAGTGCATGATGAAGGTTAAAAAGTTAAAATCCCTAAGGATGAATGTGGAGATGACATGTGTCATGGTCTTAATCCACAAATTAAAGTTCAAGCATCTTTTAAAGATTTACAATATGTGGATGAGAGTACACATTCTGATCAATAGTCCATGGAGCAGGAGACATAATTGAATAAATCAAGATCAATAGAGTGCATTCATCCAAATAGATATGATATGATGGTATGAGATCAACTTTGACATTTCAACAAACCTCAAATCAAATGTAGAAGTGACAAGTGTCATAACCACAAGGAATATAACAAGTAACCAATGGCATTCAAGTTCCCAGATCAAGATCAACAAACTGCCTTGATTTGTGCAAATAGATCCAATGGTACAAGGTGAGGTAGAATTTTCAAAGGGTCTACAACCAATAAAATATTAACACATGTCCACAAATGGTCATATTTTAAATATTAATGAGCAGGATGCCATGGTGATGCCATATTAGAGCCATGTAAGCATAATATGCCAAATTGAAGATTTTGTAGACCCAAAAAATGCAAAGATATAAATTTATAATCCAATTGAGATCTAAGTCATGAAGCTTGCATAAGTTCAAATAGATACCACCATTAAAGCACTATAAAAACCTTTAGGAAAACCTTAGAAAGTACAAAAATCCTAATTCAACCCTATGTTTATTATAGTTAATCTAATGGAGATTGGATTGTCACTTGCACAAGGATAATTTGATCTGAAATTAAACTACAAACCACTAGCAAGCACTTAGAGAAATTCACAGCTATGGTGGCATGAAAAGGTGTTTTAAGGGAAGATGTGGATCTTTATTTGACTTCAGATATAGAAGGGAATATTTTCAAGGACACACAATTCAATGCCATAGCTCTAAATATAGGGGATAATAATTGGTCAAGTTTGTTTTGGATCATTGAGAATCAATAGCCCATCATAAGAGAAGAGGAGAAGAACATATCTACAAGGAGGCTCTATTATGACATAGTTTCCATTCAGATGACAGGTTTCCATTATGCTATAGAAAAACCTAAGGTACTACATTGTATAAACATCCTCTCTCCTATTTTTAAAGATGGAAAAATAGATAAGGGCATGATTATTCATGAGGTTAGTTTTAGAAAAATTGCTTGCATCTCTCCTATAGCATTTGAAAACTATTACAAACTGCCTAAACCCCAAGTAGACCAAACCACAATCAAAAATTGAGCTAGATAAAATAATTTGAAGAACATCCTTTCCCTATGGCTATATTATGGAAACCAAGTGTTTTCAAACTTCAATAATAGCATACCCATTGGCCAATTCAAACCTAGGATAAGAATGATCATGACTATGATGAATGAATAGGTTATGTGGAAATTCAACCACTACATATGTGGACAAAATATGGGTACCCTTAGTCTACTTTATGACTAAGAAATATTTCACCCCTCCTCTTGGTGAAGTTATCAACACTTGTTTAAGTAGATAGTGTTTTATAGTCAAGAAGAGAACTAGGAACCAATTCTTTATGATGTCATACCTCTTGGATGCCTTGATTTCCATAAAAAATATCCCCAACCTTAGAGAATGATCACCTGATGGGACATTAATAGTTTCCCAATATTATTCAAAATTACACATATTCAAGTACAGGGACCATGTCCACTTCATTTGTGACTATGTTCATCTATCCCTAATAGAGGCCATAACTGGGAATCCAATGTCAAGAGTCAACCCTTTGATCAAAAATTCAATTGAGGCCATGTGGGACATTTGGTCACACCTTGATTGTATAATCATTAAGATTGAGGTAACCCAATGCACTCCCCTCAAACTGCCTATCCATGTGCCAATCAAACTAGTAGAGTAGGAGGTGGCTTATTAACTATTCAAATGGAATAGATTATCTTTGTAAGACCAAGAGGAAGGGACTACTTCACACCATCCCCATAACCATCAGTAGGATTATTTTTGCATAATGGGATAATATTGAGGTTGCTTCCAAACATAGGGCCTCTTTCAATCTCTAAATAGATGAGCTAAGGAAGTGGGATCCTCATAAAAGAGTTAAAGAACATTTTAAATCTAAAGGAATAAACATCCCTTATGATCACCAGCCTGGTCCTCTTGACTCCACATACATAAAGGCCTATTCATTCTTTGGGGTCACCATTAGATTGAAAAATCACAACATCAATCCAAATTCTAGAATGTAGAGGGAGCAAAAAGGGAATGATGACAAATGGAAATTAGGGCCAAGGTAATACCATTTGCTAAGTGGTACTTCTTTTAGGCCTCCACCAACCTAGCTATAGATAGAGTCCAAACTTGAGGTAGTTGATCAAAGGCCATAGGGGAGAAGGCTTGATGAAACTACATCTTCTTTAGTCTAAGCAAAAGAATAGGTATTACCAGTGGAGGAGATTCACATGGTAGCATTAGACCTTAGTGAGATAATTGAAGATACCCTCAAAATACTATCATTAGCCTGAGTCTAAAGATGAAGAAATGGAGGAAACAAAGGAAGAGAAGGGGAAGGAAGTGTTGGATCTAGTTTCTATAGACACCCCCAAAGAAAAATTTAAATTGGCCATTTTCCTAGTTAAAACCAAGAATCATAAGGTGACCTTCACTCATCCTTTGAGAGAAATCAATCTCTTTAGTAAAGAAAACTTGGCTTAGGGTCTAACCATTCATCAATGGTTCATCTATGGAAAATTACAAAAGGTACCAAGTGCACAACATCCATGGGATATGATGAAGGCCATTAATATCCTAGTTCATGAAGAAGTTAATCCATGGATAGTTTACCTACAACAGGAAGATGAAAAAATAATGGTGCTCCTGGAGAATCAAGTGAAACACAAATGGAGATCCTAGCTCTAAAGGTGATATAATTTTCAATTGGTGTCAAATTTGACCCAAACACTACCAGTTTGTAGAGGGTAAGTGAGAAGAAGGCCATAGTTTGGGGAGAGGAATTCACTTTCTAAAAAGTGGAACCTTTTTTTGGATTGACTTCAGTTGGAGGACAAAACCTAGCAAGGACCCAATATTTGAAGAAAATGTTCTTTAAATGGCTCAGGATCAATCAGCTCAATTTCAAACAATGATCAAGGGCATATTACATTAGAACAAGAATTTGAAATAAAAAGCCATATTATCAATCTAAGAAGATAGATTCAAGAAATTTAAGGACACCATGGCTAATTTGTTCAATTATTTAAAGATAGTCAAAACCAAGCAAGAGGTAGTAAATAAACAAAGGACCATGGCTACACACCAAGTTAGATAATGGTAGGATTTGAGCTCCCAAGTGAAGGATTTGATCAAGGTCTTGACTAAAAATCAAATCCTTGAATTTAGGACATTCAGCCTAGCCCACCTTACTATGGCTATGGCTATATGAATTGATAAGATCAAGGCCCTGAGCAACTAGTATAAGCAAATGGAAGACATTTCTAAGGACCTCAAATAGAAAGAGGATAAAATGTTACACATATAGGATATCTTGATCAAAGAGCCCATTAGACTTAGTCATTTAGGCCTAATAATTGATGAATATTTCAAACACATAACTATTCAATTCATGTAAGAAGTGAAGAATCAAGGATAACGGAAAATAAGAGCTGATAAAAAGAAGGTCATGGTCATGATTTTATCATCAAAAGAAAATATAATAGAAGTTGGGAGCATCAAACAAGCTTTGGAAAGCATTGAGAGGGATCTCAAGGGCCTATATGATCAATAAAAGGAATTGTTCATGAGACCTGTCATTGATCTCCAGCTGATCAATTAACAACATTATAAGATGAACATGTTAGAGGGAAGGTAGAAGACTACATCATCATAAGGGTCCCAAAGTTAAGTCAGTTGAATTAGAATATTCTATTATATAAAGACATTGTATACTTTTGAAAAGAGAATATTATTTTGTAAAGGCATGTGCAACTTGTAAGGCACATTGCCTATAGGTTAGTCATTCTAGAATGTCTAGAAGGTTATCAAAAGATTTTAAAAGGTCTTTATAAATAGGTATTTCCCATTGTAAAAGAGAGAGAGTTTTGGAGCCAAAACTATTTTGTAAATTTTCAGCAATACAAAGCAAGGAGTTCTAAAAAATTTGTCCATTTTTTACTTGTGTGAATTGCTATCATGGTTTCTCTCATTTGTTTGGTCTGAATCTTAGATTTGAATGGTTCTTATAAATTATAGATTACATATTTAAGTGTAGAGTTTCTAATTTTTGCTTATGCTAGATTAGTTGAAAGTTATAAGGTTTACTTCATTTTATTCACCTTTCTTGCATATGTGCTAATGTTGTTTGATTTTAGGGGTGAATCTTTAACATAAACCTAGTCCTTATTTTCACTATTTCATACCATCTTTAGATGTTTGCCTAATGTGTGATAGGATTTGAGCTTATGCTAGTTCATCGCATACATTGGTTAAATGCATGCTTAGATGAAACTTGAACTTTGTCATAATTTTGGGTTAAAGATCAGTAACATATCTCTTATATGCCCTACCCTTCTTTTTACTCCTTTTTTATCAATTCACCTTAGATTAGCTTCATTGTGAATACTCATCTTAGTTTAGCTTTGGACTTAGGTTTTGAGAGTAATTCACTTTAAATAACATAGATCATCTTTAAGATCAAAGGTTAACTATTAAGCCATGGTGGCTCCCAACCACCAATTAATATAAATTTGAGAAATAGTCTACTTGTTCTACCTTTATTCTACCAAAGATAGTAGGATTATCACAACATGAAACTCATGTGATGGACTCTCTGAGTTCAAAAATGAGAAGTGTTTATTGAAAACTCTTTATCACCTATGATACACATTTAGGCATCAACATGTCTAACATAGCCTCTACATCCTTTGATGGGGAATCAAGAACAACAAACAGCTCTGATCCCACTTGTCAGGATCTTGCTCCTCAATAAGAGCATAATATGATTACCTTGTATAAGCAACTAAACATGCGGAATTAACCAGAAGCAATAAGTAACTAGAATTCACAAATGACACAGAATATGAGAGACAACACAATCTGTATTAATACTCATCCAGAAAATAATACAATGAAGAGACACCACACTCTTCCACACATTTCAGGCTTCCCACACCAAGTGTATAGTAATTCTCCTTCAAGAGTTCACTCTCCTACCAAAAACGGTCCCAACACACAACTCAAACACAAAGTTGGTGTTCACCTCCAACCAGTCAGTAATAACACTGCCAGTACACAAGTACTCAAAGTACTTCAAGTAGATCTCCCATGAACTTGCAACAACCTGCAACTCAAATGATCTTACTTACACATGTAGAACTTCTCCTTGATCTTGCAACAACTTGCAGATCACCCTGTTCTTACAATTGGAAGGATCTACTTTGCCTTCCTCTATTTTTCTCTAATTACAATACATGCCAATGGGTCTACAAATAGATCCCACACCAAAAAATAACTTAGACTTATAATATACAATAATTAGACACACATCTCAAGACTCGAAATAGCCTTTACATGCAAACAATCAGTTTAACAAACTAATTATTCGTGCAACGAGTAGTTCTGGAACTGCATAGGTGATCGACGTCGATCCCTGTCTACCTGGAGTTGACCGATGTCGACCGACCTCCTGCTGATGTTGATTTCCCTTCTGCACTATAAATGACCAACGTGAGTTACACTATCAATGCCAGTATTCCTAGAACTCATCAACCTCCTCCATATCTGCACAGTTGAAGCTTTTAGCTCCACAACCTAAAAATCTCCCACTTGGAGATAAATAGCTAAAACTGTACCTGTACCTATACATCATCTAGTTTGTTTCCTTGGATTTGTATCCCTCTTCAAGATCACTCTTGAAGACCAACCACCACAAATCCTGTGATGCACCTCCTGTCATCCAAATCACCTGCCACATCCGCATCTACAAAACCATGTAGAAAATAACTTGACCCTGCATAGCATGTGCACCTACTGTTGGTCCCTCTATGAATCCACTAAACTGCCCTCTAGTGCTTCTTTCTCAGATTGGCTCCAAACTTGCTGACAACTCCCACTACTTGAGAAATCTTAGGTTTAGTACATACCATGCACTTAACCTCATTATGTGAATCAAGACACTGTTCATAGAACTGTCCAACCATCGGCATGCTAACCGGTTTCACACAATCATCTAGAGACAAAATTAACCTGTGACCTTCCATGTCCCTAGAACACACTCATGCCAAAGAATCTTGTTGCTCCCAAATTCCTCATGACACACCTCTGAACTAGCTTTACCTTTAGTTTAGCAACTCCCTGTATGTGTAACCCTACAACAAGCACACAATACAGTAATAGGATAATGTAACTAATATTATCCAACCTGGTAAAGAGAAACACAATGGTCAAACCTCCATTTTCTTGTAGCTTACTCCAGACCATATACCCTAGCCTTCTGTCTCACGTATCCATTCTTGCTCTTATTTATCCTTAACATCCATTCATCTCTTAGTGATTTCTTCTAGCTGGCAACTCCACCATAAACTCCTATTTGGTTCTCCTCCAAGGAATCACATCCTTCATCCATGCCAAGCTCCCACTGTTTCTTAGATCTACCTACTCTACTTCTTTAATAACTTCCTGGTTCTTGACCATCAATGAGAAACAAGTAGTGTAAAGAAGGGAAATGATGAATTTGAGGCTTACTTACCCTTTAAGTCCTCTATATGGGCACGTGAGACTCCTTGATAGCTTTTTGTCTACCCAAAATCCATCTAAGTGACCAATGCCAGTCACATCTTAGTCTGCATCTAACTGATGTCAGTTCCATGCAACTGCCTCATCACCAATGTCAGTTCCCCCTGACCGACACTGGTGTTTATCTATCTGGAGTCACCGATGTCGGGCTGCACATAGCCGATGTCAGTCCCTGTCTAGATGCCAACGTCAATTTTCTAACTGACATCGGTCTCTGTGTTTTACTTGTGAGTGATGACTTCTACCCACGAGCTCCTTTTGGATCAAACCCTTGTCCATATCAACCTTGCTTTGCTCATAATTCTTTAGCCCCTTACACTGATCTTTGTCTGTCACCTTCTCCTTGAAAACCAAGGCTTTCTTGTTCTTGTCATGAACATCAGATTTCTCAAGAAACGTCACTTTCTTCTTTTGCTTACAGAAATCTCAATCCATGCTTTTCAAATCTGAAAGCATACCCTTTGACTCAAGAACATGCATCCCCTTCTTATTCATGTGACCAAGCCTATTAAGCCACATCTTTGAATCTACAGCTGAAGTAGATAAACCAGAAGGAGAATCAGTAATAAAAGTAGATAGATAAAGCGTACCTACTTTCTTGCCTCTTGCTACAACAAGTGCACCCTTGGTAACCTTCCAAGAGTCCACTGTGAGAGTTACTGTGCAACCCTCATCACCCAACTTTCCAACAAAAATCAAGTTCCACTTCAAGATTGGGATATACATGACCTCCTTCAACACCCATGTGTTCCCTGTCTACAATTTCAACTTCACTTTCCCTTTGCCAACCATTTGAAAAGGCTTACCATCCCCTAAATAAATTTCTCCAAAGTCTCCCTGGACATACTCATGAAAAAAATCCCTATTTGGGGATGCATGAAAAGAGGCACCAGAATCTAAAACCCAAGATTCTACTTTATCCAAGGAACATACCAGAGCATCCTATGTAATAATACCTGCATCACCTGCTTCTTTAGTTCCTTCTTGCTAATCTTCATCTGACCTGCAATCTCTCTTTACATGCCCTTGCTTTCCACATTTCCAGTAGGTTATTCTGCCATACCTAGACTTGGATCTCCTGCCTATCTTTGACCTTGATCTCCCATGCTCAATCTTCTCTCTTTGCCTTCCACTACTTTCAACACTCAAAGCATTCCCTGATGATTCACTTGTGCTTTTCTTGTGAATTTCTTCATTCAAGATTACACTCACAACATCATCCACTTTTAAGATTTTTGAAGTAGACACAGTATTACTAACTGCCATTACCAAACTCTCCCAACTTTCAGGTAATGAGCATAAGATTAAGAGAGCCTTAATTTCATCATCAAAAACAATATTGACTGAATTTAACTGGTTTACCAAACCATGGAAATCACTAAGATGACTATGTACAGATCCACCATCTAACATTTGCAAATTAAATAATTGCTTCATAAGAAATACCTTATTCGAAGCTGAGGGTTTTTCATATAAATTTTCCAAAGATTCCATCAACTCTACCATTGTCTTAGCCTGTGATAAGTTGGAAATCACAGATGATGCAAGGCTCAACCTTATAGATCCCAGAGCCTTCTGATCAAGAACCTCCCATTCTTCATCCTTCATATCCGTGGGCTTGCATGCAACCCCACCCAATGGTAAGTACAAATCTTTCTGATATAAATAATCTTCTATATGCATCCTCCATAATTGATAGTTCTTGCCATTAAACTTATCCATTCGTAGCTTACTTTCTTCTGCCATTGCTATACTCCCACTCAAACAAAAACCCCTATGAGTAACTTGTAATCAACACACACTAACCAGATCTGAAACACCTGTTAGTAACCCAACCAAAAGCTCTGATACTAGTTGATGGGGAATCAAGAACAACAAACAGCTCTGATCCCACTTGTCAAGATCTTGTTCCTCAATAAGAGCACAATATGATTACCTTGTATAAGCAACTAAACATGCAGAATTAACCAGAAGCAATAAGTAACTAGAATTCACAAATGACACAAAATATGAGAGACAACACAATCTGTATTAATACTCATCCAAAAAAGAATACAATGAAGAGACGCCACACTCTTCCACACCTTTCAGGCTTCCCACACCAAGTGTACAGTAATTCTCCTTCAAGAGTTCACTCTCCTATCAAAAACGGTCCCAACACACAACTCAAACATAGAGTTGGTGTTCACCTCCAACCAGTCAGTAATAACACTGCCAGTACACAAGTACTCAAATTACTTCAAGTAGATCTCCCATGAACTTTCAATAACCTACAACTCAAATGATCTTACTTACACATGTATAACTTCTCCTTGATCTTGCAACAACCTGCAGATCACTCTGTTCTTACAATTGGAAGGATCTACCTTGCCTTCCTCTATTTTCCTCTAATTACAATACATGCCAATGGGTCTATAAATAGATCCCACACTAAACAATAACTTAGACTTCTAATTTACAATAATTAGACATGTAGCCAAAGACTTGAAATAGCCTTTACATGCAAATAATCAGTTCAACAAACTAACTGTTCGTGCAACGAGCAGTTCTAGAACCGCACAGGCGACTGACGTTGGTCCCTATTTGCCTAGAGTTGACCGACATCAGCCGACCTCTTACCAATGCCAGTTTCCCTTCTACACTGTAGATGACCGATGTTGGTTACACTACCGACACCGATATCCCTAGAACTCAGCAACCTCCTCCATGTCTGCATAGTTGAAGCTTTTAGCTCCACAACCTAACATCCTTAAATGTCTTTGCACGCTCAGAGTGGTCTTTTATTAAGAGCATTATCTCAACCAATTATTGGAACTGAATCTCTTATACTTGAAACTAAGGTAGTAAAAAAAATTAGGTCACACTAACTTCTCAAAAAACCCATCTAAAATAGGAATCACATTACCAATTCTATGCAAGGTGTGCTTACATGCCTCCACCACTTCAATAAATTATTTTTTTGCCCATACTTTTTCATCTCTAGGCATAGGTTGCTCTTTGCACCATTTCAATAAGAGGTCCACAAAAGTCTCCAACTTGTCAATTACCTCACCAGCTAAAGGGACTCTATCTATGAGCATTGGATCTTGGCTTAGAATCGCCTTATAAATATTTAGTGTTTTCACCTTGGCAATTATTTCTACCTCTAACTGGCACTTCAGCTTAGATAATTCTTTTTTATGCAGGTGGTGACTTATTTATTATATAGCTCTACCACCTAGTCATGTTTATGTTTAGCCCATCGTGCATCAAATTCTATAAGAACATTTTGTCGTGTGACCTAAGATGTCAGTTTTAATAGTGCCATGATAGTCTATATAGAAGTAAGTTGATGAAGATCCACCCAAAGAGTAGTGGGTAGCATCACCACTTATGAATCTAATAAAACACTATCTAAGGGCATCTCAAAATGGAATTTTTCAATCTACATATCAAATAATAATGACATCTTGTGCCAGGTCTAGTCAGATGCTTCCTTCTAAGCAATATGGGAATATAGATAAAGAAACTTATCAGGGATGTCTTTGTGGTATTGGGCATAGAGGTTAGTGGCTACATCAGACATGTCTATTCTAAACATATAGTTAATTGGATCTTTCTTTTTTATGAGATCCCATTTAATTATCTTGGCATTCATGTCATACTCTTGGGAAATGGTCCCAATGTTGAGGCCATTTAGTCTTGATTCAGATTCATCCTTCTCTTTTCCAGGTAGATATTTAATCTCTATCTACATATCATCAAGGGTGGTCTCTTCCTACCACATCGAATAGGGTGTCTTCTTAGAATTAGTGTCTACTTATTCAACTTTATCTCTCTCCAAATTCCCTCCTATTAGCTCTCTTAGCTCTTCCCTATCACTGTCCTTAGGCTCCTCCATCTCCTATTCCAAAGGAGTAATTTGTGTAGTTGGTGGTAGGCCTTCTATTTGACTTGTTGGTGGATCCCTTTTTGGTAGTACCTAGGTATTCCTTTGCCTTTCCAAACGTTTTAATTAAGATCTTGTGTTTGAATTATGCCTAAAGTGTTTTTATTTCCTTTCTAGTGGTTGCTCTGAAGGGATTTTCTCTTTTTCTCACTCCATACTTCCTAAAGATTTCTTCTTTGGCTTTAACATATAGAATAAAGTATGAATGGAATCCCTAACCAAGGTTTGATGCACTTTTATGTTAGCTCTACCGAATTCAACCTTTTCTCTATAAGGTTTTTTCCTAGGTTATCCATACATTTGGTAGAGAATGTGAGTCTTCAAGTCAATTTATTCAACTTCAAGTGTCACTAGTTGTGTGTCGTATATTTGGTTGACAAAATTCATAAAGTATTTCACTATGAAAGCATAAATAAGCTTTACACAAATATAAAATTCTCCAAATGGGGCCATCCTAATGTGTATGAGGGAGTAGTGTTATTTTATAGCAAACTTGGATTGATTACCAACTTGTGTAGGCGAGTCCTTTGAATTTTTCCACTTGTTCCTAAAGGCTTCCTTCATCCCATCATACCATGACTTCATCTTGAGCTTGTAGGATGAAGTAATCAGACCAAGTCAAGTGAATGCCTTATACCACTTTATATGGGACTTATGTTTGGGTGGGTAGGCCCATTTTAGTTCTCTAGAGGTGTAGTCAGGTACACTTATTTCAATTAATATCATTAGTAACAAGAATGTGCCCTATAAAAACCTACGGTTGGGCATCTAGTGAGCTTTTTTTGTATCTTCTATGATTTTATTGGAAAAATAAAGCACCTAATTATACTTTAACCCCTCGGTGACTTGGTGTGTAGCATACAGGTAGGCCATGTCCACCTCCCATCTATCTTCGCTACTAACCTTTGTCATTATGTTGTGCATGGCCACTTGGAGGGTGGCATCCTAAATATTTTTAATATGCATACCATGGCCTTGCTTCTAGTATTCAAGCATCATAATTGTCTTCTCTATCTCTTATATGTCCTCTAAGTCATATTCAAGGTCTATGCTTGAACACTATAACCCTAATAATTTACTAATTTTTTTAGCTATGATTTTCATCTGGCACCTAGAAAAGTAGATGTAGTCCTCATGCACATGTGAGATTAGAAACATGACCACTTATATTAACTTTCCAAATTAGGAGAAGTTAAAGAGTTAGAAGAGGCTAGCAGTATCTAGGGCAATGAAAATCCTTAAGTCATAGACTAGCTCACCCCTGGTATTATAGCGCTCGACTCTATAATCATTTTATAGCTCTACCTTGTTCTTGAGTTGTCGATGGTTGTAGTCAAAGATAGTACAAGTCAGCACATTGGATACCCAATTTTTGTCATGTAGAATTGTTTTAGGGTACTACATTTCCTTAATCAATAAAAGTGGAGGTAGAGGCAATTGAGCTTTCTTTAGGTGTTTCTTCTTTAAGTAAAATCATTTCCCCACTAATACTTATCTCTTCTTCCTCTTGAATTTTAGGCATTGGTTCACTTTATTGGGCCTTTTTATTATGTTGCATCACCCTTTATAGAGCCTAAAGGTTTAGGCATGACCATCTAATATTCCTAAATGAATACATTTTTGATGTTGTAAGTGCCTCAACTCTCCTACTTCAATGCCCATAATAGCGAACACTGACCCCTCAACTTGTAACTCAATAAAGTATACTCATCTTTATAATTCACCTTGCTTTGGATACTCATTTTAGCTAAAACAAACTTTAAGATCAAGAAATAACTTGAAAATTGGCATTCTAAAATTGACTAGATGTGATGAATTTTATAACTCAAGTTCACTCTTTTAGCTCTATAAATTCTCAATCATATCAATAGTAAAAGGTGAAATGAATTATTTGTCTTTTTATAGGTTCAAGGGGGGTAACTTGAATTTACTACCCCTCTTATTAGACCATCACTTTAATGATGTGATGTTGGCACATTTTCCATTACCACTATCTCCTTATATTAGTGACATGTTCCTTCCTACACTTTTCTTGAAGTACATGACAATTATAGGGAAATTTAAAAATTCATACCAGAGGTAGGAATCATTCTTTACCTTAGTGATCTTATGATTACATGCCACATCTTATGTACAATTTCTTCTTATATATTTTCAATTTTTCTTCTGTGCATATCCCTATAAACCATATATTGGTACTTCATACATGTAACACCCCTACCCCACACTAATAGTGCTTTGTGGTCCTCCACATGAACATAAGTATCAAACTAAAAAATTTGATTATAAAACCATAAAATGGCATGCAACTTGTGCAACACTTTATTGAAAACAAGAGATCCTAAACTAAATAAATGGAATACACCCTGTTAGTACAAAAAAGAAAGACTTAGGTAGAAAAATATAGTCACAATTGACTACCATTGTAATGACCAGGAAGAAATTAGCCATCCAAATGTTTTAAGCAACATGCATTTGTGGGATGGATACTATGAATAATAAAAGGAACATCCCAATGCACAGAAAGCTTCCCAGAGTGGCGAATGAACTTGGAGTCATATATTAAGAATTGCATTCTAGGATTAGAAGTCTTATTCTTGAGGTGGTGATCATGCCATGTCTTTTGTTTTCATTTCTCCACATCTTAACTCTAATGTGCAAGAAAATAAGCTTCATCTAGTTTCAACAAAACATCAAGGTGTACTTTCAATGATACCTCATCATCCAGTCATCCAATGTGTGTAATGAGAAGAGAGGTAATAATAAATTCTACTAGAAGAACTAACTTGGTACCAAACACAAGATTGAATGAAATACTTTTATTAAAGTGCTTGTAGGTGGTCTAATAAGCCCAAAGGATTACAAACACTCGATTATCCTATTCAATGCATCTAATATTACACTTTTTGGTTAAATTCATGCCCAAGATATTATTAAATGCCTCAATAGTGACATTAGCCTAAAGATGATATGGTGTGGTATTATGGTGAAATAGGATATGGATAGTCTCATTGAGGAAGTGAGTGCCATAATCACTAGTAAAACTCAATAGATAACCAAACCTAGTAATAATATGCTCCTAGATGAATTGAACAACAATAGAAACTATACAATCTTGTGTTGGAATAGCTTTAGCCCAATAAGTGAGATAGTCAGTAGTGGTGATAATGTAACATGAACTAGTATGTGATATTGTTGGGTTTATGGGGCAACTAAAGTCAATGGCCCACATTTTAAATGGTTCCTATGATATAATAGGATGAAGTGGAATTGTATCCCATCGATTGGGCTTTTGTCACACTAGTGCATGTAAAGCTTATCATCCTTCAAAAGGGTAGGCCACCATAAACTGACTAATAGAACCTTTTGCACGATAGTTTATCCTACTTAATGTCCTCTAGCAACACCTTCATGGACCTCACAAAGCACCTCATCACACTCATGTTTCATGACATAATGTTTAAGTGCCTCATCTCAACCAAGTTTATAAAGCTCTCCTTTGATGAGATAGAATGAAGTGGTATGAACGATAAGTTATTTATTGGTTGAAGTACTTAAATGAGTTAGAGCTGACTGGTATTTAAAAAGGTTGTTATGTACTCTAACTCTTCAAGAATGTGTGAGACATGAAACAACTACATGTCAAGTAGGTCATCTTTGATGACATGCATCGATTCACTAGATTCAATTCATGAGAGATGGTTGGGACTGTAATTGGCTTACTAGGATTTACCATGATAGATAACTAGAATTCTTGAAATAACATTATCTAATGAGAAATACAAGCATGCAAAACTAGTTTACTCATCAAATAGTTCAATACCTCATGTTCTGTGAAGAAAATAAAAGGGCTTGCCAGTAGATATTATTGAAACATTTGAAGAGTATAGACCATGGATAATGCATCGTGCTCTATAGTGATATAGTTCCTTTTATCCAAAGTAAAATTTCTACTTTCAAATTATATAAGGTGATCCAAATTACCCTCACTAGATTGAGTAATTATCATACTGACTACCATGCTAGAAGCCTTGACATGGACATGAAATAATCAAGTCCAGTAAGAGAACTAGAGAATCAGTGTGGTGATAAGATTATCTTTTAAGGCAACAAAATCTTCTTGGCATGAGTGGGTCCAAATGAGACGTTCATTATGTTTTAAGAGCTCTTCAAGTGATGATGTAATCCTTACATATCCATAAATGAATTTCCTATAGTATCTAATGTGACCTAGGAAGGTGTAAACCTCTCTTTGGGTAGTTAGTATTGGTAGGTGGAGGATGATGGAAATCTTAGTGGGGTCCATTAGAAGTCCATCTTGGTAAATAATATGGCCAAGGAGAATGCCAAATAGAGTAGCAAAAAGATATTTTTTCAAGCTGACAAAAATATGATGTGTTCTACAGTTCTCAAACATGAGCCTTAGATTGGAACAATGGTCTTTGACCAAGACGTATATCATCCAAACATCTAGATAAACCTCAAGAAATCTAAGGAAAAAGTCCTTGAAAGCTTCAATGGCAATCTTGGAAAACACAAAAAGGGCATTGTTCAACCTAAATAATATGGCATTATACACAAAATACCCCCACTCAGTGGTAAATGTAGTCTTGGGCTTATCCTCCTTTATTATCTAGACTTGATGGTACCTAGAGAAACCATTGATGAAGGTATAAATTTCACATCTAGTGATGCCTTCAAAGATCTCTTCAGTGAATGGTGTTGAGAAAGGATTGGTAATGTAAGAAACATAAAGTAACTTAAAATCTAGACAAATCCTTATGCACCCATCCTTTTTAATGCTTATCACCATAAGATTTACCCACTTGGATTAATCAATAGGAGTAATGACTCCTACCTATAACATAATATCAATCTCTTCTTTAACATGTGCATGGAAATAAGGATTCATTTGATAAGGAAATTTCTTGATTAAGAGAGTGCCTTCCACCAGTTTGATGTTCATTTTACCTAAGGAAGAGTGAAAACCCTTCATCTCACTATAGTTTTTGTGGAAAACATCTTGATACTCTTTTAGTAGCTCAAACACTTTTCTTATTTTAATATTAGACCAGTAATTTTCCATGGTAGCCATCTCTGATGCATCTTATATGCAATGGGAAATGCAACTGATATATAAATCATTCTTAGCTAAGATAAGATAAATTATATTTACACATTTGATTATGGATACATTCTATATTTGGGTCATGACCAAGATGTGTCCACTAGACCTAGCCAAGGGATCTCTTACCATAATAATATCATTAGGAAGGGTTCCAAAGCCTCTAGTTAAGCAAAACTATGCAATAACCCTAACTAGGTATTATGTTTTCATATTCACTAAACTAATAACAAGTACATCAAAGTCTAATCTAGCTCTCACCAAAGTTTATGGCACAAAGTGGGGGTAATAAACATTAAAATTAAACATGCATAGAATACATCTACTTACGTCAATGTATATGAAATCCTAATACATAGAAGATAAGTACAGATGCATATCTATATACTCTTACAAAAGAGGAATAGAGTTAGGAATACTTACCTTTGAAGATGAACCCACCAAGCCTCAATCTCTCCCTTGGCCAAGGTGATTCACAAAATGTTGTTATGGTATGTAAGGATGACAAGGATAATTAAGGTCTATGTTACACAACCTATCAATGCATCCAAAATACTTCTCCACAAGACAAGATATGTATCTCTAAAGAAAGTATGAAACCCTAAGTTATGATCCTCAAGTATAATGGTGGATAAGTATATGTGATATATATATATATATATATATATATATATATCTTGTATTCTTCTCTTCTAAATGATGAAATGGATGTGTTTATATAGGTAGATATAATCCTAGTCCTTTCTGAAAGTTTAGGCTGATAAGGTCAACCCAATCGACCTTGTATCATTATTGATAAAAATAAATTAGATCTTGTTCTAGGTTATCCAAGGGCCTACCTAGACCCTAAATAAGTTTTATCAATTAGAGTACAAGGTCGATGGGGTCGATAGTGTAACATAAACCATCAAAAAGGATTTTATGATAGGGAAGGGCTAATGAAGGTAGAAAATGACTACAGGGTAAAAAATAGGAGGCAAAGCTTAGGGGAATGTTTTTAGGAGATTGGTGTGTATATATCAAGTGGTAGTGTAGGGATAACAATCCTGTGAAGCACCAATGGTCTGCCAACCCCTTTCCTAGTGCACCCCTTAAGGCGTGTACTTAGAGAGATTGAGACTCGACAGGTTCCTACAAGATATAAAGCATCAATAATTGATAGATTTTTAAAATATTTTGTATATATATGCCCCACTTGAAGCTCATCATGTGTCACATGAGTGTAATAGGGGATGGTGTTTTGAGAAAGAACATAACAACACATAATGCTAAATCTAAATAAAGTGTAGTAAGGAACAAATAAGATAAATGAAATGACAAAATTGAAAAACACATACCTTTACTTACCTTAGTGTTGTAGATAAAGAAAGAGATGCAAGAAAATGTGAAGGTATCCAATATAGGGAACATTAGTTGAACATGTGGATGTTAGCGAAAAAGAGCAAAAAATTGAAATTTTTACTACATAAACATATAATAGGTGAAAAGATTCTCTATGATGTCAAGATTCCATAACATTTTATGATTTGGAAAAAGAATTATTAGAGACAAAGATATGATCAAAATAATAAATCTAATGGTAAATATTTGATAGGTAAATAATTTTGAATAGTAAATATAATAGGGTGAAAAGTAATGCATTTGTCATTTTTACTCTTTTGAGAAAATGGAGCTCTGAGAGACCTAGTTAGAGACCAAAAATCCATTATGATGAGGAGATGACAACTGATACAGGGAAAATGCATAGCAACCACAGCAAGTACAGCATAGGTAAGCAACTAGAAATTTCAAATTTTTTAATTTTGTATTTGAAATTGAGCTAATTATAGAAAATTATCTAGTAGACAAAATCTAGGAACTGGAATGAACCATGGGAAATTTTTAGGGACACTAGGGGTAAA
Source organism: Torreya grandis (assembly GCA_037957365.1). Classification (NCBI taxonomy): domain Eukaryota; kingdom Viridiplantae; phylum Streptophyta; class Pinopsida; order Cupressales; family Taxaceae; genus Torreya; species Torreya grandis. The sequence goes on along the minus strand of JARHVA010000772.1, from coordinate 2,513,909 downwards.
ACAGGGTATTGGGTAAGAAAAATTTAGACCAATAAATGCTCAAGGCATTTATGGTAAATGGTAAAAAATTCACTATTATAGATGAATAGAGTCAACCAAGTTGACTTAGTCTACAAGGTAAGGGAGAACAAAAAGGTTGACTACATAGTAGTGGGTCAATTTAGTTTACTAAGAGGGGGGTTGACTACGTAGAAGTGGGTTGATTTTTTATAAAGGCTGACTATTTACAACTAGGCCATTATAGTATTTCAAGTTAAGAAGGTGGTCAATATAGTATTGGATGGGATGATTCAGTAGGAATTTGATAAGGTCAATATAGTATTCCAAATTAAGTATAGGATTGATTTAGTATTGAAGACATTGATTCTATAGAAAATGGAAAATCTAAATCAAACTAATTTTTATGAAATTTTAAGAATGTATTTTGATTATGAAAGACAAGGACATCTGATACATCCTTTGTTGTTTGATATTTTTTAGAGACACTAAAGGTATCAACAACTGATAGATACATCATGGATATGAAATCTATTGGAGCATTTGACAGACATGGATAGAGTTTGAATAGTTTCACTAGGCTTGGGAGGTATTATGGAGATGAGTCACATCCCATTAAGTGTTGATCTCATTGTCATGTTCCTTTGAGCATAGGAATAGTTGACCAACACTTTTTGATGGGTGGTGGATGGAGATATCATAGAGGCGGGTATCACACTAGAATATGTCCATGCATTGTTTGGACTACCGATTGAAGGGACACTGGTGATCACAGGGACACTCGATGATTTGGAAGAGAGATGATCACTAGCCAGGTGGGAGACATGCTCAAATAAGATATACCTAGATTTATGGGTTAGCCTTTTTAAGTGTATATCACATATATTCTGGCCATCTAAAAGGCCATGATCAGACTTTTGACATCATGATGTTGTGTCACAAGTTAGATGGTAAGGTACCATTATATGTGATAGCCTTGTGCCAATATATTTTGGATCATGGGGCATTATATGACTTTAGGTTTGTTATCTAGGTCCATCTCATGTATGATATGCATGGGATGTTTTTCAAAGGGTAGAAGACCATAGCACTAGTATTTTTGTTGAGTGCCTAGATATATGAGAGGTTCCCTATGTATTGACCAACTGAGTTACCCCTTGTGGTGGATGATAGGTTACCTCAAGTGACTAGATGGTGATAGAACCAGGTAGCATAGGTTGTGCCTCATGTTCTAGCATTACAAAATATCACATGAGGGGATATTGTGTGGTAGTCTTACACACATGTTGGTACTATTTGACCTAGTTAGTCAATTATGGTAACATGGTTGGCTTGGGTGTAGATCACTAGCCACTATATCAAGTGGGTAGAGCTACAACCAGTAGCATGCTTGATAGGGTAGTTTGGACTCTCATACCCAGTGGCTCCTCTATTAGTGCCCACTTTTTGGTAATGACATGCTAGAGAGCCAAAGGAGAGAGGAGGAGGAGGAGGAATACCAATCAAGATACTGGTGATCAAGCTATGGCTTGTGAGACCATGGACTGGTCAAGCATGACATCAAGCAGAAAGAAGAGGAGAAGACATGGATGTGGATGTAGGGATAAATTTAGCATCATAATAGGAGAAGCAAAAACCATATAATATGACCCATCAACTAGTCCAAGATAGAGTTAGTTGATAGAGGCACCTCTAAGGAAAGGGTCACAACATGCATGAGTGGTGACTCCTAGTTTTACACTAGTGGGTAGGTGATTAACAGAGGAGGTTATTAGGGGATGAGAAGATGGAGAAACCATTTTTAGTGGGTGAGTAGATGGGGAGATAGTGGTTAGTGACACCAAGACTGGTGAGAAATGTTGTAATTTTAAGTTTTGATATAGAAGATTAGTTGCATGAGATTGTAGTAAATAGATATATTTTGAGATATATATGTAATCTAATATCTATCTAATTTTAATTTTTTAAATATGATGACATAGGAGGTCATATAGGGATCCCTATTCATGGTTGCACACCATGACATTTTAAATGGGGTGTTGGCACCATACGACCCCACCATGTTGGATGATCCTATGGTATTATCTACCCCAACTCAGGCAAGTTGGTTTAGATTGGTGGGGGAGGACATGAGGTAGTTAAAGACACATGGAGATGGATTTTATCCACTAACAAGGGTGATATTAGGAGAAGCTCATGCCTGGTAGGCCTTGGCTTAGGAAAGAGCAATGAAAATGGCTACCATGGTCTAACTTAGATAGGTACAAGCCCAGGTGGCTAACCTACAAGAACAAGTAGCAAGATTGAGATCTTGGACTTCCTCATTACATCATACCATGTAGAGGGGACAATCCTAGGTATTTATGGGAGTGTGTTTAGGCTATAGGATAGGCATAATGAAGCCCATCCATAAAGCTAGAGTTATGTATGTTGTAATTTGTACCTTGTATTATATAAAACACATGATATATATGGATATTGATTTTGACAATTAGATTTTATCTCATGAGTTATATTTGGTTGTGTATGTTGATGCATGCATATATTTCTTTCTAGCACATGTATTTTGCTTTTGTTTTATATGTTATGAGAAATATATGTGGAGTGTTTTCTTTTCTAACATTATGTGATACACATGCATGGTTAAAAATAAAAAGCAAAAATGACTTGGAAAAATATAAGTAATCACAAAAAAAATATACTACACAATATATCGTGATGGGAAATTTATAATAACAAAATATGACTAAGTATAATAAACTAAAGATGATAAAAATGATAACAAAATCCTTTTAAACCATGTAAAATATTTGCACCAAATTAAGACAAGTAAAATCACACTATATCACATTGGGAAGTATGAAAATAATGTAATAAAATGGAGGGCACATAAAAGATCAAATTGGATAAAAATAAAACAATTAAGTCTATCAATCATACTAAATAACATTGGGAAGTATAAAAGAGAAACAAAATTGGAAAAATGAACTTAAATTGATCACACTAATTCAAGATGAGAACTATGAAAAACTTTAAGAAAAACGGTTGTAATCTTACATGCAATTAGAAAATAAGAAGATAAAAGTGAAAGATTAATGGATTAAGCTTAAAACATACTAGATTAATATGGGAAGCATGTTAATTATGTTGAACTCATGATCAATCATGACTTATCTCAAATTTGACATATGTAATTTCATTATGACTTGGGTATTCAAAACATTTTTGAGGAAGGCCAAGTCCTATCCATGATCTTACATTGCAACTCACAAAGGAAACACCAATGAGGTGAAATAAAAAGGAAAAAATGTTAAAGGGATGTTTGGAAAGGTAATTTGGTAATTTGTGAGGAAGGCCTAGTCCTATCCAAGGTCTTACATTGCAACTCATAAATGGAATCCCTAGGTGGAGTGATCAGTGAAAAAAACAATATTTCTCAAGGGGAAATATTAGGATTGTGGAAAATGAAAGAGGTAATGTAAAAAAATATAAGTTAGGTGTCCATGAGAAGACCTTAGGAAACATGAGGCACACTAAGGACATATAAAGACACTAATTGACTAGTGACCATCAATATACAAAGGATGCTCATTCACAATAAGCACAAAGTTATATATAAAAATAAGTGAGATACTAAGATTGACTTATGTTTTTTTTTTGAAAAAGAAAATGTCAAATAGACCTACCTTCCCATAATGTGTTCCCCATTCCTCAGGACATTTTATAGAGCTGTCAGTCTACTACAAAGATTGGGTACTTGTGTAAGATAGTAGGTAGCACTAAAAATAATTTTTTTTATTTTCTTTTTCTAATCTATTGGCCTACTGCACCCCAATGAACCTCATCTCTATTGTGAGGCCAACTATGGATTTTAAGCTTCGATTAGAAAAAATATATTTGATTTGAATCACATCTTTTAGTGTGATTTAAATTTTAAAAATTTTAATGTTACCTTTTGTATCATTATTTGTTGTTAAAATGATTTGGATTTTAATTTTTTATGGCTTTTAAGATTCCTCCTCCATACAGATTTGGAATGACCAATCATGAGAGACAAAGTGATACACATAAATGAGCCTTAAACTTTGGCTAAATAAATCAAAGTATCTAAAGACATGACTGACTAAAACACTTAGGGTTACCTATGAACCAACATGTTATCTCAAATTTCAACCACATGTATGCTTAGTTTGTGAAAGAAAATAATGGAAATAAAGGGAGATCTAAGATGGACTGGTGAAATGAGATTACAATGAGATTAAGTGTTTGCTAACTGATCACATTGTAAAGGAGGACTAAGGGGAGCAAGGTTTGTATAACCAAGTCACTGTAGACACCGCAAACGTGTCTGCACCTTGGTTCTCCCCCTTGTTCGCCTCAAACCCCTATCCTAGCCCTTGGCCTTAGTCCCTTCCATTCATTTGATTAAAATAACTTAAATATTTTAATTAAGTGGCCCCCTTTCCACCTCACCCTTGCCACCTTGGATCCTCCCTTGAATCCCTCCACCTTCCCCCTAGCATTTATTATGCCAAATCTCCTCATTATCTTCCCCCCACGCCCATTTAAGCATCTTCGTGACCGTTCTTCCCACAACCCCTCGCCCGGCAGCGTGCAAGAATGGGCAGAGGCTATTTTTAGTCTCTGTCCCCATTCTACCACCGCCGACGTTGGTGACCCTTCGGCTGACGTCGGCAAAACTGTCGGCGTCGGCAGCCTTCAAGATGCCTTTCTGCATCCGTTGCAGCCCCCTGGACCCTGGAGCTCACAAACTGATTTCTCTTGGTGTTTTGGCATCCGTTTCTTCTCCTCTTCGCTCTCTGACTCTCTCCCTCAGGTACACAGCAAGCTTCTGCAAGTGAACAACAGGGATTCTTTATCAGCAACAGGAATTCACATCCGGCATCACCAATAACAAGATCAACACCTTCTTCAGCAGGGCACAGGTAAGTACTCTGTTTGTTTTCTTTATGCTTTCTAGTCATCTTCTTTTTAAACTAGATTCAGCTCTCCTTCTCCCCAACCCAGACTGCTAACCAAACCAGGCAGACCCGGATTCCTATCTCCCTGATTGGCTTCCTTATCTCTCTGTCCCTTTTCGGCATTTTGTCCATTCTCCTAGACCTCTGCACAGACCGTCAACTAAAACCAGACCTAGACCATTCTCCAAACCATTCAAGCATGTCCATAAACTCTGTCTCAGACCCATCCACAGACCAAGCCCAGACTAGACTCTGTCTAGACTCGACCAGACCCTGCCTATTGCCCCGACCGATGCCGGCCATTACCCCGACCGACGTCGGCAACATAGCCGACGTCGGCACCTTGGACAACCGACGCCGGTAAGACCACCGACGCCGGAGACTGCAACCAGGCCGACAGCTTCTTCCAGGTAAGCCTTTGCTTTCTTTTCTCTTTCAGTTTGCTATCATTTCAGTCTATTTTAGCATTCTGTCATTTATCAGTCATTTACCTTTTATTAAAATAGTGGGTTGACCTCCCTTAAGGAAGTTCTCATACTTCTGGGAACAGGCTTTCGCTTGGCAACCCACCGCCTATCCATCTAACGCCTTTTTGTCCAAGTTTTCTTCTTTGCAGGTGTCATTCCTCCACAGCCAAAGAGGGGTGCCCACAACGTCTGGATTATGGTGCGCAGTCTATATCCAGGTACTTCATGCCTTGTCCATTATTCTTTAGTTTCTTCTCTCTCTTTATAATCTGAAAAAGCGAATTAGCGATAGAAACATTCTGGCACGCCCGGTGGGACCCTAGGTTCCTCCTGGGTTCCTTTTCTTCTTCATTCATTTAGGAGCATTAGGTTCTTACCTTTCCTCCTCCTTCTTTTCTTCTCAATGACACTATAAGCAGGAATTTAAAAAGAATCTTTCTTTTCTTTCTTGCACATTCTAGACTAGTCCAAACATCATACTCTCAACCCTTTCTCAAACTTGTCTTCATAACAAACATCACATTTTGACTTGGGCTTAAAACGTATTGCACTTTCATTTCTGATTGTGCTTGCATTAGTCCACATCTAGTAACTTAAATCCGCATATTGAATAAATCGTAGACACTTGATGTTACACTACCTGACCACATGCACTAAAACGAACATAAAACTTACCTGAGGCAAGGCCCGACTGGGATTTCATCCCCCAGCGGATACCTTACCCGTCCCGGTGACCCTACTTGGATTTCATCACCAAGGGGGAAGCCCACTCCGTTCTCTGGCGGAGGATAAACTCTAGGCGAGGTATATCTTGGCTAAGCGAGACCAGCTAACCACTGGAATTGTGAAGTGAGGGGAGCTTGCTCCTTAGCACCAGGCCACGTACCAGACCCTAACACAGACTTTGAGCACCTAAAACAAGACCCAAAACCATCTTTAGACCGCCTTCTTCTAGGACCTTCTTGACAGCCCATCTCCCTAAACATTCATCTAAGGCATAAGCCACAAGATTCTAAGGTTAATTCCTAGGATTTATCGCTTAGGCTTGTCTGTCTCTCTCTGTTTTCCTCTTCTCATCTATTTGTTTGAGTGAGTGAGGACGCTTTCTTCATTGTTTTTCCAAAGAATCTTAAAATCTTTTTGTTCTCTGGAAGACACAGTCACCGGCATCGGTTCTGTCACCGACGTCAGCTTTCCTATCTTACCGGCATCGGTTATATGACCGACGTCGGCTATCTTCCTTACCGACATCGGTTTTTAAACCGACGTCAGTCTCTGTCACTGTCCTTTTTTTCAAAACCAGCAACCTAAAACCCTGTCCCTTCTCTGTCAAAAACCACATTCTGGTTTTCTAAGACTGCAAGAACACAGTTTCTGGAACCAGGACTTTCTTCTTAACCACTTTAGCCAACAACCGCTTCCGTCTATCCCGTCCCTAACTAGTCCTATCATGGAGTTCCACTCAGAGACTGAAAGAACTCCTACAGGACCGACCCCGACCCCGACCCCGACTCAAATTCCCATCATCCCTGAAGGGGACCAAGATTTTGCGAGATTTTTGGACGTCAATACTGCAGCCCTCCAAAACTATCTCGTGAGAAACCTAATGCGAGACCTTTCGGGTGACATGGCGACGACATCCACGCCATTCGCCACCCCACCCTTTATGACTCAGTGTTTCGCCTCAACTATTAATCCAACCATGGCCAATACGCAAAGTTTGGCCTCCCCGCCTATTTTTAGACCGACCTCCATCGGGGTTCCATTACCCCCTCAACCACCTGCAATTCAACCAAGTTCTACATCATATCAGAACTTGATTGTCTCGACCCCTCATACTCTTGTGCCCACAAATGTAGGCGTGCCAACCTATCTTTCTACCAGTGCCGCCATTCAACCACCTTTGGTGGTGCCCAGTCAACTTATACCTTTGACCTTCATAACGCAACCACCTTTAGCCTCCACTTCTGCCCCTGCGACTAGTCATCCATACATTGTATAACTGACTATGTCGCACGCCTCCTCTAGCCTCTTCCAAGCGCCTTACAACTTAGGGGGCGCTCAACCCGCCAATCCGTCAGCAGATCTTATCAAGATGCTGATGGATAAAATGTCCAGTCTCGAAGCCTCCATTTCCGGTTCAAGCAATACTTTGTCATATGAGCAAATTTGCAGTGAGCCCATCCATCCTTCCGTCCCTATTCGACCATACCCTAACCATTGGGAGCTTCCTAAATTCACTCGCTTTCAGAGTAAGGAAGACCCACAACAACATCTACGGGCATTTAGACATGCTTGTTATCTTATTGCCCATGACGATGCGTTGCTTTTAAGCACGTTCCCTATGTCGCTTTCTAGCCCAGCCCTTGACTGGTATAGTTCTCTTGCCAGACACTCTATCTTTTCATTCATCCAACTCGCCCAACTATTTCTTGACCATTTCTCAATCAACATCACCAAACAAGTCTCAATCACAGACCTTTACTCCATCAGGCAATTTGATGACGAATCGATACTCAACTTTGTCACTCGTTGGAGAGGTCTGATCAACCAGCTCTCCTTCTCTTTGCCTCAACCTAAGCTCATCGAGCTCTTCTCTCGAGCATGTGCCAAACACATCTCTTCTACTTTGCAGATTCAGACATTCCACACTTTTGATGAAGCTTTCACCATGGCTCGAAAGCTCGAACTCTGCGCCCTTGAAGAAGATAAGGTCAAATTGCGTAATGCCAACGCAAAATCTACTGACCATTCTTCTTCTAGACCCTCTTCTTCTGCCAACTCTAAGTCCAAAGGAGTGGCCAATGTTGTGGTCGTTAGATCACCATCCTCGACAACAATGAATTACTCTCAACCTTTGACATCTCCAAGCATCACCAAACAATTCCAACAACGGTACATTCAGCATTCTTACACTCCACTTGGAGAACCATACGCTTCCGTTTTGGAAAAACTACTCAAGCAGGGGGTCCTCAATCTCCCTCCAATCCGACCACCTCAATTTGACCCTTCAAAAGCCATCCCTACATGGTATAGGGAGGCCGACTTCTATCCCTTTCATTGCATCCAAGGCCATGACATTGACAACTGCCGAACTTTCAAAAACATCGTCCAAGACATGATCGACAAGGGGGATCTCATTTTAGATAACCCGAACGCCCCTCCTAACCAACATATCGACATTTTCAAACAACCATTTCCGAATCATCTGCCTACTCAAAAAAACGTCCAGACTTTGACCAATGACCCTCAAGACCATGACATTCACACGATTAGCACTATCTTGCCTCTTGTCCTTGACCAACCTCTTCCATTAAAGGATGAAGAACCTTCTTCTCCTACTAGTCCTCCATCTACCTCTCTTGTATTGGAGGACGCTTTGACCACATCAACGTCATTAAGCCCACCTCCATCCGAAGACCCTACCTTGCCTACTCCTCAACTACAAGTAGAAGGCACGATCATCCATGCCCTCTGCCCACTTGAGGAGCCGCCCTCTCTTATTTCTTCTCCATCAAGAGAAGAACCAGTCTCTCCACCCATTTCAATTGAGGAAGACCCAGTCACGGTTTCCTCTTGCCCTTTGTGTGAGATTTCTACATCTCACTCACCTTCGTCCACATCTAAACCCAAACCCATATCTAACCTCACCTCGCACAACGGTGGCCCTCGACCCAAACCAACGAAAACTACTAGACCTCATCGGAGGATTTCTCCCCCACCTTCATCATTGCCCTCTATCTTGGGCCCGCATCCGTCCACTTTAATAGGAGTGCTTCCCACTCCCATCCTTCACAGAGGCACATCGCCTCTATTACTCCCTCATCCCATCAGACATACATCTCATCCAAACCCTCGACCTATGCCTCCTTCACCTCCCAAACCAACGTCATCAACCCCCACTGCAATAAAACATCCATACCCATTAGCAGGTTCATATGCCTTGCTCTTACAGCACTTGTTGTGGTCGTCTCGTATCGACCTCCCGCCTTTTAGACAATATCACTCTCTCAGACCAAAACCACCATGGTTCGATGACACTCGCATTTGTGCGTATCATCGCACGCCTGGGCATGACACGGAACATTGTCATGCCCTCAAGGTCGTCATTCACCAATGTTTGGAGAATGACACCTCTCTTCTCGACCACGTTATCAACAAACCTTCAACACCACCTCACCCGTCAACTCTCGGATCAAGGCCATCTTGGTTCGACAACTCTAAGTTTTGTCACTATCATCACACTCCAGGACATGACACTGAGCGTTGTTGCGCTCTTAAAGCTGTCATTCGTCAACACCAGAAAAAGGATTCCCTTCTCATCAAGGATCCTCTTGACCACCTCTTCAACAAAACATCAACCCCGACTCATGCCTCTCCAACCTCATCACCTAAATCGGGATCTCCACGCCAGACTATGGTCCCCTTGCCACCTTTGACCCCCTTATTCGACATTAATACCATCCATCTGACCACTAAACCTCAACCGACCTTAACCAATCTTTCAAACATTCTCCCTACCCGCTAGGGGAATTCATCCTTCATCCAAACCTCGACCAACTGTTCAACCCAGTCTCTACCACATATCAATCACTCATCTCGACCAAGTGTCCATCGACCCAACCCCCGACCACTTATTCGACCAGTCTCAACCAAACTTCAACCAAATATCAATCAACCTGACCTCTCGACCAAACATTCAACCTTTTTCAACCAACCAACGACAATGTCAACCAACTTCACATCCATCAATCAACACCTGACCAATCTCGGAAGAAGCAAATTGGGGCAAGTTTGCTCCTAATTGACTTGGACCTTATCATAACATACAAGCATGGCCCAGGATCTTCTTAGACCTTGAACCCCTTTTTATGTCTTGTGTCTTCGACCATTTCTATTGTTAGTCGAGTGCTCGATCACTTGATGTTTTACTTGAGCTCGTCCCTTGAGCAACCCCTTGTCATTGTCCTTCTTTTTCCTATCAACCCTGCTTCCTAACCCTTGTCAACCCTTTTTTGTCAAGCAGTAATGCTTTGTCCTAATAAAAGGGAGCCCTTGACCTTCTATAATCTTGTCCATGACTCACATTTCTATAAAAATCAAAAAATCAAGATGTCAAAACATAATCCATGGTCACTATATCACAATCAAATCAAAAAGACAGACTGCTCCCTCGAAGGACAGTTGTACTATCATTGCTGTAATTAATAGACTGCTCCCTCGAAGGACAGCTATTCAAAAGCCCTTATATTAAACAAAAATATAGACCACTCCCTCGAAGGATGGCTATGACTAATCTTGCTACAAACAGCAACCTTTCTTAGAAGCTTCCCGCATTGATCAGCTTCGCAACATGACCATACATCAAATGACATCTCTATGTAGGCTTCCCGCATCGATCAGCCCCAAAAAAAAAAAAAAAATGGGTCATGGACTTGGCTTGTAGTTGTCTCAGGGTCTCCTATAAAAAGGGGCAAGGTTCTTCCTGCTCTTAAACTGGGTTACCCTATCCACCTCCTATCACCTGCTCAGGGGACTTCGAGCTCACTTTAATGTCAAAGTGATTCGATTACCGTTCTACCACCACACTGGTCAACGACGTAATGCATGAACGGGGCTTTGGTTCTAATAACCCCTATCTATGCTTCCTTTCTGGTCCTTGTCAATGAAAGAGCAATTTGCCTTTCATCTTTTCTCTACACTTTGGTCACATTTAACCACATCAATTGTCGACTCATCCTTAACCAAGCCATTTTCATCATTTTCAGCTGACATCATCCTAGTCCATTTCACATAGTTTCTATGGACACCAATACACATGGAAACTATCGACCCGACCCAATTTATGTTAAGCATAAACCAATACTTGCTGAAGCATAAATCGACTTCCATTCATTTTTAGTATGCATCCATCACGACTATGGAAACTTGCTAGGGATGAAAGCCTCTCGACCTATATGACATCTGTAGCATCATCTTACCCTCATCATTTTGACACTTGACCACATCCAATCATTGATCAATCAGACCTTTTATCCAAACTACATTGGTCTGAGGCCTTATGACCAGGGCTATGTAAGCAGCACTCAGATACCACATCTTCTGAGGTTAGCTCGACCACCCCCATTTGTTCATCTCTTTGATGGACAAACCTTCCCTTCTATGACTTTGACCAAGACAAATCAATCTCTTTGACCCTTCCTCCCTTTCAGGGAGAACTACATTGGCCTGAGGCCCTATCACCAGGGCTATGTAGGTAGCACTCAGATCACATGACATTTTCTGAGGTTAGCTCGGTCGCATCCTTTCGTCCATCCATCCCCTTGACCAATGACCATTGGAGATCATATGTCTCTCCTTCGACCTTCAACTGCTTCCAAGCCAATGTTGCCTTGGTTGTTTTTGCGTGCATGCTACCTCACGGCTGGTTAGCAGAATTGTTCGTAGACTATTTTTGACCCTTCGCAAGTATAGAATCGCAAGCCAGTTGATCCCTACTACTTGTGACCTTTTCGTGATTCTAGGAGCACTTCCTGAGCCTGGGATACCTAGAACATGATGACCATTTGGAGCTTCAGCTTAGATTGAGTGACCCGATCAGCAGACGACTAAATGCTGGGGCCTGGTTACTTCAATTTTGGCACTCCTTGACCCTCGACATGCGACAATTTGACCCTACCTGTCCCGTGACGTGGTATACGCGCAATCACGACTTTTGCAGCGTTTTCACTCACTTTTCATCTTTCTCATCCACCTTTTGTCAAATCAGCACCCGACATCAGGTTCCCTTCCCTCGACTCCCGCTTTGAGGGGGAATACCTCATCCATACTTCGAGGCAATCCATCATCCTTCACCTGGGGCAACCACCTCCTATTTTTGTCTTGCAGTTCGTCAAGAACAACCAACAAGACAAAAAGGGGCAAATGTAGACACCGCAAACGTGTCTGCACCTTGGTTCTCCCCCTTGTTCGCCTCAAACCCCTATCCTAGCCCTTGGCCTTAGTCCTCTCCATTCATTTGATTAAAATAACTTAAATATTTTAATTAAGTGGCCCCCTTTCCACCTCACCCTTGCCACCTTGGATCCTCCCTTGAATCCCTCCACCTTCCCCCTAGCATTTATTATGCCAAATCTCCTCATTATCTTCCCCCCACGCCCATTTAAGCATCTTCATGATCGTTCTTCCCACAACCCCTCGCCCGGCGGCGTGCAAGAATGGGCAGAGGCTATTTTTAGTCTCTGTCCCCATTCTGCCACCGCCGACGTCGGTGACCCTTCGGCCGACGTCGATGAAACTGCCGGCGTCGACAACCTTCAAGACGCCTTTCTGCATCCGTTGCAGCCCCCTGGACCCTGGAGCTCGCAAACTGATTTCTCTTGGTGTTTTGGCATCCGTTTCTTCTCCTCTTCACTCTCTGACTCTCTCCCTCAGGTACATAGCAAGCTTCTGCAAGTGAACAACAGGGATTCTTTATCAACAACAGGAATTCACATCCGGCATCACCAGCAACAAGATCAACACCTTCTTCAGCAGGGCACAGGTAAGTACTCTATTTGTTTTCTTTATGCTTTCTAGTCATCTTCTTTTTAAACTAGATTCAGCTCTCCTTCTCCCCAACCCAGACTGTTAACCAAACCAGGCAGACCCGGATTCCTATCTCCCTGATTGGCTTCCTTATCTCTCTGTCCCTTTTCGGCATTTTGTCCATTCTCCTAGACCTCTGCACAGACCGTCAACTAAAACCAGACCTAGACCATTCTCCAAACCATTCAAGCACGTCCATAAACTCTGTCTCAGACCCGTCCACAGACCAAGCCCAGACTAGACTCTATCTAGACTCGACCAGACCCTGCCTATTACCCCGACCGACGCCGGCCATTACCCTGACCGACATCGGCAACATAGCCGACGTCGGCACCTTGGACAACCGACGCCGGTAGGACCACCGACGCCAGTGACTGCAACCAGGCCGACAGCTTCTTCCAGGTAAGCCTTTGCTTTCTTTTCTCTTTCAGTTTGCTATCATTTCAGTCTATTTTAGCATTCTGTCATTTATCAGTCATTTACCTTTTATTAAAATAGTGGGTTGACCTCCCTTAAGGAAGTTCTCATACTTCTGGGAACAGGCTTTCGCTTGGCAACCCACCGCCTATCCATCTAACGCCTTTTTGTCCAAGTTTTATTCTTTGCAGGTGTCATTCCTCCACAGCCAAAGAGGGGTGCCCACAACGTCTGGATTATGGTGCGCAGTCTATATCCAGGTACTTCATGCCTTGTCCATTATTCTTTAGTTTCTTCTCTCTCTTTATAATCTAAAAAAGTGAATTAGTGATAGAAACAGTCACACTAAGGATTACTCGTGTTATAGAGATAAGGTATCAAAAAATCATGAGAAATAAATAAGACATCCATAGAAATAAATGAAGATATAGAGTCATGAAAAAAGAATCCATAAGAAAGCATAAGGAAATAAAATGACACCATAGACAACAGGTAGTGCAAAAGATAAATAGCCATATAAGATAGATAAGAATTTGACATAATGTCAAATGATATAAAATATAAACTCAAAGCACACGTCCAATCTAAAATGAAGAAAGAAATGAAGAAACACCATGTTGTGTTCATAAATACTAGTAAATTTATCCACAAACAGTATCCATAACATCTAATAAATCTCTATGAAGCTAGACTCTAACTGCAGTGAGGGTCTCATTGATCTTCAAATAAAGCTAGGAAAATACCTCTCATTGAATCTCCTAGATATAAAATGTAAGCAGGCATAAAGCATCATGCTCATGAGGGCCATTGTGCATGGGATGCTTAAGATAAGGAATGGGAGTGGAATTTATGGGACATGAAGGAATCACCAGTGGAGAAAGAGCTAGAAGTGAAGGAGGATCCACAAGTGGAGAAACCATAGGTGTAAAGGGTCCACAGGTGAAGAAGGTGGAGCCTTATTTTGTGGGTGACCTATGGGAAGAGGGATATAAAGTGTAGGAATAGTCATAAGGTGATCTTAGATATGTTGTTGAAAGATGCAGCAATGATTGGTGTGATGTGTACCACATTGGTGCCCTAGAAAATATACCTCTCCATATTTGGGACTTTGTTTAAGAAATAATTTTGGGGAGGCATAGCATTATTTGTAAGTTGAAGAAGAGTAGGATGCAAGGTGTTTATATATTATCAAATTTTATGACAATGAGTGGAGGAATGATTATCTATGTCATGAAAGCAACAGATATGTTTGTTAGTATACATTGTGGGTGTACTAATAAAGGGAGTGGAAGCAAAAGTTGGGGAAGTCTGGTATAATGTATAATATCTATACCAATTATTGTAACTCTATGAATGTCATAGTATGGTTAATCGACCCATTAGGTGGGCAAAGGATCAAGTTATGGTAAAGGAAGCAAACCATCAAAAGGGGAGGTGGGGTTGGTGGGGAGACTAGATGAGGCTCAACTAAAGGAGAAATATGATTATAATCAAGAAGAGGTTGCGCTATAAGGGGAGTGAGAATAAGATCCAAACTAGGCTCAGTTAAGGGAGGGGTAGGATGCATAGAGGGTTGAATTATGGTAGCAAGCATCTCAGGGGAAAGCCAGCTATAAGGATCTTAGTATCTAGTGAAGTGATTAGGACTAGTCATAGCAGAATCCATAAGCATGATCCTAAGATGTTCTTTAGAAATTGGAGGTGTGCACACCATCTCTACCTTATGAAAAAGAGGAATAATGCTAAAATTAGTAACTATATAAGATGAAATGTGATAAGATAAATGAAAAGATTGAAACAAAGAAGAGTGATAACGAATGATTTCAACATCTCAAGCCTAAACAAGACTTCCTATAAATGGGTCATCTAAGGTATAACCATCATCATAGTTAGGTGTATGAAGATCAATTACACAAGTATGGATGACCTCATTTGAGGTGGCATGATGAATAGGGTGCCAATTTTAAGTTAAGACTATAGGTATATCATCATTAGGTGGTTGACAGGAACATGGATGCAAATAAGGTGGAAGATGGGAAATGAGATGAGGAGAGAGATCAAAAGTTTTTATCTTGAGGTTGATCTCATCAAGGTCATCATCATTGAAATCAAAGAGATTAATTGGTATATTCTTATTGATTTCAAGGTGACCTTATGTAGAGTTGATAGGAAAATTAAAACATTGAGATTCTCATAATAGAATACTTAACAAGGGTTTAAGGGTTATAATTTTGAATACACCACAGTCTTGGAATTGTATAAAATTCCAAGGGTTAGTGTCATCTTGAATCCTATAAATTGCACCATTATGAGGGAACTTGACACATTGGCAAGCAGAAGAGGTGACAACCCTCATGTAATGAGTCCATGGCCTACCAAGTAATATATTATAGGAGAAGGAAATTAAAGATCATAACCTTCACTTGAACAATGATAGGTGGGATCATGATAAGGAGCCACACACAACCTAAGGGGGGATCTTTTCATTGGTCATAGCCTCGACACATGTTTCATGTGGATTTAAGATTGCATTCAAAGTATCTAAGGGTTTTAATGAAGTTGAGGGAGGCAACACAATTACCTGAACCCTTATCAATCAAGGCACACTTCACTTGGATGTCATCGATTTAGACACTTATAAAGAGGGGAAGATTATCCAATCATATAAGCAATAGGGAATTTGAGAGAGAGATAAGTATCCATTGTTTTGTCAATGTGTATAGACATATCTTCGCACTATTATAGGATGTTATCTTTTGACTCAAATAAGGTAGCTCCACATCCTACTAGGGGAGGATGTGGGATGTTCATTTTGAATAAGAGCTCCACAAGGTAGTTATAATGATGTGGAGAGGTCCACATGAGTTATAGAAATTAAATTTGAAATGGGAAATTAGTAAGTTTTGTGAGGATCCCATTCATCATAACCCATGAGTGGACTATTGGATAAAGGTGCATAATATTGGAGGAGTTACTCAGAATGAGGATTAGAAGTGCATTTAAATTTGTGTTGATAGGATGTGGTAAGTTTAATTGGGGGACAAATTGGTTGATTATCATGATAAGATGAGGTAGGTGATTTAGGTTTATCTTGGGATTGATTTGAAGAAGTGGTATGATAAGGTTGAATGATGTTGTCAATGGGTAAAGAGGTTAGGGAAGTTTTATAAATGGTGTGATAAGTGTTATCCAATGGAGGTGTTAGAATTGGTTTTTCAAAAGAGATAAGGTCTTCTTGCCCCAACTCTATTAGGTGAGATGAGGAAGAATCTTGGATAACATGAAAAGTGTGAGATGATTGGTGAGTATGGGTGAGATGAGAATCAATTAAAGAAACTAAATTTTGCATATTAGTCATGTTGACCACATCCTCCTTGGGAGTTGGGTCTAGAAGACTATCAACATTATTGGTGGAAGGAGTAGGCTTATCATTATTGTCTTGATGATTTGGAAAAGGGTCTTTGTAGATGGCTAGATGAACATTAGTTTTATTTAAAGCTTGAGTTTTATTTTGTGTTTCATGAGCTTTAAAGGTAATGTTATAGGCTTGTTGATGTTTACAAATGAGGGAATCATGGTCAAAATTAGGACCAAGGAGGAAATCCATATATAAGTTACGTAATTTCCTACAAGTCTCATGAGAGTGACCCCAACTAGCATGAAACCAACAAAACTTATTTGGATCATACCATGATTTCATAGGACAAGTGGAATCAAGCTCTCATGAAAGAAGCCTTGGTAGACATTTTTGCAGTTCTGCTAAGGATAAAGGCTTATGAACATTGATATTACTTGTTGGAGAAAAGTGAGAATTAGGGATGTGGTTTAGAGGGGAAACTTGTTCTAGATCATGGTCAGGAGCAAAAGCTTTAATATTATGAATGGTATCATAAGAATTAGTGACACCATCATTAGTATCATGACAAATTTTATTTTTGATGAGCTTTTGAGTTCCTATAAGAGGTTGGGATGGCTCAAATTGAAGCATGAGGATATCTTGGTGCTTGGTTTGGTCAATGGCCTCTTCCAAAGTTCATGGAGAAAGAGTCCAGACCTGATATTGTAAATTAAGATAGAGAGTATTGGTGAATAGATGAAAGAGGTTATCATCTACCATGTTATGTTCACATTTATTAGACAAGGTCTTCTACCATTTGATGAAAACTTGTGCAGTTTCCATCTCAAATTTTTTGTAATTAATAAAATGAGCCAATGTATTTCTAAGGAGGTCACTAGTTTAAAACTCTTGTACTAAAGCATTAACTAGATCTTCCAAACTAGTGATGGAATAAGTTTTGAGTTTGTTAAACCAATCTAAATTTTTTCCAAAGAGGGTTTTTTTTAAGAGCTTAGTAGAGGAAAAAGTGTTTAGCTTGACATAATCTTTGTATAGATTACCAAATATTATTAAGTGTAAAGTAGGATTAGTTGACCTGTTATAGCTTATGGTAGGGGTGATACCTCCTATGTCTATGTTAGTAATTTGATGTGTAAGAGGTTCATTTTAAATGTGTTTGATTGCTTTGTTAATAAGAGGAGGTTGAGGGATAAGATTACCATAGGAATTTCTAAGGTGGGGTGGGGGCATTTTGGTTGTGTGCTCCCCATAAAACCTGTGGAGGGTGATTTTGGAGATGAATAAGGTGATTTTATGTTTACATCACTTGGTTGGCATTATTAGCTTGGAAAGCAATCATTTGGTTAAGAGTTTTCAATAAAATGTGATGGGTTCAAGAGGTTTTATTTACAGTGTGTGAAGCATGAGCATTGGTATTAGTGGCTTGGATACCAATATGAGTAGTGGCATGTGTGTTATTAGTATTTTGAGAGGAATTGTTAGAAAAAGAGGAACTAGTATCATGAATAGATTTTGTTGTGAAAGATGCACTAGTAGAAGGATTAGAAGAAGAAGCACTAGTTGCATGATTACTATGGGTAGAAAATGATGCACTAGTGGAGGAGTTGAGAAGAATGGGTCATGGAATAGGCCCACTAGATGTTGAACCTACCATGTTAGTAGAGATACTTGGCATGGAAGTTGAGTAAATCAAGGAAGAAGAGGTCATAGTATGAGAAGGGGTCAAAAGAGAAGGAAGAGGTTGAGAGGCAAAGAAGACATTGCCCAAAAATCCATGTGAGAATGTGGGGGAAGGTGAATGGGGTTCTTTTGTTTGACCACTTATCATAAGGTGATAAGTAGTATAAGGGTATTTTCCTCAATGTTGAGGAAATTCACTAATGAAGAAAATCATTTTTGGAGTATACTCTAATTCAGGTTGATCTTCTAAGGAGAAAGGAGGGTTGCAAACTGATGATGTATGAGGAGTCCCATAGTTTATCGTGTGAGTGGCCACATGCACATTAATTTCATCTTGAGTAAGAGCCATAAGCTATTTATGATAAAACCTATTTGGGTTGGTAAAGATCATCATATCTATTGAGTTTAACTTAGTGTTATCCTCAAATAGGAAGTTCATGATGAGAGAGAAAGATTAATAAGGATAAATATGATGCAAAGACAAAGTGAGAAAATAGAATTTAGAGTCATGAAGATTGACTTTGTGCAATAACTTATCAGTCAAAGAGGAATACAAAGCCATGTAGGTCAACTCTATATTATAAATAAGGAGATAAAATAGGCTAGTAAGGATACATAGTCATGTAGGTTGACTATGTACTATTGGACAAAGAACTAAAAAGGGAGAAATAAGAAGACATAGTCATACAGGTTGACTGTGTACTACTAGAAGGAAGAAAAAGATAGTTTGCAAGAGATAGTTTGACTAGAATGATAGTGTTATAAAATGGGTAAACAATTTTCAAGATAAGTGAATCAATAATGAGAGTAAAAACAAAAACAATTGGATTAATGTGAGTGATCCAAATGGGGCACATAACACAAAACCTTGCAGCAATGTTGGCCAATGCAAGTTTTTTCAATACAACATGCAATGATCAGAGAGCAAGTAATCAAATAAAAATTAAATGCTAACTAAGTAGTCATCTTAAGTGTTATTAGATGATTAGAAAGTTTGATTTAAATGTGATATGAGAATTGGCTAAAATAGGGAACTAGAAAGGCAATCTATGGATGGTTTTAAGATGTTTGGGCTAAAAGGGATCTATGTTGGCAATGGTACTGGCTTGGTATTAGGGCCTACCCCCTCACTTCATAATCTCCTAGTGATAAGGGTGTCGGGTGATTTTCCAAAATATACCATTAACCTCATATTTATACTTGGCTAGAAAATCAAGTCAGCTTCCCCCTTAGTAATGAAATCCGAGTAGGTAGGCCTTGGGAAGACAAGTGTTTAAATGCATTTTGAATGTTATGTGATTTGGTAGTGTGTGAAAAAGATTAAAATAAAGTGACTAAAATGATAATTTGAAAAACTACCTATTTAGACTATGTGTTACTTTAAGCATGCAAATAACTAAAAAGTAAATGTGAATTAATTACTAGCAAATAGTTATTAATTTTATGATTAAGAATAATATAGGGTCAGTTCAGGTGACACTATATGCAATCAACACATAATAGATTCAAATGGGTCATTGTTATTCTGTAGAAGCAAGGTCTTTAAGAACATAGTCAAGCAGGTCAATTATGTCTCTCAGATAGAATATAGACTATAGAACTAAGTCAACTAGGGCAACTTAGTTAGTTATAGGGTTATAGTTTTAAAGACTGTTGACTAAATAAGGGAACCTTGGTGGGAAGAAGATGGTTAAGATTATAAATTTTATGCCAAAATGCCTTAGTTTTTTATTTCAATATTTATAAATTGGGTTGACTAGTTCGACCAAGTTTTGCAAAACTCTATATGCTAAAGAAGAATAAAGAACAGAGTCAACATGTTTGACAGTGTTTTTTGACCTATATAGTAGTAAAAAAAATAGCAAAAAAACTTAACATGTTCAATAGTGTATGCTAATTTGGAACTGAAGAAGATTATTTTGTCAACATGTTTGATCCAATAACCTGTAACTAATGAATACCTACACAGATAGAACAAAGTCATTTTGAAGTGACTGTGTGTTAAACATGTGTACTGAAAGTTTGAATTATACTAACTAGTTTGATACAGTACTATAAATATGATAAAAATGATAGCATGAAAGAAAACCTACAAGGGTTAGATTCACATCGGGTTCACCAGAATGTATGCAATGGGAAATGCAACTGATCTATAAATCAATCCTATTTTGAAGAAGATAAATCCTACTTACACTTTTAATTGTGGATACATTAGATATTCAAGGTCATGACCAAGATGGATCTTCTAGACCTAACCAAGGGATCTCTTACCATAATAACATCACTAGGGAGGGTTCCAAAGCCTCCAATCAAACAAAACTATGCAATAACCCTAACTAGGTCCTATGTTTTCATATTCACTAAACTAATAACAAGTAAAGCAAAGTCTAATCTAGTGCTCACCAAAGCTTGTGGCATAAAGTGGAGGTAATAAAAATTAAAACTAACATGCATAGAAGACATATACTTGCATTAATGTATATGAAATCCTAATGCATGGGAGAGAAGCATAAGTGCATATCTATCTACTCTTATAAAATAAGAAAAAAGTAAGAAATACTTACATTTGAAGATGAACCCGTCGAGCCTCAATCTCCCCCTTAGCCAAGGTGCTTCACAAGAGGTTATTGTGTCATGTAAGGATGATGAGGATAAATCTAATCTACGCTACATAACATATCAATGCATCTAAAAGACTTCTCTATAAGATATGATATGTATCTCTAAAAAAGTATTGAACCCTAAGCTATGCTCCTCAAGTATAATGGTGAATAAGTAGATGTGTAATATATCTCTCCTGCTTCTCTTCTCTTCTAAATGATGAAATGTATGTGTTTATATAGGTGAATCGAGCCTAGTCATTTCCAAAATTTAGGCCGACCTAGTTGACCTAATCAACATTGTATCATTATTGACAAAAATAAATTAGGTCTCGGTCTAGGTCCACCAGGGGCTGACCTATACCCTAAACAAGTTTTATCAATTAGAGTACAAGATTGATGGGGCTGATAGTGTAATGTAAACCTTCAAAAAGGATTTTAGGCCAAGGAAGGGCTAATGAAGGTAAAAAATGACTAGAGGAGGGTGCAAAATAGGAGGTAAAACTTAGGGGAATATTTTTAGGAGATGGGTGTGTAGATAGCAAATGGTAGTATAGGGACAATAATCCTATGAAGCACCAATGGTCTATCCACCCCTTTCCTAGTGCACCCCTTAAGGCATGCACTCAGAGAGATTGAGACTTGATAGGTTCTTACAAGATAAAAAGCATCATTATTTGATAAATTTTGAAAATATT
Organism: Torreya grandis; assembly: GCA_037957365.1. Taxonomy (NCBI): domain Eukaryota; kingdom Viridiplantae; phylum Streptophyta; class Pinopsida; order Cupressales; family Taxaceae; genus Torreya; species Torreya grandis. The sequence goes on along the minus strand of JARHVA010000772.1, from coordinate 2,492,123 downwards.
GTGTACACATGTCCTCTGTGCCAATATTGCATTATATGGTATGAAGTGGTTCCAAATATGGGTGTTATGTATCTAGAATTTTGTCATGAACATTTCAAGCACCATACTCTGTACATATAACCAAATGATTGATCAATGGGTTAGGCAAATTAGATCCTTCACCTTCATCAACTTCAAACATAACTTTTTTCTTACCTTTTTGAATTTCTTATCGAAGTACATGATTGATTATAGGTTCAGGTGTAGAAGAAGATGACTACTCAATAGGCCCATTAAAAATTTTCAATCCTTCCTTTGGCATGCCATGTATGCTTCAAATCAGGTCTTTAATGGGACTTAGGTCACTGATGACTATTTGATGCATTACTTGAAGTGTAAGGCACAAATCCATCCTCAAGTATGAATAGGATAACACCAAAACCATATTATCCTTTAGCAAGTGCCAAGAATGTGTACCTAGATGACACTCCTCATGGATATACCCTGATCTAGCTCAAGTGTGTAGAGTGTCATATAATGCATTAACCCAAAGATATTTTGGCAAGAAATTTTTATCAACCACCCACATTGTCTCACATGCCTCAAGGTGAGATTTTGGTACTTGAATATCACTATAGTTGATAGTGCCACATATATGGTTATCATGATGAATTCTATGATGTAATGTAGAATGTACATGATTCTAATTAAGAATATGCTCATAATGAGTTTACCACCACTTTTTAGTTGTGTTATCAAGAATGTGAAGTGATCACACTTGATCAACATCATAATCATATAAGGATTCTAATTGCTGGATGAATTCACAAACTTCCATTTGCGTATGGAACTATGGAGCTTCATCCTTTCGAGTGACATAGCCATGATTGGTCCATACATGACTTGCCCATTTATGATATGAAAGAATCTATGGTGTTTGTGATACTTGCATCGAGTATATTTGTGGTTTTTTATAGCACTACATACTCTCCTAATAAGGTTATAGTCACCTTGCACCCAAAAATCATAGGTGTTACTCATGATATTAGAGAGGGAATGTGCATCCATCCATCATAAGATGCCATTAGGGGTGGGATCATGGAATTCACTATTACAAGTTGTAACATTACATATATGATTAATATCCTTATCAGCATTAACATGTTCAATGTACTAGGGCCCATGAGCATGGTTGAATGGAATGATGATGCACTGGTCAGCATTTTCAAAGTTGATGTACCTTTTTTTGAAGCTTAAATCAACATTGTTGGCATAAAACCATAGATGACCCAATAGGGCTAAGAATTTATCAACCTCAACCAACTCTAGAACTTCAAAGTCTACTTTGAATGTAACATTGAGATATCCATGGTGGTATCTTTAAGGACACATATTGGCAAAGTAAAAGTCTTGATGACCATGGAAAATAAATGGGGTGAAGATTACAAAGCTAGGCTAGCCATCTTTTTCCAAGCATCCTTTATGGGGACATTGACTTCAACGTCGATGTCAACTAAGATTATCTAGATTACCTATCTAGTGATGGTGATATTTACCAATATTTCTTTGTTCTCTTATGAGCTAGGGAAAATGGGAGTATATTTTCATCGAGCATGGTTTAATTGATGATCTTTAGTAGACCTTAAAATATAATGCTTAAGTTAGTTAAATAATAGTGGTACAATATCCTCATCCAATAAGTGGTTACAGAGCTCTTGGATGTCATCTTGTGTCATGTCTTGATTATCTATAGCCTTCTATATGTCAGCACATTGAGCGACCTCATAGTCCTTAAAAAATTAGATCTCCCCTTGTAATTCCCTTACCAAGTTCATAGTATTTTGGATGACCTCTTTATGTTGTTGAGCATCAATATACCCATTTGCATGAGGCTTTTAGAATTATACCTTCTCAATAGGTGGAGTGGATGCAGACTAGGACTGTCCACCATTACACATTGTAATATTAACTTTTTGGGTTGTTAGAGTGATAGGTCATGGTCTCTAGTGTGGTTTATCAATGCGTATCATAATGATACCCTTATCATTTCATTTTTTTGTAATGGTCATGTAAAAATAAGGACATTCCTCTAAACAATGCTCATTTTTATAAAAAGCACATGTTGGATAGACTGGGTAGTCTTATTGGTAGTGATTAAGAGAACCACACTTATAACATGTTCATGGTGGAAAGCATCCACCTCCATGTCTATGACCTCAACCTCACCCATGATAACCACCATTCTCTTGTTTATTTGAAATAGAGGTTTGATTCACACCACACGTGAGTGCCTCATGAATGTCACTAATGAGATGGTAGTGATTGGTGTCATGTCTATATGCATCACATAGCTTACAATAAGTGGACACCTTTGATTAAGTGGAACATTATAATATAGGATAAGATTGAATATAATGTTCTTGTTAACAAATTTCATATGACTGCTTCAATGTAATGTGTATGTTCTTATAGGGATAATTATTTCTATTATGGCCTTCAAACTCATAATCGATAAACCATAGGCCATTACAAGTATCATAAGCATTATGTGCAGTTAGTTTTTCTAATTAATATTCCATTTTATTAATTTGAGCCTACATAAAAGGTTTGATTCTCGTATCAATGCTTCCAATGACTTCAGCATATAGGGCAGCTTCCAAGGCCTCACATAGACATAAAAGTTCTCTAAGATGATGTTCATTGAAAGGGGAGAAATAGACATCCCACTAACCACTGAGCACGTTGAGAAAAATTAATCTTAAATGAAATATTAGAGAGAAGTGTTTTAAACCATACATCATACTCATGCACACTCTTAGTTATCTCTTGTTTTATATGTTTCAGTGTAACAATACTTTGTTGCTTAAATTTTGAAATATCAAATTCTTAGAGGAATGTTGTCTTGAGCTAGTCATAATCAACCATAGCTTGTTGAGGATCATATTTTTGATACCATATATGTGCTCTTTCTAAGAGCATGGTTACAAATTGAGTGGCATTTCACTTAGATGAGGTTATGTTGCACGCTCTTCAAATAAGTTCACACTTTTGAAACTATTTAGTGGCATTCTCGAGACCTTGATATTTTGGCAAATGAAGCATCATTTCACAGTACACAATGGGTGGATGAGGTGCTTATAGTGATGGTTGTTGAGAACTTCCAAGTTTTACTATTCCTTAGGGGGAAGTCTACCACTTCCTATGGCATCTCCTCCTAGTCCACCAGATGAACCACCAACCAGTCCACCTCTCATGCCTCCAATAGTAGTAGAAACACTTGAGATATTAGGCATCGAGGCAAGTTGAGTCACTATATTAGGGTCAATACTTTTCCCACTACTTATGTTGGGTCTACCGGGTATACCAATTTGGGCCATGCAATTATATTATAAAGGAAAAGAAAGAGTTAATACATTAGTGTCTAAAATTTACTTGACTAAGGTTTCAATTACAAGATCAGTATTTGATTCTATGTTATATGTATCCCAATTGTGTATAATTAATTTGTCTAGCTCAAAAGCATGACCTCATACTGTGATCAAAAAATTAGGTCAGTTTAACTCATATTATTTAGTTTCCACTTCTTAGATAGTTTTTCCCACATATACTAGAGATGGAATTAGTTGCAATCCAAAATTTGGAGAGTCCTTATGCTCTTTCACTTCCTTGTGGATCTTGATAGCATTTCTTAAGTCCTCCTATCCCCTTCCTATGTTGTTTCTACCTATAATCCTTCATTGAGATTTGTCATATTTTCACTTTCATAACTCCTACTAATTGGCTACCATACCAAACCTACAAGTCTTGCATGTACCCATACAATCCCCCACTAATCATGTTGTTCATGCAAGGAAAATATTACCCTTCTATGAGAATAAACTCAAGTCTAGAGTCAATAAATAACTTATTCACCTCTAGAGGTAAATGATTAAGATAATAACCATGTGGTTTTAAGTTAAACTAGAACTTGGCTTCTTCTAGACATGAATAAGTTGATATAGTTTACTTCAAGACGTAACTATTTAACACCCCTCGCCACCAGACATCAATAGGTTGCATTTATAGTGCTTCCAAGTGTGTTAAAGTTATTTGACATGCTAATATATATTATGTTTTCCTTTCATGATTTATTGAGTGGTTTTGAGCATAGGTTATGAGCCAAGCATGTAAATAAATAGGTACTTCCAAAAATAAAGACTCAAATAAGGAATCATAGATATTTTATTTAACCCATGCATATGTAAAAACTTATGGTTTAAAAAATGATATTATAAAGTTATCTTCAGCATTGGTAATCCATCATTCAATGTTTTCAAGAGAAAATCACTTGAGAATTTTCCACTATCATGTAAACAAGTGCTATGGGTCCTGGTAATAGAACCAAAATGTTGGGTTAATTTTATATCTAGGCCTAACTTTTCCTAGGCATACACTGAAGTGACTAAGACCCAATAAGTTGGCACACTATTATTTCATGCAAGACTTAGGTTTCTTGCATGCTCAGCTAAAGCACATAGTGAGGGACTAATTCCTATGGGTTTTATCATGCGAGGGTATACTTAACATATATTGACACTCGAACATTCACCTTATTCAATGACTAACCAGAAAAAGAAATACATAGTTGTGGGCCTAAGTTCTATTAATAAATAAACATAATTAAAATAACTAATGTCATTGTTTACAAAATCCACATGATAACATTTAGATAACACAAATTATATTCATCATACTCATAATAGACTCACAAGTTACATAACAAAGGTATGGTGCAACTCAGTGATACAACTTAGCTATAAACTAGAGTACAACAACAATATTATAATGATATTCATGATTACATTAATGGAATAACATTAAACATTAATAAATCATTATACAACAATGATCAGCAACATTACATAGCTCTAAACAGAGGTATTTATACTTGTTTCTGCCTGACCAAGTAGTTACAAATATAATGACACTCTCAGTGACTAGCCAAAGATCTCTAGTGGACTGAGTCATGGCAGTCAATTACATTATTTCCCTAAGGACCCTAGACTTTGTATCCCTATATTCCTATTCAATTTTGGCTCCTCATTTCTAAGTGCCTATCTTATTATAGTCTAGTGCTATATTTGTGTGTGATTTATTGTATTTTATCCCTAAGAATTGTTCTTTAACCATCTCCCACTTCTCACATGCTCCCAAAGTCTTCCACTAGTGTTATGAGCCCTTTGTTCTCTAGTTCTCCATTTATTATATGTATTATTTGATTGGGTCTTCTCTTATTATGAACTCTTGTGACATGGGCTTCTGCACCTGTATATCTTTCGTGCCATTCTCTTTTTGTGTTGTGTACCTTCTACACCTCGTGCCTCTATCAAAAGACTTAGCCAAAATTTAGGGTGCAATAATGAGAAATAAATAATGAGAAAAAGGATGAATTCAATAGAATATAAAGGATTAACTATTATAAAAGAGGATAAAGAATGAAAATAAGTGAACAAATGCAAATCTCACTTATATATTACATTCATTAGTTCAAAATAAAATTACTATCAACCAAGACTTTTATAGAAAAGAGTAAAGAAAAAAATATTATGAATAAATGAACATAAGAACATTCAATCATAACTAAGGACAAGCTCAAAGTCCTACAACAACTTAGCTTTATTGCTTTCTTAGGAAAAAACTGAAAGTTCTTTTCTTCTTTTCCTTCAAATTTCTATTCTTGCAAAAATTACAAAGATTGAAACCCCTTGAGAGGCATGCAAGTTTCCTATTCATAGGAAATTCTATCTCTAAAATCTAGGAAACTAACTCTAAAAATAGAATTTGGTTGCACATTTTAAGGTGCATGTTGACTCGGTTAAATTGCTTACAAAACTACAAAAACTCTTGAACTAAAATGTAACTCCCAACCTACAAAGAAGTTCATGAAAAAAATCACTTCTAAGCTACAAGTCAAGGTGTTTTATCAGGTGACTACTCTTAATCTCCTACCTCATCATCCAATATGAGGATTTCTAATTGCATAACACATTGTCATTCTCCTCATATTCCTTAAATTTCTGCAATATATTTTCCAAGTTGTCATGCCTTGGACCTTAAAAATGATGATAAGGAATCTCAGCCTTGACTTGTAGATTTATCATTTGTTGAGGACTTATTTTTAAATTATTCAAATCATTATCCAATCTGTTAAATGAGTTCTTATCATGTAGAAATCTATGAATTGATTTATAATTAAAGGATGAATCATGGCCAATTTCTTGATTAGGCAACTATTTGAATGCTCCTTGTATATCTTCCATAGGAATTACCTTCCCTTCATTTCCCAAGAATAAACATGGGATTTTTTCAATTACTTCGCAAATGATTTAGATTTTTTAAGGGGATTATGGGATGTAAAACTTTAAGATGATAAAGTATTGGAATAATAAATTAGGTAATAAATATAGAAATATCAACAACCATTGATTTGTATAATAATTAATTTAACTAATTATTCTATAAATAAAAAATTAATTATAAGAGATGTACTTAGCTAGAAATTGACTAAGATAGATGAATGATAGGATGATAACTGGTACATGGACTATGTAAGATGTTGTGAATAGGAACCAAGAATTAAAAACCCTCCTAAATAATAGTGTGGTCCTCTGGTTAGTATCACACTATCCTAGTGTCCTCTATGTCATTCTAGTGTCCTTTTACAAGTAGGGATAGTGAAATTTTAGGTGTACATTTTCCTGGTTTTGGGGAGTTTGTGCCTATATGCATGGATGTTGATTCACTATTTTCCCCTATTTTTATTGATTCTAATGCCAAATCTTAGACCTCCATGTTTGTTAGGTTATTTGAGGAGCATAAGTATAAAAAGAGTGGCATTAGTATGGTAGGTTGGATATAACTTCAACACCCCATGTTTTGATCATTGCCTACATACCAATACCTTGAAAGGGGATCAAGCCCTATGTAACCCTCCCAATCTAAGTGTTAGTGCAAATGAAAGTGAATGGTAGTATGAGTTCTAGTTTGAGTGCTTTAAATGTGACTTTAGATTGGAAATCTAAGTAATTTGAGCTCTGGGCTCTTGTAGATGGGTGTATGTAGAAGTAGGGTAGAATATGAATCAATTGCCTTGATTTGCACAACTATTTATGAGTTTGTTTGAGTATTTACATATAATTTTCATCTAATAGATAATAAAATGAAAGTGGTCTATATATAATGTTATGGTGATTGTTAGGATGTGAAATAGGTCTAGGTTGACCTTAAGGATGCTTAGAGAAATGAAAGATATTCATTGGGGGAGTAAGGAGAAAGGGGAAATTAGCATTGCCCTTTGGTCAATAACATAGTGTGTTATAGTCCAAAGGACCAAACTAATGTCCAAGTGGTAGGAATAAATTAAAATGAGACTTGGGTGCCTAGGGAGTGGCTTATTACAACATTTAGTATATATGAGAATGGGTTGGACTCACATAAAAAACCAAAAAATAATCAAGAAAGGCCCTAACATAGGTCTAGGGCTAAGTTAATGATAGGGTGGTCTCAAGTGACACTCATTGCACTAAAATGACATTTTAGATGACTACATTCCCCCTCCCCTTTATTCTAGAAATGAAACAAAGTGAAATGACTAAGATAAAGGAAAATAAATGTGCTTAGACTTACCTAAGAGGTAAATCCTATGAATCTAGGTCTAAGTCTGTGAAGCATGCTCCATTATGTGTCTTGCAAATGAAACATGAAGAAATTAGTCCTTACTTAAGAAACATTAAAATCAAAGACAAAAATAAGTAAAGAGATAAGAAAAAGAAGAAAGGAATGAATACACTTTGTTACGTATGTGAACCAATGTTAAAACTTAATGATAACATGTTTGTGCATGTAGATGGTGATCAAATGGTGAATAACTTAGACTGAGTTGATGGTTTTATTGAACCTCATATGTGGGTGGATCAAGAACTCAAGCTATCCTTGACTCCATCATTTTCCATCCCTACTCGGTGGATCATAATCTATGAATACATTGGATTGGACTGATGGCTTGTCTAACCCTCATATGTAGGTGGCTCAAGAACTCAAGTAAGCTATGAATCCATCATTGCCTACCCATATGTAGTAGATGCATCTAAAATTAAATCTATGTAATATAACTAAACTTGTGTGATGTAACTAAAACTTTATAGGATGGATCTAGGGACACTCAAAAACTCTAAAATAAAAAATGGCTTAGGGGCCACTTGGGCACTTGGGAATATAACTCAAGGACTACTCAGTAATGCGAACCATTACATATGGAATAAGGCATCAATATAGTGTAAAACTAGTGAAAATGGTATCTAGAGTAATAACATGGAGAATGACATGGAGCTATCATTCCATCTGAGAGTGTTGGTCTCAAACTAAACATATGGGAACAATGTGCCATACATAGGCCCCCAACTTTGATATCGATGCATATGGATTTGTACTAAGTCATAATAATCTATGTTTGAATATCTAAAACTAAAATGGGAGTGATCATGTTGCGCATGATGCCCCTAATATGAGCAAAATGTGTGTAATTTGTACAAAAATTGAGTATATATTGAACCTATCTAATAATATATGATTGAGACTATGTAAATCTGAACTATAATTATTGTACCTTTATGATAATTCTATAATTTTTTGTTTCTAGGGCTACTAGCTAGTAACATGGTCCCCTAGTCAATTTCACACTATGTTAGTGTCCTTTGTGTTGCACTATTGACCAACTATGTTATTTCTATACAAAACTTTGACTGATATGTACGTGACTATTTTTCAATATGTTTTCTTGAATCCAGGCTATGTAATCTATATGCATACTAAAAAATATGTTTTGATTGCATTAGGATGACCTGATCTCTATGATAAACCCCTGTGAATGCCCCCTCTTTTGAGGGGAGTTGTTGAAACTTTGTAATAATTGTCCACAAAAGAAAAGCTATGCATCTTGTGTGTTAGACTAAAAACATATGATATATATATGGCAAACCAATATAATGTGTATACATAACATTGAAATGTAAAATAATCTGAGCATAAGTTGGTAATGTAAAATGCATGTTAGATCTAACATTCACATGGTTGTCAAGATAGATAGAATAATGTAAGTGTTGACCAAATTTGACTTTTAGGTCAAATTAGGGCACCCCTAGGTTTAAAACTTGAGTTTCAAGTGTTTTAGGGGGTTTAATGTTTGTTCATAAGGTTTATCATAGGTCATTTAATGTTATTTAATGCAATATTAGCCTTGGTCACTTATTTTATTAGTCAACATGTCCATTTGAGTCATTTTAGGGGTCAAAATTGAGCATTTAATGACTTGTATAGATTTCTTGGGAAGTGTGAAGGTTACAAAACATGGTGTCCAATCCCATGTGTCCTTAGAGGTTTTAAGTAACTGACATAACTAAAAAGTGGTAGGTTCATTAGAAGAAAAGGTAGTTTTATTAAGGAAAAAGGTGAGTTTGGCACTTGTACAACTCATGGGGAAGTGTGCCACATGGGAGAGGATCATGGTGTGTCTATTCAACTCCCCCAAGCTTACTTCCATCTTTGGTTTGCTTTGGAAGAGCCATTTTTGTCCCAAAACCATTCTACTAATTTTTCATCCTTCTTTGCATGTAGAAGTGACCTTTTAATTTTTGCTTAGTATAGACACTTAAATAAGTTTCAAGTCAAATTATTTGTATTACACTCAAAGACCTTCATTTCCATATAAGGATTTTAAATAATGGTGGCCTATGCTTCATGATCCATCCTCATGAAGTTGACTATACTTTTCTACTAACTATTTCATGCACCCTATGGGTTTTGATTCATTTTAGGCAAGCCCATATGAAGAAATTTCTTGAGTTGACTCCAAATGATGTTTCCCTCCTCTAATTCCCTCCATGTTTGGTTTATCGGTTCAAGGTGTTTTGATATGCTAATCATCTTGAGTTGTAGTAGAGAACACTTTTCTATGCAACAACTAATTTTTTCACCATCTAATGGATTTTATTATTTTTATGGTGGTCTTGGAAGGTGAATATGTTTTGGTTTATATGCTTCCATGTTCTCTTGGTCACTTTCGCTTCCCAATCTCCTTTCCAAGGTAGCTCTCCATGGAATCACAATCATATGGAAGAAAACATAGTTGGGCAGCCATGAAAGTATGTTGTAAACATCATTATAGGAGAATATCAAGTTGAATAAGGGTTTTATAAACTAGTTTCAAGATATCCATGATGAAAATCAACCTTTGGAGGATTGGTCAAGAGTCTAAGTCTGCCTCATGAGGCCTAAACTATACACACTACCCACATTCCTCTTCACTACCTACATATTTAGAATGTGCACTTATAGGTGTTTTAAGGAGAGAATCAAGTTGGAATAAAGGTTTTGAAATTATTTTTCAAAGTCTTAATGATGGTAAGCACCCATGTAGAGAATTGGAGGAAAAGCCTAAATCTATTCATGATCCAAATATAACATTCGCTACCTGTTATCCTCACAATGTTTGCACATGGCCATAACCACCTACATGTGGTACCTATTATCAACCTAGAGTTACACCCTAATTGAAGATGTGTTTAAATGGCTAATCCTCACTCTAGATGAAACAATGGGATCTTCTCATGAGGGTGGGTGCCTCAATGGTGAGAAGAACCTCTAGAGGAGGCTGGTTCTTAGAAGATGTATCTATGAGGATCTCAACTTCTACGCTACAAACTACTTGGGGAAAAGGAGAGAAAGAACTTAAAATAAAATCCTAGATAAAATGGTGATACACCTAATTTTCTTGATCCACTCAAATTGAGCTTCTAAGAACACTAATTCAAACAAGGAAGAGACAAAACTTCAACTCCAATTGATCAATACACATAAGTATTTCATGAAAAGGTTCTATCTAATGATCTAATATTGAGGTAAATGTAGAAATAACCCTGATGAAAGGCACTAAATAGCCACTAATATCCACTATAAACTCAGCAAAAGACATTCAAATATAGAACATGTCCTGTATAAATGACCAGCTAGTAACTAGGTACGAATCCAGATTTGACAAGGAAGAAAGAAAATCTATCACTTATGCAAATTTATAACAAAAGTAAACTATACTAGCTACTGGAAATTGAAAAAACATAGTCTTATTCTTATTGATTCTGAAAAAGGTTTTTTCTTGCCAAAAGAGGGATAATTTTTACAAGGCGAAAAAGCCATTAATATAGAAAATTACAAAAATCCAAGAGATTGGTGTTTGAAAATAGAGAGGGAGTAAACTCAAACCAACTCAGCCTTTACAAAAGTCTATTTTGTCTTGCATGAAAATTCCTTGCATTGAAAAGTGGATGGTGGGATCAAATGTTTGACTTTGCATATGCATGATCGACTGAGCCATGTCTAAAATTAGAGACTAGCTCTTTGGCATTTGAAAGTGGATGGCTAGGCTTGTTGAAATGCCCACCTCTCTTTGCATGGAAATCCACACCCACCTCTAAATTTGGCTTCTTCATTTGGAGCTATTAAAATGTTTTTAAATGCTAAGCTGGAATGTTTGGAGGGCTGATTTGGATGACCAATCAATTGAAAATAGCCCTCATTTTGCATGGATTTCTCTTATTTTGGTCTACCTGTCTATATTTAGTCACGAGATTTATTTTGTTTAACTTCTTACATATTTATTCCTATTGACTTCTCCTTCCTATAGACTTTCTCTCAGGAATTTAGATTTCCTTGGTCTTAGATTTCTTCAGACCTTTTATTCTTAGCTGCATTTGCCTCAGTTTATGTTTCCTCAGCTTTTCTATCTAGCAATTTTTTTGAAGGAATCCTTAAGATTTATGTCATCTCCCCTTGGCTTTATTTCATAGATTTTCCCTATCCTTTTCCTACGAACAAAATATTCATGGGGATTTATCTTGTCTTTTTCCTTTGACCCTTGTTTCCTTTAGACAAAAGCTTCTAAAATAATTCTTTCAGACAATTTGTCTGAAAGAATATTTCAAACTTCCATTTCACCTTTTGAAGTCTCTCAAAGGGTACCTAGCCTTTAGGATCTCTATCTTGGTCCTTTTCAAAGGGATTCTTACCCTTCAGACTTTTTTCTTGCATCCTCTTTCAAGGGAAATCCCTTGTTATTTTTTGAAGTGAGATTTCTGGAAGGGCAGGTGCCCTTTGGGGTTCTTGAATGGCCCTTTTTCCCTCCTAGAATAACTTTTGTCTAAGGGCACCTACCCTTCAGCAATTTGGAAATGATCCTTCCCAAGGGCAAGTGCCCTTTGGGATTCTTGTTTGTCCCTTTTTTCCACGTGAATTTCCTATACATAAAAGTCTGTGGGGATTGTCCCTTAGCCTTCATGGTCTTAGCTCTTCAAACTTTTTGTCATGATCTTCTCTCCAAGGGTAGGTGCCCTTCGAGATTTTTATAAAGCCTTTAAATTTTGTGAGATGGACCTTCTTGAAGGGTATGTTCCCTTCAAGATTCCTATCAGCATCTCTCTTTGAAGTGCCCTTTAGGCTTTTAAATTTGTCCCTTCTACTTGTCTGTTTATGCATCTTTGTGAACCAACCCAAAGGGTACATACCCTTCAAGATTTTTGGAATCATACTTTTTTGAAGGGCAAGTGCCCTTAAAATCCTTGGCCAATGTTTTCAAGACCTTAAAATTATTTGGCTTACCCCTTTATTGTAGATAATTTCACCCAAACATTTACCAAATCTTTGATAATTTTCATGATGCCCCTCAGACTTTTCAAATAGCCCTTCAAACTTTTCAAATGGACCTTCTCAAAGGGCACAGTGTCCTTAGGGATTTTTGTAATTGTCCTTTTACTTTGTGGTCTTGCCTATTTCTTTCAAACAAAAAGTTTGAAATAAATCGCTCTTTGCCAATTGCCTTTTGGCAAAATTGTCAAGCCCTTTGGGCTTTTTGAAGTGCTCCTTTAGTGTATCTATCCCTACAAATTTTCTCATGAACAAAATGTCCACAAGAAATGTTTCAAAATTTTTTTAAGGCACCCAATTTTTTTGTGTTGGACTCTCCTTCAGGCAAAAATCCTAAGGAAATTGTCCTCACACTTAGTCCAAAAAAAATTATGAGAAAGACGACCCTTACAAAAAATCTAAAAAATACACTTGCCCTACTTTTATAGAGAGTTTACAGGCCTGTAGGCCTTCATCATGTTGGTTATATGTGACATTTAGGAGAGGATAAAAACCCTTTAAAATTGTTGTAGGTGACATTTTTTTGAAGGAGAAAAACCTTCTCAAACTATTGTAAGTGTTATTCATCATTTTCATGGCTAAATTTGTACATTGTGTTTGGTTGAGTTGGACGACCCCTTGGAAAACATTAAATGACTAACCTTCACTTGGTTGTACGTGATACTTTAGCTTATACCTGGATATAGATGGCCAATTAGGTGTTTTTAAGTGCATATTTAAGGATCCCAAAACTGATTCATAATACAAACTTGGTATCATAACAAAGTTCTGAATAGTAGTGGTGACGATTTGGCTTGTGGGGCAAAATTGTCAACAGTACCATAGAGATCAAGGTAGCCATTTTCAAGTGTTGTAATTGATAATAAAAATATATTTGAGGACCTAGCATGAGGAGATATCATTATTGACCCTTTTGAAAGACTAGTATGACAACTTGAAGTGGGAAAATCTTCAAAACATGATATGACTGGGTTCAGACCTATTGTCCCTAAAGCATGAAAACAAAGATCCAGGGACACTTTGAAAATATCATATTACAAGGTTATAATGATTATTGGTGCACCTAATGACCTTGACTAGTATCCCCTACATAGGTCTATCACCTTGAAAAACATAGAAGATAGATAATAAAAGGAGAATGGTTATTAGGCAATCTAAAGTTTCTTACAAAATCATTGAGCTCAGGCAGTATTCACCTACAGGACGGTGAACCAAATAACACCTTATTACTCAAGTCGTAAACTAGACTATGTACCATGTCTAAATGTTCCCAATGGTTTAAGGGACCTTAAGTAACCTAAATAATCATCAAGGGAAGTGATACTCGGTGTTTTTCTCCCTATCTATACCTATAAGTCCCCTATTCATCATAGTGAAGCCTATAGTTGGCTTAATAGACATACAGTGAGCTAGAAAGAGAGATTCCTTATTGATTTGTACTCTCCAAACATGAGTAGAAAGGATTAAACACCTAATATGATCTAATAAATTTTTCAAATGTCTAAGGTATATATCCAAAGCCAATTTCAAGACTAAGGACATCTACAAGAGTCCTTCTATGAAGAAAATAGTCACCTACAACTAGAGGGTATTTAGTGACTCAAGTAAGGGTTTAATGATGTATTAGATCATTAAAATTGAATATAATGTGAATGATAGTACAAACATGTGTTTCTTAACCTAAAGTGGGTTTAAGAGAGGTCCTTAGATATCATGACCAGTTTCAAATGAGCTAATGGTCGCCTATAGGAGTCAAATAAGTAGGGTATAAAGGTAGTGAGTTGACATGAGTTTTTAAGTGTTTTTTAGGACACTCAAACTAATTATAGATGTACCTGAATGTTATGAGACCTAAATGGGATTCAAATAATTTCTTCAAACATCATAACTAGGCTAAACTTAAGCCAAATGTACACCTATAGGAACCATAGGCAAGGTGTCTCAATCTAGTAGGGAAGGACTCAATTGTGAACCCAAAGAGCATGTAAGGTGATTAAAACATATGAAAGGTTATTAACTAGTTCTAATTATTCATGGATATTCTCTCCACATTGTGACCAAGTCTCATACACACACCTATAAGTAGGATTCTAAAAAGCAGTCATAGTTAGGGTATTGACACTCAATCCTGACTAGACAGTGGTATGGGAAAGGAACATGGAGATTTGGAGTGATAAAAGAATTTGAGAGCACATGAATCAAAATATAGAGAAACATAATGGAACTATCATGATTGAAAACAAATATATAAGGTTTCTAAACAAACTTAACATAGTCCTTATGAAATCCTACATACACAATTCTACTTTGCATGGTCTGTTTTGGGTTTTAGAGCATTTGGGAGGTCAAAATAATAACAAAAGGGCTAAAATTTTGTGTATATCACCCTTAAAAAAAATTTAATACACTCCATCCTTCATTTTTTCCTAGTAAAATAGGGTATTACCCTCTATTTTATCTCAGATAGAGGGCACTCCTACTCAATGCACAACTGGTAGGTTTTGGGGGAAAGGGGATGAAGAGTGAACTAGGGGTTATTTTGACCTTGTAGAGAATTATTTGGAGTTTTAATTATTCTATTACATCATGATAGTCCAATCACAGAGGAGAGAAACCCAATAGGCTGATCTAGAATGCAAAAGTTACAGGTAGACCTAAAGGCAAGATTCTGGCCTAAGGACCAAATAAGATAATAATGACACATCTAGCCCTAGGAGTGATTTAAAAATTATTGCATCATGTTTATGGGATGTAATTAGATGTATTTGATCCATTTTTATTTATATTAAATCATGACAAGGTCAGTTTGGGTCTTAAACCAACACAGGCCTACTAAGCATGACTAGGCCTAGTGCCTAAAGAGGAGGTCATTGACACTTTTGGCCTTATACATGAGATTTAACCTATTATAACATGTCAATAAGGTCACTACAGGTATTTTATAGCCTTTAAATTTTATGATAAACTATTAAAGGACCACTTTTAACTTGAATACAACTCAAGCATGTAGGAAAAGAGAAAAATAAGCTCGACTAGGTGACTTCAAATGCTCATTTCTCCCTTGATGTTTTTTATGAAGGAAAATAGGGCTTATGGAGGTTAATAAGGTACCTAAAGGGCATGTTTGTGAAATTTTTATACAATTACAATGTCATTTTTTTATGAATGAACCTTAAGAGTGGAAACAGACCTAAAACCCTCCAAAACCCTAATTAGAGACCCGATGGAGAAAATGGAATCAAATACCTAATAAAATGGAGTATTTTGCTCATAAAACCTATTATATCTTGTATAAGACTCATTGAATCTCCCTCCCATGCTTTTTAGTTGTACGAGCTTATATAGATGGGTGAGAAACAGGGTATTTTTGACCATTTTTTGTGTTTTATAAGTTCTATAAGGAGTTTGAGGATGAAACCAACTTTCAAAGGAATCTATATATTTTTAATAACTCCCTATGTTCATTTCATGCCTTGAAGAAACTTATAAGGATTTAAATAATAGCTCTCATTTTAGCCAATCAAAACTAGTCTATTGGATAAACTAGTGAGAAGGATGGAAAACTTCAAGTGAGTTAAATTTAATCTATCCCTAATGCTTCTAAGGCCATGGAGGGTCTTGACAGGTGTCATCCACTCCTTCACATATATTTTCACGGGAAATTGATGCCAATTTTGAGGCCAAATGTGCAAGGTGTATGGAAGAGGATTTTACTTAACTAGTGTATGGAGAGGCATGCTTAAGATCCTACCCCTTCTTTCTAACCATTAGACCTGGTACTAATTAGTTATGAGGTGTTCAAATATGGATAATCATGAAGGTAGTTTTTCTAAGATAGGATAAGGAGTTTTATACCACTTTTAATGAAGTTTAAGCCATGAATTGACACTTGGGCTTCCTGACCTTGCATGGTTCATCCCACATCCTCTTCTCATGCACAAGTAACTAATTTTCTCATCTTGACAAGTGTCCTTGTGACCCTTGGACTTATCTCTTCTCCTCTCTTTCTCTCAAGTTATATAAGAACTAGCCATTTTGGCCATTGTAATCTATGTTCCACTTGAGTATGGTGAAGCCTTGCTCAAATTCATATCTTTTGATAAATAAAATACTAATTTTTACCTTTTCATGACTATTCTTAGTGTGTTTTACTTAAATGTTAGATCTTACTTAGTGAAGATTATGGATTCCTTAGCATGTTGTTTCATTTTTTCACCTATTTGTAGCCTCTTCTTGAAGGGCATGTGAAGTTTTATAGGATATGTCTAGGTTTGAATGAGTTTGTATATTCATTAGTGCCTTCACAGGCCTCTTGTCTAGTCTTCCTAGCTTTGCACATTCATTTATAACCTCACAATGTAACATTGATGTGATAAGTTAAAGATTGGAGAAGTGCACATTCAGTTTGTCTCTTGATTTCTTGTGAAACATGTTGTTGGTTGGAATTCATCATCTATTTTGGTGTATCACCTACCTTAGGTTAGTTTGCTTTCAACTATCTCTCTCCCTTTTCACCCCAAAAAGTTAAGTGTAGTTGTGATCCAAAGTGGTACATTAAGGGAGCTATCCCTATCTAGAGATTCACATCATCCTTATGTTTCCCACAAGCCTATAGGTGTTTCCATTATGTCATTTGGATGAGGAGATCTTTTCCATCTCCTCAAAGGGTGCAAATCCAAGTGACAATAGTTTTTAGCATGCCCGGTGGGACTCTTGGTCTAAGAAGTTGAGATATTTTTAGTGTTATCTCTCAACAATCAAATTTTAGAGGCATCTATCAAAGCACCAATGGTGACTCTGAATATATCAACTGGTCAAATAACCTAGGTTATCCTTTGAATATTGTTGGTAACATTCCCCTTTGTGTTCTTGCTTTCAATGAAGTTTCATGGCTAATTTTGGTATTGAGCACTATTTTACACAAGTTGGTGAGACTTTTGAAGCTTGTGTCATTCCCTCTCAATATGAACAAGTTATTAATCATCCTTATCATGAAGTGTATCAGCTTTTTCATGAAGTGTGTCAGCCTTGTCATGAAGTGTACAATCCCTACAATCAGCCTTCTCCATGTCTTGCTCCTAGTCAACCTAGCCACTTCTCAAGTCAATCCATTTCCACCTTCAAGAAGACTCTTTTGGGGTATGATAGGTACATGTTAGATCTTGATACTATAAGAGGATGTGCTCAATATATTCCTAGGAATATTATTCACAAGGTGAGAGATGCATTAGAGTTGGTCAAAAGAGAGTGGGTACCTAATGAGAGAGCCAATTGGTAAAGGCTCACAAGTGAGATGTTTAATATGAGTGACCTAGTTTCCTCCTTAGAGGATATGCTAGGAGTTAATGAAAGGAAACCTCACCAAACCTATCAGTCTTCATATCCACTTCCCCAAGTTTCTTATCAGTCATATTTGATCCCTACTTATGAGCCCAGTCAAAGATATCAAAGTCATCCTTCTCCCAATCAGTTGGAAGAGAAAGTTGAGAAAAGAAACCTTATTTTTGAAGTAAACCTTGATAGGAAAATTAAATTGGCCAATATGCAGATGCAATAGTCCATGTTAGTATCCAAAGAATTAGAGTTTAAGCCCTCATTACCCTCTCACATTGCATCCCCACCACCTTAAAAAGAGACTCATAATCCCAACATCCTAAGCTGGAGTAAGATAGCATAATTATGGGGAAAGAAAGAGGAGAAAAGTCTTAAAAAAGAGTGTGAAGTTGAGAAGACTCTTGATCCTATAAAAACTTCTCCTACCCTTCCTCAAGAAAAAACTTCTAATCCTAACATCCTAAGCTAGAGCAAGATAGTGGAATCATGGGGGAAGAAAGAGGATAAAATTTTGGTTGATAAGGAGTGTGAAGTTATGAATGAAGTTGAACCTTTGCAAGTTCCCCCCATTATTTCCAAAGAAACTTCTTGGGTTCCATGTCAACCCTCATGCATTCCTTGTCCTCATGAAGACTCCTATGAACTTCAATAAAGACTTTTCCAAGAGAACCTAGCCAATCAAATTGAAGAGTTAGAGGTAAAGATGAGATTGCTAAGTCAAGGTGTGATGGAAGGTTTAGACCCAAAAGAAGATAATATTCCTAAACACACCCCATACACCCTTCCTCAATAGATTCCTCAAGCTAAATTAGATGTGAATCAATAAATTGGCAAGTGGAAGGAATAAAATCAAGTTCTTTTAGCCTAAGGTCTTCCTCCCCTTCCTCAAGAGCTTCTAAAAGAATCCTCTCCACTTCATTCTCAATTTGATTTTGAGTTCTATGTGCCACTTCCACCAACTAGTTCATCATGTCCTCACCCCATCACCCTTTGCCTTGATGGACCTATGGTATGGGAACCTAAAGAGGAGTAGTTGGTTGAAAAAAATATATAAATCTTGCTTGAAGAAATCCTATTTCCTTAACAAACTCATTGGACTAAGTCTCATGACTTCAAAATGACTAATCTTGGAATCACAAAGAAAGAGATTGAAGATATTGTAGCCCTTGAGAAGAAAGATCATATTATGACAACTAAGACATAATTTGAAATCCCTCAAGATATCCTAAGTGTTTAAGAAAAGGTGAGTGGTGTTGAGTCTTCTGGTTTGGTTGATAGTGAAGAATGTTTTTCTTGTGTTAAAGAGGAAATATTGAATGAAGTCCTTTTGGATTCTCATTAAGAGGATGAAGAAACTCCTCTTATTTTTTCCATTCATGATTTTGATCAAGAGGAATATGAGTAATTGCAGTAGAAGTTTGAAAACATTTGCAATGAGTTTGAGTCTCTCAAGGGGTCTACTACTTCTTTAGGGTTGACTACAAGTGATGATGAGCAAGATGACATTGTAAAAAATGTCATAGATGAGAAAGAAAAAGTTATTAAGCAGCCTTTGGATGATTTTTTTTAAGTCATTGGATTAGGATATACTCCTCTTCAAGGAGGCTATGATCTGGTCAAAGATGGAGAAGGCAGCTTTGGCACTCAAATAAGTATGTAAAGGAAAATCAACCTTTCAAATTTATCCTTTCAAGAGACATATACATTTCATGATGACATCATTAAAGTTATCAAGATGGGATATCATCCTCTCAATTATTTTATAGAAACACATTAGCTCTTGAAGGATGGACCAAGCTCCTTTTGGCCTTAATCTTTTAAAGAACATTAAATCAATCCTTTTAAAGTCATGCCTACAAATAAGATGCAAGTTAACCATGACATGAAGAGTGGGAAATAGTATGAAGTATGTGAACATGTTCAAGAGGAATATATATACATTTAGGACCTATTTGAGGATGATCTAATTGAGATCAAGTCAAGTGAAGTGCCAAGGAATAGGTCTGATCTACAAAGCACCTAATCCAAGGAGAAACATGCTTGACACTATATTTCAACTCACCATGAAGATGATTTGAGAAGCTTTCCTTTTGATCCTAGACTTGAGGTATTATTAGTTCCTAGTTGTGCATAGTAGTTTATTTTTGGATTCCTTTAAGTGCCTTGAGCAGTTGTCTGTGTGAGTCTTGTTAGTTTGTTGCCTTGTTTTATGTGTGTCCTTTGCTTTGTGTGGTTGAGGTAATTAGTGTTCTCGCCTTGATGGTCAATGTTAAAATGCATATTGTTGTGTTTCATACTTTATATGACTCCCTAATCCCAATGGACTGATAAGGCTACTAGTCTAGTTAGTATAGGAGGCATACTACCCCTATGAGTCACCAATTTATTGACAAAATATGATTTTTAGGTCAAATTAGGGTACACCTAGGTAAAAACTTGAGTTTTAAGTATTTTAACGGGTTTAATGTTTTTTCATAAGGTTTATCATAGATCATTTAATGTTATTCAATGTAATATTAACCTTGGTCACTTATTTTATTAGCCAACATGTCCTTTTGAGTCATTTTAGGGGTCAAAATTAAGCATTTAATGAATTATATGGATTTTTTAGGAAGATTAAAGGTTTAAAAATGATATTTCATGTCCCACGTGTCCTTATAGATCTTAATTAACTTACATAACTGAAAATCGGTAGGTTCATCAGAAGAAAAGGTAGTTTTCTTGAGGAAAAAAGTGAGTTTGGCACTTATATAGCTCATGGGGAAGTGTGTCACATGGGAGAGGATCATGGTGTGTCTCTTAAAATCCCCCAATCTAATTTACACATTTTTTTTGCTTTTTAAGATCCATTTTTATCCCAAAACTATTATGTGACTTTTTCACCCTTCTTGGCATGCAGAAGTGACCTTTATGTTTTTGCTCAGTACAAACAACAAAAGAGGTTTCAATTCAAATGATTCTAGTAGGTTGTCTTAAACTTATATACCTTAATTTTAATGTAAGTATTTTTAATAATGGTGGCTTGTGCTTCATGAACCATCCTCATGAAGTTGATTGTACTTTTTTGCTAGTTGTTTCATGCACCCTATGGGTTTTAATTCATTTTGGGCAAGTCTATATGAACCAATTAATTTAGTTGACTCCAAATTATGTTTAAATCTTTATATAATTCCCTCCATGTTTGTTTTATCATTTCAATATGTTTTGATATACTAATCATCTTGAGTTATAAGACATAACACTTTTATGTGTAACATGGAATTGCTTCACCATCTGATGGATTTTCTTGTTTTGATGGTGGTCTTGGAAGGAAAATAAGTTTTGGTTTACATGATTCCATGTTCTCTTGGTCACCTTCACTTCCCAATCTCCTTTCCCAAGATAGTTTTCCATGGAATCAAAGTCATATGGAAGAAAACATAGTTAGGCAACCATAAAAGTAGTTGCAAACATCATTATAGGAGAATATCACATTGAATAGGGTTTTTGGAAACTAGTTTCAAGATCTCCATGATGACAATAAAACTTTGGAGGATTGGTAAAGAGTCTAAGTTTTCCCCATGAGGCCTAAACTATACACACTACCCACATTCCTTTTCACTACCTCCATATTCAAAATGTGCACTTATAGGTGTTTTGAGGAGAGAATCAAGTTGAAATAAAGGTTTTGTAATGATTTTAAAATTCTTCATGATGGTAATCACCCATGTAGAGAATTAGAGGGAAAGCCTAAATATGTTCATGATCCAAATACAACATTCATTGCATGTTATCCTCACACTGTCTGTACATAACCATAACCACCTACAGGTGGTACCATAGAGAGCAAGGTAGCCATTTTCAAGTGTTGTAATTGATGATCAAAACATATTTGAGGTCCTGGCATGAGGAGATAACATGACTAACCCTTTTTAAAGACTAGGATTGTAACTTGAAGTGGGAAAACCTTCAAAAAATGATATGATTGAGTTCAGGCCTACTGTCCTTAAAGCATGAAAATAGATATCCAGGGGAACTTTGAGAATATCATATTACAAGGTTAAAAAGATTCTTGGTGTACATAATGACCTTGACTAGTAGCCCCTACATAGGTATATCACCTTGAAAAAGATAGAAATAGATAATAAAAGGAGAATGGTTATTATGCAATAAAAGTTGCTTACAAAAGCACTAAGCTCAGCTAGTATTCACCTACAAGACTGTGAACCAAATAACACCTTCTTTACTCAAGTTGTAAACTCAACTATGTACCATGTATAAATGTTCCCAATAGTTTAAGGGACCT
The DNA here is from genome assembly GCA_037957365.1 of Torreya grandis. Taxonomy (NCBI): domain Eukaryota; kingdom Viridiplantae; phylum Streptophyta; class Pinopsida; order Cupressales; family Taxaceae; genus Torreya; species Torreya grandis. The sequence continues at coordinate 2,469,793 of JARHVA010000772.1, read as the reverse complement.
TAATTAATCTAAATAATCATCAATTGAAGTGATACTCAATGTTTTTCTCCCAATCTATACCTACAAGTCCCCTATTCACCATAGTGAAGCCTATAGCTAGCTGAGTAGACATACAGTGAGCTAAAAAGAGAGATACCTTATTGATTGGTACTCTCCAAACATGATTAGAAAGGTATAAACACATAATATGATCTAGGAAAGTTGTGAAAGGTCTAAGGTATATATCCAAAGCCAATTTCAAGACTAAGGACATCTACAGGTGTCCTTCTATGAAGAAAATAGGCACCTATAGCTGAACGGTATTTAGTGACTCAAGAAAGGGTTTGATAATGTCTTATCTCATTAAAAGTGAATATAAGGTGAATTATAGTAACAAAATGTGTTTTTTTACCTAAAGTGGGTTAAATAGAGGTCCTTAGATATCATGACCAATTCCAAATAAGCTAATGGTCACCTATAAGGGTCAAATAAGCAGGGTCTACAAGCAGTGAGTTGACATAAGTGTTTAAGTGTTATTTAGGATCCTAAAACTAATTAAAGATGTACATGAATGTTATAATATCTAAAGTGTATTCAAATAATGTCTTTAAACATCATAACTAGGCTAAAATTAAGCCAAAGGTACACCTATAGGAACCATAGGCAAGGTGTCTCAGTCTAGCAGGGAAGGACTCAGTTATGAACCCAAAGAGCATGTAAGGTGAGTAAAATGTATGAAATGTTATTAAATGCTTCTCATGTCTCATGGAGATTATATCCACATTGTGCATACACACACCTACAGATAAGATTCCAAAGAGCAGTCATAGTCAAGGTATTGACACTCAGTCCTGACTAAACAGTGGTATGGGAAAAGAGCATGGAGATTTGGAGTGAAAAAATAATTTGAGAGAAAATTAATCACAATTTATAGAAACCTAAATTTCACTTTCATGATGGAAAACAAATAGCCAATGGTTCTAAATAAACTTAGCATAGTCCTTGTGAAATCTTACATACACAGTTCTCCTTTGCATGGTCTATTTTGGGTTTTAGAGCATTTGAGAGGTAAAAACACCAAAACAAGGGATTAAATTTTGTGAATATCACCCTTATAAATTTTTTAAGACACTCCATCAATCATTTTTTCTTAGGAAAATTGGTGAGTACCCTCTATTTTGTCTCAGACAGAGGGCACTCCCGTTCAATGCACAACTAGTAGGTTTTGGAGAAAATGGGATGAAGAGTGAACCAGGGATTGTTTTGACCTTGAAGATAATTGTGTGGATTTGTAATTAATATATAAAATCATTATAATCCAATCACATAGGAGAGAAACCCAACAAGGTGATCTAGAATGCAAAAGTTGTAGGCAGGCCTAAAGGTAAGATTTTGGCCTAAGGACCAAATAAGAGAACAATGACACATCTAGCCCTAAGAGTGTTTTACACCTTGTTGGATCATGTTTATGGGATGGAATTAAATATTTTTTATCCATTTTAATTTATATGAAATCATGAGAAGTTCAGTTTTGGTTTTGAACCAACACAAGCCTACTAAGCATGACTAGGCCTAGTGCCTAAAGAGGAGGTCATTCACACTTTTGGCCTTATACATGATATTTAACCTATTGTAACATGTCAATAAGGTCAATAAAGGTATTTTAAATCTTTTATCTTGTAGGAGAAACCATGAAAGGGCCACTTTTGACTCAAAGACAACTCAGGCATGTAGGAAAAGAGGAAAACAAGCTCAACTAGGTGACTTCAAATGCTCATTTATCCATTGATGCTTTACATGGAGGAAAATGGAGTTTAGGTAGGTTAATAGGGTCCTTAAATGGAATTTTTGTGGATTTTTTATACAATTTCAACATCAGGTTTTTATGAACGAACCTTAAGAGTAGAAATAGACCTAAAACCCTCCAAAACCCTAATTAGATACCCAATGGAGAAAATGGAGTTGGATATCTGATAAAATGGAATATTTTGATCATGAAAACTATTGTAAATTGTATAATACTCACTCAATATCCCTCCCATGCTTTTTATTTTTATATAATTGTATGGATGGGGTGAGAAACATGCTATTTTTGACCATTTTTATGTTTTGTAGGTTTTATAAGGAGTCTGAGGATGAAACCAACATTTCGAGGAATATATATAATTTTAATAAATACTTATGGTGATTTAATTCCTTGAATAAAATTATAAGGGTTTGAACAATAGCTCTCATCTCAGCCAGTCAAAACTAGCCTATTGGACAAGCTAGTGAGAAGGATGGAAAACTTCAAGTGAGTTGAATTTAAGGTGTCGCTATTGCTTCTATGGAAATAGAGGGTCTTGAAAAGTGTCATAAACTCCCTCCCATGTATTTTCATGGGAAACTGATGCCAATTTTGAGGCCAAGTGTGCAGGGTGCATGGAAGAGGAGTTTTCTTGACAATAAATGATGATAGCTTAGTTTGGGATATTTCTAGATGATCAAGCCTACAAATAATGAATGTAGAGGCATTTATAAGACCCTTAACCTTATTTATAACCATTAAACCTAGTCCTAATTAGTTATGAGGCATTCAAACAAGGTTAATCATGAAGGCAGTTTTTCTAAGCCAAGACAAGGAGTTTTATGCCACTTTTCATGAAGTTTATGCCTTGAATTGACACATGGGATTCCTTACCTTGCATGGTTCATCCCACATAATATTATCATGCATAAGTAACTAATTTTATTAGCTTTAAAAGTGTCCTTATTACCCTTATACTTCTCTATTCTCCTCTCTCTCTCTCTCAAGTTCTGTAAGAACTAGCCATTTTGGCCATTGTAATTTATGCTTCACCTGAGTATGGTGAAGCCATGCTAAAATTCATACCTTTTGATCAATAATACTACTAATTTTTACATCTTCATGATTGTTCTTAGTGTGTTTTATTTGAATGTTAGATCTTGCTTAGTGAAGATTATGGATTCCTTAGCATGTTGTTTCATTCTTTCACCTATATGTAGCCTCTTCTTGTAGGGCATGTGAAGTGTTTTAGGAGATGTCCCAGTTTGAGTGAGTTTTTCTATTCATTAGTGACTACATAGGCCTCTTGTCTATTCCTCCTTGCTTTTCACATTCATCCATAACCTGACAATGTAACATTGATGTGAGAAGTGTATGTTCAGTTTGTCTCTTGATTTATTTTGTAACATGTTGCTAGTTGGAAGTCATCATCTATTTTGGGGTATCACCTCCCTTGGGTTAGTTTATTTTCAGATATCTCTCTCTCTTTTCACCCCTAAAATTTAATCATAGTTGTGATACAAAGTGGTACATCAAGGGAGCTAACCCTATCTATATATTCACCTCATCCTTAGGCTACCCACAAGCATAGAGGTGTTTGCATTGTGCCACTTGGATGAGGAAAGATTTTCGATCTCCTCAAAGGGTGAAAATCCAAGTGATAATAATAAGCATGTATATGAAAAAAAATTGAGTATAATCAAAGTAACTACCTAAATGGATGGATAATGATGTCCATCAAGGCAGCTAAAGAGGAAGGGGAGATGCACGAGGTCCCTCATCGCATTGCAAACTAGATGTGAATGTAACAAGTAAGAGACAAGTGTCATGTCCATGATGCATACATGAAATCATACATACGAACACACGAGGCATGTAAATTAGGCCAAAGGGCCATAATACAAGGGACATCGGTACATGTCACTAAGTCTAAGAAAGTAATACATACAAGGACATGTTCAAATGTCTGCATGCACAATCAATAACTTACACACAAGGACATGGGCACATGTCTAAAGCATACACATAATGAAAATAATTGGCTTAGAGCCATAAAATGATGGCATATTCAAATGTCCTTCAATATATGTAGAAGCCAGGAGGCACAATCAAATATAAACTAATAAAGCAAGAAATGAGAGTGTGTATAAGCATGTGGTACAAATTCGTATAAGAACAAAGATTTACATAAACTGAGTCATAGTAGTGGTAGTTGACAAAAAAATTGCCTGGTATAAGATGATCAGTATCAATATATAATCAATGTTAAATCTGTGATGTGGAGTATAGAAAGATACAACCTAGCAAACTAGAAGCTATGTAGTATGATTCCCCCAATGGGAAAATATATATATGTTGAATTTGTGTATCTATATATGTGCCCCTAATGGGTAGATAATAGCAAATCTATATCTCTTTAGAGGACCTAAGACCTATAGTAATCCATGAACACTCGAAGGGAACAAGTGAAGCATGTATGTATGATACAACTAACTATACTATCATAAATAACATATGTAGTACCTAACAAATAAAAGGAATGTAAAAATGGAAATGCATACAATCTAAATTTTGTGTTTTCTAAGCAAATATTTGAATGTTTTTATATTTTTAAACATATTATATTATTTTTGTGTTTTTTGAGGATAAGTTATGTACAAGAAACATGAAAATGAAATTATATACAAGGATCTAGGTAAGAGAAACTATGTACAAGTAAAGAGGAACGTACTAATTGATGAGTCTTGCAAGAGACTCACTATCAAGGTGTCATGTATCAAATAAGGGGGAAATGACCACACATTTTATGTGAGGTGGTATTAGAGATTTGTGAATTAAATGTAATGAGTAATCTATAGATGAAACTTATAATGGAGTGGGGCTATGAATCTATGGAGTTGATTGAATAGGCTTGTGAATTGTGGGGTTCTTAGGGACCCATCTTGTATAAAAAGTTGTGACTAGCATGGGTGATCTATGTTGTAACAATGATTTGGATGATAATGGGGTAGAGAATCTCTCTAGAATCTATAACATGTCTCTAACACAAGGGTGTATCTAATATAGGTATTCATGGGAGACTATGTGTAAATGGTAATGTTATAGGAGTAGACCTCATCTGCATTGGTGGCTCAACTAATATCAGAGGTGTGCTAATGGAAGATATGTATGGAGCTATAACTAGTAACTATTATGTAATTGGTTATAGAATAGGTAAGGTATACTCATATGGAAGGCCCTTGACTATAACCCCCTGATTAGCATGTATATATTTAAGACATTTGTGTATGGTGGATGGAATGGATAAAATCTTTTGTATCCAAGGCCTACCCAATAATATGTCAAATGTGTTGGCACTAGGTACCACTAAGAATATGGTGGCCATGTGTGTGAGACCAACCTATAATGGAAGTATCATCTCCCCAATGGATCTATGAACATGGCCATTGAAGCCATGAATAACTATATTTGTCTGATAAATATCTTGCTTTGAATATCCCAAGTGATGTAAAAGTATAATAGTACAAATATTAATGCCTGACCCATTGTTAACCATTACACTCTAAATAGGATGATGATCAATGTAAGCTTGTAAAAAGAGTGCATATAAATATGAGTCAACATCAATGATATAATGCTTTGAGAAAGTGATGAGATGTCTAGTTGGAACTATAATATGATACACACCAATGATATTATTTAGAGGGTGTGTGTCCATCATATAAGTATGGTAAGATGCTGGTGGTGGATGTGCCTGATAATTATAATGAACACCTAAAGTTCATGTTGTATTATTAGTCATATGCTTTGAAAATAGATGTAAAAATATTTTCAATGATTTTGCTTCCATTGGTTGTGCTTTGGGAACCTTTGTATGGGTGTTCACATCAATTACATTAGCATCTATCAAATCTTGTATCTTATGTCATAAGCTAATGCATTTATTTGTAGTATGCTTTGGTACCTTGTGATAGTCAAAAAATGCACTATCATTATAACTCCTTGGAAGAGGCCTAGTCATATCAAGCTCTTTAATGGGAGGGAGAGATATGACATTGCATTCCAAGAGTTTTTGAATAACACGTGCTAGTGATTTGAAATTATTTGTGAAAGGTCTCCTTGGAGGAGCTGATAAAACCATGCAAGGAGTCAGATCTGAGGCTACATTAGTTTTTATCTTTTGATCCTTTTTTTTTTAATGGGCCTCACCTTATATAGGAGCTTATTAGAAATCTTATTAGTTGAATCTAATCCAGTTATGTACTTTAATTTTCCCATGGATAGAAGTTTGACTTCCTCTTCTTTCATTATATGGCATAGATATGTGAATGATGGAAACTTTTTAAATAGTATAGATTCATGTAATATTAGTAATAAACTTTGCTTGAATATGTCCTAGAGTTATCTATATACCATGAGGCTAGTCATATTTGCTAATATAATTTTATATCACAAGACATATTCAATTATTGGCTCATTAGATTTTTGTTTGAGTTATGCAACTTGAGCATATGAAACATTGTCACTGATATTGATTGAAAAGTGTGCCAAAAACATATCTTCTAGTGGATTAAAGGTTGTGATGGACTAATTAGGAAGATAATACAACCATTGTAATGCATATTCCTTTAAGCGGTGGGGAAACAACTCATTCAAGAGCCAATCATTAGACACGTATTCCAAACATACTACATGAAAAGTGTAGAGATGATGCTCTGGGTCACCCTTACCATTATATAGAGTAAGCTTGGGTGTTACAAATATGGAGATCAAAGGAGTTGTCGCTATATGTTTTTCCAAAGTTGTATGTAGAGCATATGAGAATCAAAGGCATAAGATGGTCTAATAGCACCCTATTGAAGATGTAACACCTTAGACTATAGAAAATTGATCTCTTACCAGAGGGATTATACATTGAAAGAGGAGGGATGTGTATTAGCCACAAGAGATGGTGCCTCTAGTGAGAGTTAGCTAGTTATAGAAAGTTATTGTAAAATCTGAGTTGCCCTCATAATAGGTGTAATAATATTATTATATGTAGGGTTAGAGGATTGACCAAGTGATGTGTTCTTTATTTCTAATATAGCTTGTAAAATATGTGCATGATCGTGGGGTTGTTCCTAAATTCTATCTCTGAAACTTTGTAAGACCTCATCTTTATTAATTATTAGATTGTCATCATCGAATGAGGGAGTGTGTCCCGAGTCCTATCTTATGTATCATTAATATTTTAATTGTATTACTCATGTTCTGATGTATTATCATTAAAGTTCACATAATTAGGATGTTAAGGATTAATGATGGGGGTTATAATTGGTCTTTTATCCATGGTATAGGCTCGAATGGAAGGAATCTGGGTATGCTTAATAGGTTTATCACAAAGCCTTTTTTAAAGAAGAGATGTAACTTTTATAGATGGCATATAGTAAACAAAATGAAATACGGCTGATATAACAAAATATATGAAATATAAAAATCCTAACTTAGCATAGTAAATGTAAATAGGAAAAAGAAGGATACAAACCCTAAGATCATTTAGGGCTAGTGTTTTTACACTATTCAAAGTAAATCAGGTTCACCAAATGATTTAATTTTTAATGGGATTATGGAATGTAAAAGCCTAGGTTACTAAAGTGTTGGAATAATAAATCAAGGAATAAATATAACAATATCAATAGCCACCAGTTTGTACAATAATTGATTTAAATAATTATTCTATAAATAGTAAATGAATTGCAAGAGATGTACTTAGCTAGAAATTGACTGAGACAAAGGAATAATAGGCTGAGAACTAGTACAAGGACTATGCAGGTTGTCATGAATAGGAATCAAGAGTCAATAACCCTCTTGGACTATAGTGCAATCCTCTAAATAATAACACACCATGTTAGTTTCCTCTGTGTCATGTTAGTGTCCTTTTACAAGCAAGGACAATGAAGTTTTGGGTATATCTTCACCAAATTTTGGGGAGTTTGTGCCTATATGCATGGATGTTGGTTGACTATATGTTCCCTAGTTTGACTAATTCTAATGAAAAACCCTAGGCCTCCATGTTTGTTAGGTATTTGAGGAGCACAAGTATAAAAAGAGTGGCATTAGTAGGGCAGGTTGGTTGCCTACATACTAATACCTTGAAAGGGGATCAAGCGTAATGTAGTTATACCAATATAAGTGTTGGCATAAGTGTAAGTGAATGCTCATATGAGTGTTAGTTTGATTACTTCGAGTGTGACTTGAGACTAGAAATATGAGTAATTTGAGCTCTAGGTTGTTGTAGATGGGTGTATGTATAAGTAGGGTAGAATAGGGATCAATGACCTTGATTTGTACAACTATTTATAAGTTTGTTTATGATTATTTGCATCTGATTTACATCTAGTGGATAAGTAAATAAAAGTGGTCTATATATAGCATTATAGTGCTTGTCAAGATGTGAAATAGGTCTAGGCCGACTCTAAGGATGCTTAGATAAATGAAAAGATATATGTTGGGTGAGTAAGGAGCAAGGGAAAATTAGCATTTACCTTTGGTCAATAGCACAGTGCATTATAGTCCAAAGGACCGTGCTAATGTCCAGGTGGTAGGAATATATGAAAATGATACTTGTGTGCCTAGGGGATGGCTTAGTGTTGCTTTTGGTATATATGGGAATAGGTTGAACTCACATTAAAGCTAGAAAATGATCAAGAGAGACCCTAAGATAGGTCTAGGGATAAGCTAAGGATAGGGTGGTCTCAAGTGACATTCATTACACTAAAATGACATTTTAGATGACTATAACAAATATCATAATTAGGGTCAATTGCCAAGACTCTAGATTCCTTAAGCTTATGTAATTACTCTTCTATAGTTTTGATCCAATATCTTGTTAGCCCCAAAAATTCAAAATGCTCTCCTAACTCTTCTTCAATCAAGACTCCTTCATCAACCAAAATATCCTCATCTTCCCTTGACAAGGTTAACATACATGGTAACCATTTTTTCAACTTACCCAACTCTTTTATGTTTTAAGCCTCTTTCGTATAGGTGTATTGATTTTCCTCTTGCATTGCATATTAGATTTTTACAACTGAGGCTAACATTTTATTTCCTTGTTCTAGTAATTTTTTAGACCATTATTTAGTAGCTCTCCCCATGTTTCATATTCTCTTAACTACTTGAAGAGTCTTAGTATTTAGAGTATAATCTTGAAGCCATGGTTGGGTTAGGTTGATTAGTCTTTATATTATTTATGTAAGTTGTTCAACTTTGTCTTTCAATTGGTCTTTTGTTGTTTTGTCATGATTGAATCTTTTGATCAAAGAACCAATAGCTACTACACATCCTCTTTCAAACCTTCATGAGTAACCTTACCCAAGTGGACACATGAAACCTAGTAATATGTAGATGTGATCTCATCTTTAAACTTTTCTAGAGGAAGAATAATAACTTAAACATACCTCTCACCCTGATTATACATAAAAATATGAGAAACCTTTTTGGGTTTATTTGTAGCTCAAGGATGTGGGGAAATAAGAGCAATAAATTCTATTTTCAATGGTGGCACCATCTTATTTATCTTTTTCACTATTTTGCTTATCCATTGGGATGCTCTACTATCAGTTTCCCCTTGTAAATATGGTGATCATATATGTGCTTGTTCTTGAATAACAAGATCCTAATCCACTATTGACTCCATTTTTTATTTATATGTGGAGTAGGTGTATTTTTTTCCTCCAAATATTTTTGAGTGTCTAACTCTTCTTCCTGAATAATAGGTAAATGTTCCACCACCTTAGAATAATTTTCTACTATTTTTGGAAGAGATTTTGCTTCTTCAGAAAAGACTCAATGGTCCCTTTGGATATAACCTGAGAAGTAGCCTCCATCAGTTTAATATAAGGGATAGAATGTACTATTACTAATGAATATTCATTTGGATCCAAGAACAAAGGATCTACAATTATGAACTTCAATATGGTGTTCTTCATTAACCCTTGACAATGAACCATCTTTTCAGTTGTCTCAGTCAACATAGTTGATATACTAGGAGTACCTTTCCCACCATTTGTATTTTTGAGTTTGAACTTTAAACGCCTCCTTTCAGGTTGAGGTGAAGGCTCTTTAGTTTCTTCTATTATAACAACATCTGTTATAGTACCAGAAAGTGTCATTTGATCTTTTGTCTCTTTTTTTTCACTGACTCAAGAGGGCATATATTTGTAGCTTTTAACATAGGAGGAAGTATAACATCTTGCACATCTAATCCTTTGCTAGCAAGCTATACCAAAGTTCTCCTAAAGACTCCTTGATAGTTTGAGACTCCAATGATGTCACCTCTACCTGATTGTAGTCAACCCTAGGGAGAGGTACAATCTTGATACCTTGTGAGAAATAATTCTCATCCACTACCTTGCCATCATATTCAATATCTAGATCATTAGGGATATATGTAATATTGTACTTGATTACCTAATCTAGCATGAAGTAGGTATAATCAAGGAGTCTGACCTCAAATAAATATATCTTCATAAGTCTTCATAATAAGGAATGTGTTTAAACAAAGCACTAAAAGAATTATATCAAATATAAGATGATAGTGAAATGATTAGAGTGTGACACATTCCATGTCTAATTCTACATACTTAACCTTATATAATGTGTCACAGGTGTACCTACAAATAGTCATAGGAAAGTGAATGCCAACAGACTTATACTTTGAAACCAAAAGCTTGTGTGTCTCCATCAATTACCACACTAGTTCCATGAGTGCCCATTTATCATCCACAAACTTTGGAATCATATAGGGGTAGAATCACACCCACATATCCTAATGTAGGAGAAGGTAGGAAATTGTATAAGCCAATTTTCCCACCTTGAAATATTTATAGTAGCATCAATTAAGAAACGTTGATTATAGAGTTCTACCTCAAACATTTGAATGAAAAAATGAAGACAAGTGTTATTAACTTGAAAATATGTCTTTCATCATTAATTGAGGATAATACTCATGTTTACAATAGGCAGATATTAGTCCTATTGTGGTCAAGCTACTATATAATCTCCTTCATGTAATTTTATAAATAAGTTATGACATCATATAAAACTTATGGGTAATGATTACCTCACACAATTATTTGTGAATTGAATCACTAATCAATTTTATGCAATTGATGTATTGCTTATTGGCATGAATAATTTGGATATACTAAAACATCCATTCATTATAATGCCTCACTGTGGGATTGCCTACCACCCTGTTTAGAAGAGTAACAATGTCATTAATTTTGGGCTTGAAATCATGTCTATCCAATCACCTTAGGAACTTTAGACACCAAGGGGTTAGGTTTAGTAAGGTAATATTTATTTAAATATCTAAGATAATCATCCTTATTTTTTGTCATGAAATTGTTGGGCTGATTTTGGAGTGATTTCCATAAAAACCTCATAGTCATGAATCTTTAAAATCTCTTCAATGTACTCAGGTCCAAGTCTTGGGATAACCCCTTCCCTAAGAGTACGAACTTCCCTCATGTCTCTATTTTAATGACTTACTATATTCATGACAAGTTTTGGGCACTGTATAGAGATGGAAATGCAATAGCTTGAGGAAGGCCATTGTCATAAATATTTTGGATCTAATCATTCTTGAAAGAAGAATTTATTCTCCTAAAGAAGTCTTCCATGTCAATATGAACCAAGTATGTGTTGGTGACTTGGTCAATCTTAGAATCAATGTTAGAGGAGGGGGTAAACCCTTAAAACTAGTACTTCATTTCAATAGTGTTATCCTTTCCTTTCTTCTTAAGAGTTATAGACATTTATCGACTGTCATAGGTATGAAAGAGCAAGGTGTAAGGAAATTAAAGTATAAATGGGAATGAGAAAATGGAAAAAGAGAGGCTAAGGAAGGGGAGTCAAAAGTAGGAGGCTACAATGTAATCATGAAGTTCTGATGTAGGGAGAGCATAAAAATCTAACATCAAGGTTTTAGGGGTGCGTAGTAGTTGAAAAACTATGATGTAGGGAGAGCAAAAAACTCTAACATTAGGGTTTTAAGGGTGCATGTCAAGTGAAAAACTATGATGTAGGGAGAGTAAAAAAATCCAACATTGGGGTTTTAGGGGTGCATGACAAGTGAAAAACTATGACACATGGAGAATAAAAAAATCTAATGTGGGAAAAGTGAAGATGCAAAAGCTCCCAAGTATTTAGTGATAGTCCAATCATGTAGGAAGTACCAAGGACCATAGCAAGTGATTATGAAGCAACCAAAGGAAAATGTACCTCCTACAAGGAAAAAATGTTGAAGAAATTAACTCAAAACCCTAGACTTTTTGTTATGGATAAACTTGAATAAATCATAATAAAAATAACCTCTAATCACCAAGGAATGATGAAAAACCCTCAAGAGTGGAAAAACCAAAACACATAACTCAAAACCATTGTTTGAATATTTCAAAATGATAAGAAATGACTTAATTAAATAGTGGGGGGGGGGGGGGAGGAAAGACCCTCACATGTGTAGGACTCATGAGGGTTGAGCCAAGCCCTAACCTCTACATTACAGTCTTGAAACCTCAACCTTAAAGAAGCAAAATTGACTAAGTCTTTTTCCAAAACACTCTACTTTCCAATTTTTATGCTTTTCACTTGATTTTCAAATTTTTTTTAAATGGGGTACAACAAATTTCACAAGTTGGTGAAATTTTAGGGACAACACTAGTAACATCTGATTCTATCGACCATGTCCTCCTACACAATCATAGCTATTTGCTCAAATTTAACTTCACCAAATGGGTCATCCTATATGTTTCATTAATTTCATTTGAAATAATTCCAAAACTATCACTCTAAGGCCATATTATATAACCATTATTCACTGGAGGCTTATATGATTGAAAATAACCAAAATATATAACTGCATATTAAGAGAAAAACACCTATTTTCCCTAATTCAGAGTCTACACAACCCTAGTAGCCCTGAGCTAAGTTTGAATACACCTTAAAGGTCACAAGTTATTGTTGAAGCATATAATCACATCAGGATTGCACTAGCATTTGACATTACACTAATATTTCATATAAGTGGAAGAACTTCATGGATTTTGATCCCTCTTCAGGATATGTTATTATTGGCTAATTTGGCATTGCATATGTTGTAAATACTTTGAAGGACATTTAGGATGTTATATCTTTTGAAAATAAGGATTCACCTCCAAAATATACTATTGAAGGACATTTAGGATGTTATATCTTTTGAAAATAAGGATTCACCTCCAAAATCTACTATTGATTAGAATCTTCCTTTGTTTGTACAAGTTCAAATAAAAAGTACAACAATAAAAAGGGTTTTTATTGATAATGGTTTAGGGTTGAATATTTTTAATCTTAAATTCTTGTAGATAATTAGTATTAATATGGATTCACTAAAAAATACATAATAATATCAAATTATTTGATGATGTGCCTCATCAAGTTTTGGGTTCTATCACTTTGGATATCAGGGTGGGGCCCAAAGTATAACCTACCAAGTTTAAAGTAATGCTCAATCATTTTCACTATAATTTACTCTTGGGTAGGCTATGGATACATGCAATGGAAGTTGTACCTTCTACTTTGCATCAATGTGTAGAATTCTTACATGATGGATACTTATATGCATGCCATGTTGATAATCAAACATTTATATTTTACAAAATTACTGAATCCACCACAGAGAGTCAATAACACCTCCATCTACTTTAGTGCCACTTATAAATATTATACCCATTAAATATATGAATACATATGAGGTTGGTGAGTCTGGTACATAGATTTCACAACTACAATCTATGAGTGTTTCAACTCTGCCATTGTCACCTAAAAGGTAGACCAATAAAAAGATGTGAAAGAATTGCCTTTACTAATCAATTCAGAGGATCCAAACTTCATCTTTATAAAGGATGTTGATGATGATTCTAATGCTACTTATGATGATGATAGAAGTGCAATACACATGAACATTGATGACTATGTATGTGGTTTGAGTTTCACATGACTTGGCCGAAGTGAATATATAAATGATTCAAAGGTAATACTTCACATAAAAAAAAATAAAGAAAAAACATAAATTTCAAATATTGATAAAGCAAAGAATAATTTTTAAAATATCACTAATACACAAAATCATACTTTATCAAGTGTGCCATGGACTAACATATTTTTCAAATCTAGAATCACCAAAGAGTAGGAGGCATAATATATAGATCAATGCATAATAGGTTTCAACATGTTGCCATTTACAGATTCGGTAAATGATATGGAGGTATTGGATATAAAACCAATCATTAGAATATAAGCTATGAGTACACATGTGAGACCACATGTTATGTTATAGATGTTACTTGATAGGGAATTGATTATTTTACCAACATTAAGTTATATATCTACTACTATATTATTTAGTCAAAAGGGCAAGCCCTTTTGTCATTTTCACATAACCACAAGGAATGTTACAGTTACTTGTTTGGCATTACAGCATAAAATTTAGAAATATAAGGATAAAGGTAATATTCATATTATGCAGTCCTTTCTACAACCTAGCAAGGCTCAAAGACAGGTCAAATATGAAGAAATTACAAGCATTTCAGAAGGAATCCTTTGATAATTTAGGTTTTTATTGAGAATGAATATAGACAACATGTGGAAATAGATGCAGACATAAAGACAAATGTATGTAGACTTACATTTATTCAACACATATGGCATGATCAAGATGAATTTTAAAAAGTTATTTATTGTCGAGATTCAATAAGACACATAACACTACTAGTCGCATGTGGTCCCAAAGTTGTGGACATATTACTCTTTATTAAGGAAGTAATTAATCAAATGACTGCTACATTGGATCAACAATGGTTGCATGATATGGAGTCTATAGTTGATAAGCTACATGGTTATCTTACATTAAAATTTGAGGATAGTACAATTTTTATTCTTTATGATGATATTGATGACAATCACATATTTTAAAATGTTAAGCAAAATTCAAAGTTGGTTTATCCACAAACCATATATGAAGCTTCCTAAACAATAGAAAAACATGCAATACACATGCACAAATTTCACAACAATGCACAAGATAAGGCTATAGTTACAAAGCATGAGTGGTATGATGATGATATATGGGAATTCGATAAGATTTAGTATCTAGACCTTAGCAATCTTTCGCCAAATCCACCATTCGACTATCCACATCTTGTGGATGTGTTGTTTGATTTTCAAATTTTAAATTTTTATATGTGTAAAAAATACAATATTGTAGAAAATTATAAAAACCATGACCTATGCATGCTACATTTAGTTTATTTACATCATTTGATTAGTGTTTAGTATATGCAGTAATTCTCTATATTTAGTTTTATATCAAATATGCTTCATAAGTTTACTTGAGTGAGTTGTAGAACATACAAGTTATCATTCTAGGATGCAATTGCAGGTGGTGATATTTTCGCAATCCCATAAATTTTACATAGACAAAACCACTCTAACCTAGACAATAATGCACTGCACTCTTGTCTGATTCCACTAGACTTGTCCTAATGAGCATAGGCTCTAATTTTCAAGATTTAAACCAACCACAAGCCTTATACATCTTGTCTTTATCATAGTAAGTTCACTATGGGAATATTTTTATATAGGTTTTATCATTCTAAGACTATCCATATTGTTCACAATTTAATACATTAAATTGCACAATTATTTGCTCACTTAATTTCACATTGCTAGATTATTGGATACTTGAGTTACTGAATATACTAATGTTACAAGTTCCCTATGTATATCAACTTCATTTAGTCATGGATTATTTTCATGTTTGCTTCTTCACTTCATGTCTTGTGTGTGTATTCAACTTGTTTGGATTGTGGACATTTGCACATGTCTTTGATTGTGGCTTTGATACTTATTATGTGATTTTATGTGTGTGATGACATTTTAACATGTCCCTTGTATGTGCCCCCTTGTCCTTCTATTACATGTTTTATGTGCACTCTTTATTATGTGTGACAATGATATGAGTCTTATTTTCTCAAATTTTGATGCCATGGTGGAAATCATGCATGTTCCCAATTTTTTGATGCCATGATGGATATCATGCATCCACCCTGAGTTGTTCTATTCAATTTCACATATTTTGTTTATCATCATTGTTCACTATGTTTCTCATTATTAACTTCTATCTAGACATGAGACTATGTGTGTTTGGTTCTACATGCATCTTATGTTACTATATTTCTTAGTTACTTATGATGATGCCATGACTCTAATGTTATAATTAATAATCAAGATTTCAATTATTTATATAAAATCATTCATATAAATTTATTAGTTTGAGCTAAGTTGGTGTGCAAGGTTCATAACTCACCTCCAAGAATGGGGCATACACAGTGGCTTGTCTTAGAGACTAAGTTGTAACATTACACTACACAAATAGGAAAAGATAGATTTTACTCAATATCATAGGCCATATCCAAAAAATAGTTTCAAACAACAATGCTCCATTTATACAAGGACACAAGCCAACCATGAATAAAACAACGTGATGTTTTCATACTAGGCAAAAAATGGTGATTTCCAAAATTTCTTAAAATTACAGATAGTTTAAAGATAATTTTCAATAGGCATCCAAAATTATTTTAGATGAATACCTAGGTTTGTCTCAATTTTTCTCAGATTGGGGGAATTTTGCATGATATAATTTTTAGGATTCACATAAATATTTTGCTTATAAAATCATAAGATATTACTCAATTTCAAAATCCATGTACACCCATTTATCAAATTAGGGCATGTGTGTGGCATGTGACCACCTCTTTACTTAGTTTTTCACCAAATTTGTTGAATGAAATCATGTCAATATCTACATTTTATACACCATACTCATATTATGCTAATTTTGCACTAGTTTTACACTATAAATAAATCTTATTCTATTTGTAGTAGTCGATTCACTAATTTTGCACCAAAATGATCTATTAGACTTTATACAAAGATTCCAAGCTATTCTAATAATTTGGGTATGAAATGATGGAGTCAATCACACCTTGAGTTCTTAAGCACACTCTCTTATCAAAGAGGATTGAGGCATGCATAATCCAATCTAATGATTTCAAAAAAGAAGAAATATCCAAGGGTCCTACCCTCTACAGTCACCAATTTTTCACCCAAAAACATGATGGTTTGTTTATCCAATTAAGTGTATTTGTTCCTTGTTATTTAATCTATAAGTTCATTCTCTTTACTTTCACATTTTCATCTTAAGTAAGGAATGATTTATACTTGTTTCATTTCAGGTTTTCATGAAGCATATTTTTTCATGTGGCATACATTCAAGTTATTCTTTGTAGGTAAGTTAGGGTATAAATATTTTCCTTTTATTCTATTAATTTTGATTTTGTTGAATTACTAGAATAAAAGGAGGGGGGGAATGTAGACATAAATTAACAAGCCTAATACCACTTGTTATACACACTTATTTCATCCTTGATTCCATAGTATTTTGACCACCCTTCCTTCACTTCTATGTAGATGACCCTTACCTCTTAAGCAAATTTTGATTTTGAATATCCTTATTCAACATCTTAAGTAACCTAAACTCACTTTCAGACTAATCCACACTTCTAGTTTAGTTGTCTTTACTCTTCAAAAATGTCCACGCCATCATGACTATCCCATTCACTGGTTTGCTTACTTACTTTCACATTGATATATTATTATATACTTGATTTAATGAATATAATAATGTTAAAATTTCCCTATGTATATCAACTTCATCTAGTTATGGATTCTTTTCATCTTTGCTTCCTCACTTCACGTCTTGTGTGTGTATTCAACTTGTTTGGATTGTGGACATTTAACATGTCCTTGATTATGGCCTTAAGCCTTAATATGTGTTTTTATCTGTGTGTGAGTGAAATTTGAACATATACTTTTTATGTGGCCCCTTATCCTTCTATTACATACTTTGTGTACTTTTGTGTGTATTCTTTGTGTGTGTGTGTGTGTGTCAAGGATATAACTCTTGTTTGCTAAATTTTTGATGTCGTGATATAAATAATGTATCTTCCTAGTTTTTGGATGTCATGATGGATATTATGCATCCTCCTTGAGTTTTTTTTATTTAGTTTCACATATTTAGTTTATGATCATTGTTCACTATGTTTCTCACTATTAACTTCTATCTAGACATGAGACTATGTATGCATCTTATGTTACTATATTACTCAGTTATAATTATGCCATGATCTCTAATGTTATCATTACTACCTAAGTTTTAATTATGTATATAACATGATTCATGTCTGAGTTCCATCAATTTCTTCTCATCCAACACTTTCTTAGTGTCTTCACTATGTTTTCCCAATTTTTATGTAAAATAATTAAACCACGTACTATATTTACTAGCTTATATAATTTTTCTTCTACTTTTTATTGATAAATTAGGCACATGGAATGTATACCCTTGAAATTAATGATCCTTTTTTTTGACTCATACTTCACTTGAACTTGAACCTGCTTTAATCATGCGACTCAACATAACTTATTCAAAATATTGTTCCTTCTCTTCTCCAAAAAATATTCTCCCTTGTAACTGCAATATAAAACTACCTTCTAATTGATCTAACTACTCCCTTCTCTCTTTCCACTCTCTTCCATCTCTTCTGAATCTATTTTCTAATCTCTGTCCATTTTTACGCTCTCATTTACAACTTCTCTTCTTTTTGGCTTTCTCATTCCCTCATCTTCATAATCTCCATAATCTCTAGCTCCTCCTTAAGCTCCCATTCCTTATTTATGTTCTAATCTCTTTATTCTACTCCTACTCATAGTTACATTAAGATTATTTTGTTTATTCCATCCTCTCTATTGTCACAAGTCTCACTCTAGTCTCAAAATTCACTTTTTGTCTTGTTTCTCTATGTCCTCTATATTATGGGTTCAAATTCAAGTTTCTTTTCTCAGTTCTTCATCATTCACTTAATTATCATATACATCACCATAACATTTAAAGTGACTACTCCATGTTAGATGGAATAGGTACCATGGCCTTTTCCACAACCAACATTTTAAGTAGGATAGCTAGTTGTATAAATTTTCCTTGGATACCTCTTACAAACAAATCTTGCACAACTGCAAACATGATATACCTTTGCATGGAAAAGTCAGTAATATATCTGTCAATGGTAGTATTTAGATAATGACTTATTGTGTGCATATGATCGGTGTCCATATTTTGAACCTTTTATATCTTTTCCTCAATCCAAACAAAGTGGTCTATTTCTCTTGATTTGAAGCAATAATACTCAATTCTCATCAACCATGCAACTAATAACCCTAACAATTCACACAAAAATATTTCATATATCTCATCATGTATATACCCACTTATAACCTCTCTCATAGAGATTTCTATCCTCTTTACCTCCTATTTTGAGAAATTGTTAATTTTCTCATCTAGCCATCGCTCTAAATCTATATGTTTAGGTAACCATCTCAATATATTTCAAAGTTCTATGCTCACAGCACCATTGTTAGTAGAGGTTCCTATAAAACTCATTAGAACATGTTAATATTGTGTTTCTATGCGAAGTAAGCTACATGTTCAAAACACATGTAGAAATATAGAAATAACAAGTATTTATTTAGTTCAGAACTACATATTTATTTAAAAAACACAAACTTGAATTATGCAAAGTCATAGTTCATGTTATATAATTAAACAAACATAAGCAAAAATAGAGTATAAATTACGCATAGAACAAGCACAAAAATATGTTCAAAAAAGGCATCATCAGATCTCTATATTAATCTCAATATTTTAAAACTAATTTCCTTTACAATTGATCATTTATATATAGAACTTATAAAGCTCTATCACTTCGCATTTTATCTTTCTATTTATATTCATGATACATACATAGGCTGAATACATATAAAAATATATACATTAAACAAATTAATAAACATCGCATCCTTGTCATGTATCTACACTCAAAAATTTTACAATCCAAAGTCTACAACCAATAAAACAACTTGAATTTATCTAAAAAATAGGATAGGATGACCTCAAAAATGATTATGGGGTGTAGTCCCACTGGGCGTGCCATATGTAACAGCATAAAACAAATATTAGTATTTCATTTCATTAGTATAAATCAAAACATTAAAAAAATATCTAACTAATCTAAGAATGTATCCTTAGATTGAGAAAGACAAAAAAAATATAATTACAATTGGAAAACAACATTTTTTATACCTTTGTTATCCTCTTGACAAATTTGGACGAGCTCAGATGTGATGTGGTTGCAAAGGTGGGACAACATGCATAAACAATTTAACAACATCTCCCCTTGTAAACAGTTGATTTGGTTGAATGCTTGATGGCATGGGTTAAAGCTTTGATTTGTAAATTAACAACACTTTGTTGCACACAATAAGACTATTGATAATGGAGAGGAAGCCCTTAATTTATAGACTTGGTTGATTGATGAGAACCATTGATCTTGGTTAGAGATTACTAATGAGAATTAGTTGTCCTTCTCATTATGAAGAGGATCAAGCGTGTAAGATGATGCCATGATGAAGGCTTGGAGTGTGTAAGAGCATGTCATAGCTCTTGCTTGCACACTTGCCTATTTGCATCGAATTTGCCTTAAAAAATGGAGATGATGTCATGATGTGAGGATTCATTGGATTTATGAATTTAGATCAATATGAATTTCTAAAATGTATGGAATTTATCATTAGGGAAGGATTAGTTAATTAATTTAGATTAATTAGATAATGGAATAGGATGTGATTTTTATGGGATTGAAGATGTTTGAGGAAGAAATAATTAATTGATCAGGGGATGAATAGTGAATTATCTAGGGATGTTAGTACGGATAGAAGATTGATTAAGAAGTGATGTGATGATAGATTAAGGTTTGTTATCATGATTAGAAGACCAAGTCATGATAGTTAAAATCAACACAAAGTATCTAATTTTAAGTGGATATAAAATATATAACAAACCACATATAAGGTTCTAAAATAAAAAATAAAACATTGAATCATATAAATAGAAAGTGTTTGTTTTGTATCACAAGGTATTGGTTAGCAAAGCTAACTAATAATACCAAGGGATCCATTATAGTCATCATAAGATAAATAATTTGAAGCGCGAAGACCACCAATGATACATTGAAGGTGGTGAGGCACATATGAATATAAAGATAACAAATAATCATTGTCATTATATTCATTTATCGGATTGTTTATCGAGTGAATTTAATTATAGCTAATGTCCCTCATACATGGATTTTATTTATGATTTTATGGTTGTCTTGGAGACATAACGTGTGACAAATATACCCTTATTGGGATATATTTATCTACTTGTGCTTTAACCACCCTTCCCTTAGGTATACATGTTGGTAATTATTTTGGTGCTTCTTTGCATATAATTTCTTAAAAAAATTGTGTTCTTAAAAAACTAATGTCTCTTTCAATTATAACTACTTGAACTTGACATCCAATTTTTATTAATTGATGTATATTAGAAGAAATTTATTTAGTTAATGTATCAAAGGTCTACCAAGTATAACATCATATTATTCATTTTTGGGCACCACATGTAATAAGATTTTAATTGTCTTTGGACCCACTCTAATAGGCAAGATAATGCAACCAATAGAATTTCTACTAGTATCATCATATCTTGAAATAATTGTTGGACTGTATGTTAATCATTTGCACAAAGTCCAAGATAATATATAAACTATTCAATGCACATGTTAAAGCTTAAGCCATTGTCAAACATTATGCCATCTTTTTTATTACCATTTATGAGTGTTATTACGAGAAAAGGTCTGTCATGTGAACCATCAAGTGAGTTATCCCTCTCATCAAACAAAACCATCAAGTGGATATGTTTTCCATAGTCCATTGACACATTGCTATACTTTGGTTTGTCTGCCATATATTGCCATTTGATTGATATTTGTGGCTCAATGGATCTATTGATGCACTTGTTGTTACTTGTTGCACTCAATTGAATTTTATTATTGTCAAAGAGATATTGGATTTGGTACTTCAAATCCATGCAAGCAACTATTAAATTTCTTTGAAATCTATAATAGCCACAAAAAACATTCGGGCCATAAGTCTAGGCAAGGATTTTTAGGGATCTAATGCCCTTAGCAGAGGTAAGGTAATTATATTGTCTTCCCGTAAATTTTTCAATATTTTTTTGGTCACTCATTAAGCTTAGTAAATCATCTATGCCCCTTTTGTTGAGTGAAGATGAGCCTCTAAGATGGTTATTTTATGACGTTGGCTTCATTTCTATAATCATTTTTGGTTGGAAATATATCATTATTGATTTTAATCTTAAAACTTGACTTGTTTTGAAATGTAAAAACATTAAGAGAATACTCGAGGATATTTGCATTGAAGAGTTATATTTCACATTTTCTAACAAGAAAAAGCTCATCAAAAGAAGTATAATAATTGAACATAAATTTTTTGTTTAGTAATTGGAAGTAAACTATAAAGGAGTTTGCTTTGATGATTGTGTTCACTTGATTCAAACCTCTAAAAACCTCACTTAGTTTTATGTGCCTTTACTCAGATCATTGGTAAAATGGACTTCTTTTTCTTGCCCTAATTGGGTAGCGAGATCTAAACACGTAAGGAAAATAATATATATTTTGGGGCTAGTTTTATATTAGCGAATATTTGAGTTATCTTGATATTATTTAGGGCCCTCAATGATGTACAATATTGAAAATAACACTCCAATAATTATACTATTCATCAACTGAGGAAACTAATAGAATGCAATGTGTCACTAATATGAACTTTAATATTTTAGTGAATGCTCTAATGATTGTTTGATTTCTCTATATGCTTGTAAATACTCAACAAATTAATTTGAATAATAAATAAATTCTTTAGCTTTCAATTGATTCTTCTTGAATCCCTTAGATGCCTAAATGAACTAGGGTACTCATGTATTTATATATGACTTGGTTTCAATCTAGGACCCCATTGGTGTATAAATTGACATCCCATGGTGAAAAAAGTGATAAGATAAGAGTCGCATAGGCCAAAGGGGCAAAAGGGTCCATCTAAGCTTCCCATGATTGTACGCTTATCCTATAGACATGTTTGGAGTGTAATTGCACGCTTCGAACAAAGAAGGCAAAATAGCGGGAAATATGAGGAGGGAGAGGATGATCGCCAAAGGGTGTTTAAAGAAGGTGCATGTATTGTTGAAAGTCAATTAATGCACTAATAACGTCTAATTTAAACCAACAATTGACAAGCACAAAAACATCCTAGAAACATATAATTTAACCATTAATAAATGCATATAGGCCATTTTTAAGTGTCTGCAGGGGTACTAAAAAAATAATCAAATATTTTAGAAATCATTTATGTCAAATGACACCAAATTGATCATTTTACATTAAAAATTACTTTAATTGATAATAAGTCATTTATGTTCTTAATTGATAGTAAGTCATTTATGTCCGAGTTGATAAGAAAACAAAGATTAATGAATATAAAATCCAGCCATAAAACTTCTAAAACTATATGTGATTCCAAGTGAGAGGGATACATAAACCTTTTAATGAATAATTTATTAATAAATTGAGGTTTTTGCAATACATAACGTGGAGATTTTTTTTTGAAAAAAATTAATATGGATGTTTTATTAACATCAATGTTTCAGATCACATCAAATGATCTATCATTTAAATGTAAAAAAAATCTTAAAAAAAAAATTACATAAATATTTTATTAACATCCACAATTGAAATCACATTAAGCAATCTTTTAATGAATGTGACCAAACCCTTTCCTTGAATGAGCTACAATGACCTATGGGCTAATAGAGGGGTCCCATGCTGAGGTTACTGCCTAATTTTGTGCAGAGCAGTGCCATACATTAACACAAGTTTAAAAATTATTTATAAAATATCTCCATCTTAAAGTAAGGAGCAATCACTGTTTATTAAAAAAAAATTAAGAGGTGTTACGCAGTGGGTGCTGGAGATTTACAACGTTGCTCCTTTTTTTTGGTTGCCAATTGTATGTTTGTATTGATCAATTTTTTTTAAACAAATTTTTTTTAATAAAACACTGCTAATTTTTCTCTGTAGCATGTATTGCACAAAATTTAAAGAGTCATGGGATCGCTAATAAGAAAAAAATTCATATAATTTCTTAGCAGTACCCACTTAAAAATCATTAGCTAGCTTCCATCATGGGACCCTACCTAAGAGCCCCCATTTCCTAACATCTTTAGGCAGTGGTCCTATGGAGAGCGCTCTTGTTCCTATTTTTAATGAAAAAGTAGCGTTATAAAAAATGAAAGACATGACAACTAGAAATATTAATTTTTTTTTTTAAAATAAGGAAGTGAAAAATTTACAGAGAGAAAATTTGAGAGGTAGAAAAAAGGGGTCTAAAAGTTTCCCATACTTATTCCTATTTTGTAGAAAAATATTCTACCTAATATAAATTTTTGAATGGACAGATTTTATCTAAACTTTAATTATAAATAAAAATATAATAATTTTAAATATTATCTCTTATGAAATTAGACTTTATATTCAACATAAAATCACTTTTCTTACATATACTCCTACATTAGAAAAATTGGAACCCCACTTCCTTCGAAACAAGCCCATAATCCACATATGGAACACCCTTCCACGTGGTGTATGCAAAACGATGGTCAAGATAGCGGCGATTGGAATATGATATGTGAAAAAAAAACCTTAGCGAAGAAACCCTAATTCTTCAAACCCTAGCGACTCAAGCCCTAACGAGCAAACTCTTGACACTCAAATCCTGTGCCCTAAAATGGTATGGGAGGCCTTTGTTTAAAATGCCCACAAGGGCCTTTGCGATCATTACAGCTTTGGCGATCTTTCCATTGTTTTCATTATCAGTCTGGCATGGGAGGGTATGATATGCAAGTTTGTTTTTTTTTTTGAAAAAAAATTGCTTGCGGATTTTATTTTTCCTTTTTTCTTTCCCTTGAAAAGGTTGCAGTGATGATTGGTGATCCCAGCTCACTTTGAGGCCTAATTTGGTCTAGGATATTTGATATCACCCAACATCTGAGCAACGCCTTTTTACGGATTTCCAGGGATGTTAGAGGTCTTTTTTTACCATGCTAATTCTGATCTCATGACGAATTTCAAATTAGCTGAGGAAATCCGAAAACTATTTGCTTTTTTAGAAATATTTCGTTTCAGTGTTCAAGCATGGTATAAATGATTGGCAAGAAGCGCTTCATTTTTTGGGGCATTAGCCAAGGGTGAGTTATGTTTTATTTTTTGTGTTTTTTTTTCAGGTGCCGTAATTCGGCCGTAGGGGTGAGTGTTAGTAATCCTTGTTAATTGGAATGACTCTTAAAAAAAATAAAAAAATAGAATTCTTATGGAGGAACCATTCGGTGCCGTTGTTTTTATTTGGACGTTTTAGATCCCACTATTAAGGAAATAAAAATTCCAGAGTAATTCCGGAACCATCTGTGTTATTATTTCGGTCCGACCATTTGTGTCAAATTGTTGTTGTTCATGTTTACTCTTCATTAAATCTCATCCCCGCATTTAATGCTTTCTGTATTTTACTATTCTGCTGCACGTCTGTTTGGCTTGCTATTGCTATCTATCGCTGTGTTGTAAATTTGAATGAAGCTTAATCGTAAGTTTTTTTTATCTGCCTAGTATGCCCTTTTATGGAGTCTGCCATGAAAGAATAAATAAAAGTAATAGTGTTTCTATAAATTTAAATATGGTTGCTCGGGAAATGTTTATATGAATAGTTACCACGAAATTCCAGTTTAGTTTTGTTAAAAAAAAAAATTTTGCACTTGATTCATTTACCCGGGTGCCCTATTTTGAAATAGTCTATGTACGAGTAACTTCCCCCATCTGCATGTCTGAAGGATGCAGCTGTGGACAGGGTCAGGTGAACAACCACCTAATCCTTGCAGCACAGAAACAGAGTATGCAGCAGCAATGCAAGATTAAACACAGACACAACTGATCACGGGATTTTGTGTGTCATTATCAATCAGATTTCTAACGGGTCGTGAATGATCTATGATCTTCACTTTAAAAGACATTTGTCTTCAATGGTAAGGGAAGATTGTTTTATTTATTCCAGTCCAAAAACTTTGAAAGTTAATTATTTGACATTCTTTTGGGTTTATGACCATCAAAATGATCTACCGTCAATTCCTTTCAGTCCCTCTAACTACTTTTCCTTTCAGCCCACAAATCCGTAATGCCTAGGCAGCAAGAAACATGAATTTGGTGTTTGCAAACATTTAACTTCCAAATTAACAATTAAAATGTATTATGAAACAAATTGTTGTTTTATTGTTAAGGGTGGATTTGTAATAAAACCGTTCTCTCGTACCACTTCCAACTTCAAATCGTTCAACATGAAAATTTTGTTTTCCTTGTCTAAAGGAGGCCGCAAAATTTGGCTTCGAAGACTGCCCCAAGCTTTCTAACTTCTGTGCTACTCCCAAACCCAAAAGAAAACATCCGTTTCCTTTTTTTTAACTGGTCCCATAGCTCCTCAAGCATCTAACACTTTTTCTATTTCCTCCGTATGTTTTCGGTGTTGCCAAAAATGCCTCAAAACATGAACAAATGCGTTTTTTGAGCAAAAATACGTTCTTTTTCATGTTTGGTGAATGAAGCTCAAGTTTTATTTTTTTAAATGATATTAGCTTGCTCCTTTTTGTTGGAACAACATTAGTATGGTACATTGTGGCAAACTTGGAGATCCCTTCCATTCTTCCCGTGGCTTTACCAAATCATCTCATGGGTATGTTTCTTCAAAAGTATTAGAAAGCAATGCTGAGGCAAATGAATTCAAACATCCCATTCTCCAACACTGAATACAACTTAAACAGTACTTGAATGTTACTTGAATGTTCCTGCAGCAGATACTTAAAAAAAATTTCATCATCTAAATGAAGTTCAAACATCAGCAGAAGATGCTTCCAATATTTCTCATCATCTAAATGAAGTTCAAACATCAGCAGCAGATGCTAACAATATTTCTCATCATCTAAATGAAGTTCAAACATAGGTAGTAGGGGGCAGAATATTTATGGTAAAATATTTATTTATTTAAACAAATGTTTTTGGTAAATCACTGCTAATTTTATTGAACGGCATGTATTACACAAAATATAAATACCCAGGCAAAAAGATTGCTGAACTACTAATATTTGAGTAGAACTTGCAGAAAAAATATAGGAATGCCCTTTCTGTGCCTGTGAAATCATATGCCTGGAAGAGGTAATATTTCTCATCATCTAAATGAAGTTCAAACATCAGCAGGGGGGCAGAACATTTTTGGTAAAATATTTATTTATTTATTTCTGTAAACAAATGTATTTGGTAAATCACTGCTAATTTTATTCAATGGCATGTATTACACAATATAAATACCCAGGCAAAAGGATTGCTAAACTACTAAAATATTCGAACAGAAAAAAAATATAGGAATGCCCCTTCTGGGTTTGTGAAATCATATGCCAAGCAGAGGTCTTCTGTGTTCAATGACTTTTCATCTTCTCTATCTATTTGCTGTCAATTGCTTGACTGTGAAGGAATATGTTTCAAATTTGTTTTCAATGAAGTTCTCCCCTTCAAATGCTCAAGTCTTGTGGTGAAACATTAGGTCCAATTTTCTATGCCATGTCTAGATGGAGAAATGTAATGGGGGAGCAGCCCTGCCATTGGGTTTCCCAATCTTCATTTGCATGGCTGTCCCTCAACTCATGATGCCATGATAAGGAAAGCGGAAGACTCTCTTGTCTGGCGAGGTAGATGGCCCGTAGGACTAATCCCCGACTGACTGACCAACCTAATTCCAATCGGACCTATAGCATGTAGCATTAGTTTAAGTTCATTTCGCTACTTGGTGGCTGATTTTGGGGCCTGGTTCCTACTGAAGGTATCAACTTTCATATGGTGAAAAAAGAAGTTCAAAAATGGTAAAAAATTAAGATGAATTACATATTTAAAAAATACAATAATTTTAATAATTTACAAAATAATATGGAGAAAGTAGTTAAAAAACAATTCAAAGCTTTTCTACACTTTAAATTCAAGATATATTATTTTTAACTATTGTTCTCAAAGAAATTAAAAATAAATTATTATTAATTAAGTTATATTATAATTATATAAAAGCACTGTTTTTTGGCAGTAGATTCAAAATTGACTGTATTTGGTAACTATGGGTTTAGCCTCACTGGGCATTAACTTGAAGTGTTGGTTTCAGTTCCATTTGCAATGTGGTGTTTTTTTGGGCCTTAGTTGTAGGTAATTTTGATGTTTGTTGCATTGTGTACTTGGCTAGGTTAAGCAGTCTTGGTTGGATACTGTCTATACTGAGTTTTTGTTAGATAGTTTTGTTATGTTGCGCTTTGCTATGAGGTGATCGTATTTGGGACTTGGTTCTAGGCGTTTATGATGTTTTTTTAAGCTGTATTGTGCTCTAGCCAGTTTAAGTAGTTTACCTTCATCTGAAATAATTGGTTTTTCCGAACAGTATTTTACTGTCTCTCACCCCTTTCACTCGGCTCTTTATTTAGATTACTAAGCCTACTGCCATGGTTGTTAAATGTTATGCGAACCATTGTGATCCTTAATGCTATGCTACTACCATTTTCGATATTCTTTTCATACATCCTTGGTATTGCAGTAAATCTTAAGTTAAAAATTAGAATATGAAATGATTTGATTTGGAATGTGAAATTTGGTAACTATTTGAGAGGATTAAAAAATTGGTGATGTCCTAAGCTTAAGCTTCCAAGCACATATCAGAGTGTCAAAAGATTGCCCCCCAACTGCCACGTGGAGCACTAGTTTCAATTTATTTCACTATCTGTGCATTGCACACCTGTTTCAAACCCTTTTCACCTGGTAATTGGTTTCCAAATGCATTATAGAGGGCTCATCCTTGTCCAAAAAGGCAGCTAGATGCTATAGGAGCATGGTGCCACTCCTCTTGACGCTACATATAGGTTAACACGCCCTGGTTTTAACCACGTTAGGAAAAGGAAATACTTACAAAAGGATGAATTATTATGATGTCTTTCTTCACAATCCAGTGCTAATACTCGTGGTCAAATTTTTCCAAATGATGTTTAACAATGGCAGGCCCTTTAATGTTGAGTTGACTAAAACTATGGTGCCCTGTTCAAGCAATTGATGAACTTGAGAGTGAACCTGAAAAACTAGGGGACTGTTGGGAGCTGGGGTGCATTCTCACCCATTCTTGGTGGTTGTAATCTGAAACTCACCACTCAGGATCGTTCAATAGTGAAATTGTTGAACACCTATATCATGTTTTGGCTGTCTGCTGACATAGGGTTCAAACAGTAGAGAAACTACTGCTGTATGATTCCAGCGTTGTTCTGATTCAAAATGCCAGCAAATGTATAAACACCTACTCTGCTTGTGGTACCAAACACAAGGCTTTTCAGGCAGGCCATGCCAACGCTACCCAAGCACAAGCCACATATTGGCATGTTCCAACAAATCAACTAGAGACTGCCTGCTTCATCAACACTAATTTGGGTTTACCTGAAATTCTTCAGGCAAATAGGGAGGATGCCTTGAATGACGTCCTTAGTATTTGGGCTAATGTTAATTACACTCAAATTATTTACTTCTAAAAAATTATAGTGCTTTTTATTTGTAATCCGCAAAGCTTCAACATGCGTTTGTACATTTTAAAAATGTAACATGTTTCCTGAGGATTTAAACAGGTCTCATTATGAAAGGCTCAACCATTTACCATTTCAGCTCATCGCATTCTACAAAAAATCCTATTTGTTAAATGGATGTTGTCAGTATATTTACAGGCTTTGGGTCTTGTCCATATGCTATGATCCTTGATCATAACAGGCTTCGCTATATGTAAGCTGTTTTTTCCAGTTCATGTTTTTGTCGATAATTGAAAATCAGGACTAATCTTAATGATATTTCGTCTAGATATGTTACTTTAAAAAAAAAAAAATTGTAATTTTCATTTATGGGGTGTTCTTTAGCTTAATCTTCAACATTCAATATTTATACATTTTTTAATATATAACATATCTTCCTGAATATACATATTTAGCTTGCACTCTAGCCTTTGAATATACATTTTGGTATATTACAATCTATTGAGAATATTGAGAGTGAAAGAGCCTTGACGCTTATTTATCTTTGTATGGTATTTTTAATCTTAATGATATTTCGTCTAGATATGTTACTTTTAATTTTTTTTTTTTTTTTAATTTCCATTTATGGGGTGTTCTTTAGCTTAATCTTTTCAACATTCAATATTTATACATTTTTTAATATATAATATATCTTCTGAATATACATATTTAGCTTGCACTCTAGCCTTTGAATATACATTTTGGTATATCTCAATCTATTGAGAATATTGAGAGTGAAAGAGCCTTGACACTTATTTAGCTTTGTATGGCATTTTGTTTTTTAATATATATGAATTTGTTTTTGTTTTTTTTGAAAATTTGGTGAAGTTTAGACAAATAAAGTCTGCAGATGTGTAAACCTTGTAGCTCCTTTGGATTTAGTCATTTGGAATCATAAATTATGATTTAGAGAGTCATCGTGGGACTGATTTGTAATCTTGCCACGTGGGAGGTCTTTTTCAGGCTCGTGTGGTGGTGATTGCGTGGAGTCTGAAAGTCTGCGCACCCCTTGGTACATAAATTGCAGCCTATTCCATTTAAAATCTGCAAACAGTCAGATTGGCCCTTGAAGCACTTATTGTGTGGACGTCTTGTGGCAAATTTGGAGATCCCATTGAGGATGAATATAGTGTTTGGTGGCTATTTATATTATTTGGCGGAAGAAAAATCTGGCCTATTGTTTTTGGAGTTTGTGATTAACGGTATGAATTGGACTATGCACTATGTTAATGTTTGTTTGGTTGCCATGTAAAAATGGTGGACCACTATAAGTTGAACATCCAGGGGAGTCTAAAGTGGGGATTCTACAGTGACTAGGAACGCTAGACTAGAAACAAGGCTCAAAGTTGGACATAAATGTTCCAAAAGTTTAAAAAACAAATATCACCAAATGGAGTAGAAATCTATAGGAGGAAGAAGAGCACAACAGATTAAGGAGTTGTATAATATTAGCCCCCGTCCAAAACACCAAAATCAATGCTTTATTTTTTAATAACTTTCAAGGCATTCAAACAACAACAGCATTGTGAAGCAATGTTGAGTTATATTATTATAACATTTCAGTTGAGTTGAACTGATGCGCTTGTTCCTGGATAAAAAGGTCTTGTAATGTCTATCTTGTTGGTTGTCATTTTTTTTTGGGGATTCTAGTTGGATTTATTAATGTTGTCAGAATGAAAATAGTGATGTTCTGTAGATTTCATTCTTCTTTGTTATGAAGCCAACAGGTTTGTGAGAAATGGAAAAACAAATATAAACTTCTTCAGTGGACATTAGTTTGCTGCAGATAATTTTCGATATTTCCATAGCTTGTTGAGAACAATCCTACCGACAAAACCAAATTGCTCAGTATAAGATACTTTGAATGGTAGATTAAAAAATGTAAATGCAAATACCTCTGCCAATTGTCAGAAATGTGCACATACCTTGAAACCTTCGGGGCGTAAAAGTTGGTTGTATGTTTTGCCCAATCCTAATTGTATGAGACTTAGATTTGGCATTCTTGCCCTATCATGTCTCAATAATTCTTGGATCAAAGTAATATAACTAATATCATAATTGTCCCCAAAACCAATCTCCATGGTAGAATGATGACCTTAAGGATCTGGTGATAATATTAGAAACCTTTTTTTTCGTTGCCATTCCTCAATATTGTTTATTGACCATAGATTTTCACAATGATTTAAAATAAAGGACAACATCAAGCATCCTTAAAAATTAACTTGGAGGGATGTAGATTCTACAAAACAAACTAATAGGTCATCCATACACAAATGGTTACAATGACTAAGAGTTACTTCTTCACATCCTAAGGGGACATGCAAAAGCAATGGGATCTAGCATAGCCAATTATACCGACTAAGAACTTTACTCCAAGGAAATTCATATGGTCTAAAATTCATCTGCATGCCTTGAGGAAGGATTTCCTTAGGTTTTTGAGGACTTGAACAAACAATAATGATGACTCTTAACCAAATTAGGAATGGCAAGAACTTGTCATGCATTCGAAGATTAATTTGATTGCAAAGGTTTATCTTACAATATTAAAATTACCAACTCATATAAAAACAGAGGATTTGGATTGTTGGTATGATTGTATGTATTACAAGCATTTCTTAAGAAGTCAACTTTACAATTTACAATCATGTAATTACATAATTGATCAACTTCTTTCGTTGCTACCATTACTACCAAAGAAGAATAATGGCCATTGTCACCCAAAAAAGAATGGTGAAAGTGATATAACAAGTCAAACAAAAAATTGAAAGTTGAGCATCACATTGTTCCATTGTTTGCTTTCATGCCCAAACTTTTTTTTTCATTAGATATGGGTAATCGCTTTTGGATTGGAGCTTTGAACTAGTTTGTGACACGAGGGAGAACCATCACTAACGACCTCCACTAATTTCATTAATATCATGAGATGGGATGTTATCACTAATATTGCCAACATCGTTAGTGTTTCCAACTGTAACCACACCACCCAGATCTCATTAATATCGTGAAATGGGATGTTATCACTAACATTGCCAACATCACCAATATTTCCAACTATAACCACACCACCCAGATCTCATTGGTATCAAAACCAAACCTTTTAACTCATCATTTCATTGATCTAGGGATGAATTTGAAAAACAAAGAGAAGGATAAAAACACACAACAAAGCATAGAAAAAGTTGTTTGTCATGGGGACTACTTTGAAGAATCAATTTAAATAGTGTTTTTTACCCTTAGATTCTTTGTGAAGGATATTTAAAAAATCTAGAAATTGTTATAAAACCTTTTTTTTTTTCATTTTTCTCTTTCATTTTTCAATCTTATGATTTTTTACATTTTACGCCATCTTTTTTTTTGGGGATCATTCCCATATTTTTTTCTTTTAAATGGTAACTACAATTTGTACTTCGGAGTCTAAATGCTTAGTGCTGTTAGGTTTACTGACTCTTTTAACTGTTTCAAGAAACTCTTAAAAAACCTATGAAGTTTAGTCTTCATATAATGTAGTAAAAAGCCTCTATTTAAAACATTTATTATCAAAGGATAACATATGTAAAGGGAATTATTCAATACTAATTGTGATTCTCTGTGTATAAGATTGTATTAATTCACTTTTCACAAATAATCATATGTGAAAGGGAGTTATTTTGTACTAATTTTGATACCTTTTAGAGGAGCTTTAATTACTTGTATGTCTTTAAGATCCAAAATAATTTTGCTACCATCTAGAATCAAGTCTTTAAATTTCTCAAGAGGAGTTGATAATCCCTTCACTTAACCATGCTCAATTTATATAAGAGACCTTAGTAGATGCATGTATAGCACATTTCTTATGTATTTAATTTATATGGTCATTGGTCATTAAGATGTTTAGTTATTGATGGAAATTATCCATGCTTCCAACTTCGAAAATAAAATGAGGAAATAGAAGAGAATAATGTCTTCCATCTGTCGTTTACCACAACTCGGGTGCACAATGCCACCAACAATAAAATGAGTACTATTAAATGCAAAGGGAAGACCTTAGAACTGCTTTCCTAGGGTGATAAGCAAAGTCTCTCATTCAAGGACTTCATATTTCTAAGCTCTTCCAATGAGTTCCAAACTGAGAACTATGAGTATGAGTTGAGATTTGGCATTTTTTAAAATCATGAAACACTTGGTTTCCATTGAGGTTTTAGATGCAATCGATCCACTATCTCAATAGAAAATTATGCAATAACACAACACCCCTGCACGAAGCTCGAACATGAAATGATATGCTCAAGGTATTTATTTATTTATGTGTCTAACATGCAAACAAAAACTAACGATTCAAATAGATCAAATGAAACATAACAGGGCTTGCATATAGATTATTTACATTATACATAAGCAATTTTGGATACTATAGATGGCAATGAATCTTTACAATGCCTTAAACTTTTGGTTTGTTATAATTTCAATAAACAATTATTATTGATCAAATTCCCATATTGCAATTAATCACTCAAATAACCTACCTCTTAGGAGCGCATGTGGAAAACAAGTTGATTTTTTTGTACCAATTCAAGTTTGAGTGGCTCTTGACGAATTAGAACATCCTCTACCCTATCTACAAATCCATTGCATACTAAACAAAACGAAAATGAACACATTAACATTTACCGATACAACAATAACTACTTTGAAAATGGTCTACTCTAAAAATCATAAGACATGCATGAATGCAATCTATATTTCAGATATACCTCGAATTATATTTCAAAGAGAATTATAACCAAAGATGTTGATAAAACATCAAACATCAAATTAGTGGATAGAAAACTAAAAAAAATGTGAATGTCACTCACAGAAAGAATATCTGAATGTTCAATCTAGTCTTATTTGTACATCATTTGCATAAACTTTAAAAGTCTATTCTCTAACATAATGGCTTACAATTAGAGCATATTATTCTATTACAAACAACAAATATAACCTTGGCTTTGAATATTAAAGTTTGTCTCCTTGACGCCCATGGTAGGTATGTCAGTTTATGTACATGTTCCACAACTAAGACATCTATAGCCACTTCAAGGACTTAGATTGTAGGCAAATCGATTGATCATCAACATCTAGTGGAAATTTGAACATGTACCTTATGTGATGCCATTACTAAAGCATATTTTGACGATAATTTGGCCCCCAACACCTTTGTATAGCCCCCTCTTACATTGGCTTGACGTCACAACAAAAATCCAATAGAGAATAGAAAATTTACTTTTGAAATCGAAGGCAAAAAGAGAATTAACTCTACTTCCCATATTCTCCTACATAATAACCTGATATAATTTTGTCCTCTTATTAGAAAAAATCAATAGTATGTTATACCTTGTTTTTTTATATTTAAATTTATAAATAATGTATTGCGAAATAACTCTTCATAGGTTATTATTTTGTGTTGTTTGTTTGCCTAACAATCTTCATAATAACTACAACCCAACTCACAAGTGAGTATCTCTATTTCTTAACTAATGTTTTGATCCACAAATAACTTTATTTTACTTAGAAAAACTTCAAACAAATATTTTTTCTAAATTAAATAATGTAATACCCAATTACTCTACAACACCAACTACCAAAACAAACTATACACAGTGATAAAAACAAATACAGTCAAACTATTTCTATTCAAATTGAACTAAATTGTGGTGTATGGGTCTTTTTATCCACTCTAAATTCTTAAGAAATAACAAGTTGATTCTAATTCTTTCATCGAAATCCAATTTGTAAATTTGTATATATACACAATAACAAATTATGTAAATAATATTTTACTTGGTGGATTTATTAGCATATCTCCACTCTATCCTTGCACATTTAGTAACATATCACCTCTTTCCATGACACAATTACGACTATGTTTCTCATTTTGAATAAAACCATATATATATATATATATATCCAACAACTAGTAGTTTAATCCCACGAGATTGGCAAACTGGTCTTTACCTATTGTTGAATACAAAATGTCATATAAATTCTTATCTTGATCTGCATGAAATACAAAACTTGTAATGAGTGACACTACAAATCTATGCTCTGTAAATTGAATTTGCTTTGCTCTTCACAACAAACAAAGGAAATTATAAAACCTAATAAAGTTACAACCCAGAAAAAAAAACCCAATAAAAAAGAGTTCATTGTAAAAAATTATCATACAAAAACCTCTACCTTGCCTTAAAGAGAAAGGAAAAGTAAACAAACAAACAACAAGAATTTTGGCACCCATGATTCATTAACAACAACAACATTGGGGTTTGAAACACAATCCCAATGAAATACTCCACTAGACCTCTACAAACCCTAATTTCAGACATAGGGTTTGATTTTCCAACTAAAAACCCTAAATCAGTCGCATTGGATTAGGGTTGGGCCTGCCTTTTGACAGATTATAATGAAAATATTGGTCTCACTGCCTTTAGTGATATATTTAGTGGTCTTGAAGAGCATTTTGTGCACATCCACCATTCCTAGTTGAACAATTCCTATAAAGACAACAATGCAATTAGGCAAGACCGCTAGGGGTGTGAGGGGGCTAGAGCTACATCCCTCCTTTCTTTAGCATCCTTGGGCCACATCAACAGTTTTGAATCAAAAGTATAAGCCTAAAAAATAATTGTTGTGGGGTAGAGCAAACCCAACAAAACCCATTAAATATTTTAAGGACTAATAGCGAAGGAGTGAAGCATGAAAAGGTGATCGTTGAGCTTCTTTCTTCACCTCCTCTCTGCCATGAGATTCACTAGAGACTCTGATTGAGGCTCCAAATCTGGGTCTAGCTCCCCTTCTGTCATCTCACTCAAAACCTTACTTGAAATTAACTCTACTGACAAAAAAAAGTAGTGAAGACAACAAATTCATTGAAGAAATTAATTATCTAGCCAAAAATAATATTAAAGTTTTAAGCTTCAACATTCATGGTCATGTTGGATCTGAACGTGGTTTTAGGGAGAGCTAATATTGAAAGAAATAATGGCTAGGAAAAAGACAACAATGATGATAATTATAATAACAAATATATAAAATCTTTTGATTCAAATATTTTTAACGAGAGCACAAAACAACAAGAATATAATCATACGACCATCAAATTTAGCCCATCGTTTTAGTGACTTAACATTAGAATAATTTAAGGATGAAAAATACATATTTTTAGGTTCCATAAATACTGAATTCCCCTAGAAAATTTGTCACATTGCCCTAATTGAACCAATAAAAAGAAAATAAACTAATTTATTTTTTTATAAAATCTTTATTGCAAAGCTAATGTTAAAACTAAAAAATATGAAAAAATACTCTACTTTGGTTGCTCATTTTCCAATGAAAATTAATACTTTTAACTGATTACAATAGTTACATGCGTAATATAGACTAATAGTTTATCATTTGTAAGTTGTTCAACTCCTTAATACTTTTCACTGAGGTGCCTGGGGTTGAACTTAGTAAAATGTAAATTTATTTGAAAAAAAGTTGCCTTTGAGGTTTAGAAATTAAGAAAATGAAATGGAAATTATTGTTTTTTAGCGAAACATAGGTTTAATGTGTATTAAAATATTGTGAAGCAACATGCCTTGATTTTAACAACGGTTCCATAGTGTTAGGATTGTGGAGCTAAAAGCTTCACTGATGCAAACAGGAGAGGAGGTTGCTGAAGGTTGCTGAGTTGCAGAAGAAGTTGGGGTCGGTCTGATCAGTCGACGTCGGCAGGATAGCACAGAGAAGCAACCGACGTCGGTCATATATCGGCCGACGTCGGTCACCTCCAGGCGGACAGGGACCGGCGTCGGTCGCCTGTGTAGTTCGACTGCGAGTCAATTACGGGCAGTGAGCTAACGAAGCAAGAGTTTGCATGATGAGTGCTAATTTTAGACTCATAGCTGCGGATCTAATTATGGTAATTAGATGTCTAATCATTG
Source organism: Torreya grandis (assembly GCA_037957365.1). Classification (NCBI taxonomy): domain Eukaryota; kingdom Viridiplantae; phylum Streptophyta; class Pinopsida; order Cupressales; family Taxaceae; genus Torreya; species Torreya grandis. Next base: position 2,432,328 of record JARHVA010000772.1, on the reverse strand, counting down.
TTTGGATGAGATCTATATAATAGACTCATGGTTGTATTAGAAAAGCGTGCTAGGGAGTAAGAGAGCATAATTATAAGCTCCTTCTGTGTGTGAGGTAGAGCTATGGTGCGTTCCTCCTAGTGCCACAGTACCAGGTGTGTTGGTGCTGGATTGGAGAGCCAGCTGGGTTCTTCAAGAGTGTAGGATCTTGGTCACAGTTGCATGGCCTATATAGGAGATCTACATGGTAAGTAAGATCGTTGATCTGCAGGTGTATGTGTGTGCAAGGTCGAGGTTCACAGGGGATTAGAACCATTGCTTGATTTGCAGGTGTGCAAGGTCATACAGACAGCAACACAACAGGGAGCAGTATCAGGCAGGATCTACTTGGAGTACAGGTGTGTACTCGGATAGAGCAAGAGGAAGGCAATGGAGTTCCTTCCATAAGTATGGTTTGTTGAATTGCAGGTTGTTGCAGATTCATGGGAGATCTACTTGAAGTACCTTGAGTACTTGTGGAGTGCGTGGAGCACTTGTGGTGTGCGTGGAGCACGGGAGGTGAACACCAACTCTGTATTTGAGTTGGGTGTTGGGACCTGTGAGAGGGAGAGCTTTGGGGAGAAGAATTACTGTTCACTTGAGGCGTGGGAAACCTCTGTAAGGTGGTGGAGAAGAAGTGGCATCTTCTTTATTGTATTCTTTTCTGTATAAAGTGTTAATACAATTTGGTATTGTCTCTCATATGCTGTGTTATTCTGAATTCTAGTTACTTGGTGAATCTGGTTAATTTCCGCATATTAAGTTGCTTGGTATTAGTAATCAAATTGTGTGCTTCCGGTGTACATCCCCTCCCAACAAGTGGTATCAGAGCCTTGGTTGTAGGTTCTTGAGCTTGATACCAACAGGTGGTATCTGAGCTGAGGTTGGAGGAAGCAGGTTTTGTGTTTGGTTACAGGGCACTCTCAGGGGTTTCTGATCGAGTGGGAGTAGAGCAACTGCAGATCAAAGTAAGCTAAGAATGGAGGAGTTGAAAAGCACAGATGGTCACTCACGGTCCTATGGAAAGAAAGAGCAGGTAAAAGATTATTGTTGGTTGGTAACAGATCAGCATGAAGAAACTGAAGATACAGATGTAGCAGGTGTTGTTGCACAGGATGTGTTTGCAGGTTTCTTGGATAAAGTGGAATCTTGGATAAAAGATTCGGTTGCCTCTTTCCATGCAGTTCCAGGTAGAGGAGCTGGTGAGCCTTGCCAAAGGATTGGCAAAGGCAAAGTGAAGCTGAAATTGCAGGCGGCCAACACACAGGTGTTGATGAAGGTCATGCAGGTCCCAGGTTTGGAGATATGGCTAATTTCTTCAGAAAGATTGGGTGATGAGAGATGCACAAGAACTCTCACAGCGGATGCACTTGAATTAGCTGGTGGTAAGAAAACAGGTATCCTTTATCTACTTGTTTATATTACTGATTCTTCTTTTGTTGCGGAGACGTGGCTTCGTAGGCTTGGTCACATGAGCAGGAAGGAGATGCATGTTCTTAAGCGGAAGACAGATATATTTGACAGGCTTAAGAACTGGAAAGCCTTGGTGTTTATGGAGGAGATGGCGGACAGAACCCAGTGGATGTGGCTGGATACTTCTGAGCAGGGCAGTTTGGACATGGATATTGATTTAAAGAAGCTCGCGGGTAAAAAGTCATCACTCACAGGCGAACACAGGTACCGATGTCGGTCATGAGGAACCGGCGTCGAACAGACAGGTGCCGATGTCGGTCATGTCCAGACCGAAGCCGGCGATGTCGGGCAGGGTAAGACCGATGTCGGTCATGGGACCGACGTCGGTAGTATGTAAGACCGATGTCGGTTATCAGGACCGACGTCGGCAGCAGGGACACCAGCGCAGGCAGGTTGGTAGTCAGGTACAGACGCATGGAACCGACGTCGGTCGGATGCAGACTGTGGGGTGACCGAGGTCGGTCACTGTAACGAATTTTGGGTGGACAGCAAGCTGTCAAGGAGTCTCAAACACCCATACGGAGGACTGAAGGCGTAAGTAGGCCCTCAAATTCGTTGTTCCTCTTCTTCATACTTATTGCTGATTGTAGAGCAGGAAGGATCCAGGAAACAAGTGTGAGCTTGGCATGGATGAGGATGTGATTCCTTGGAGGAGAACCAGACAGGTGTGTCTTGGTAGAGATGCCAGCAGGTATGAAAGCACAGAGACGAATGGATACCTTAGTAGAAGAATGGAGAGAACGGATACGTGAGACGGAAGACCAGGTATATGGTCTTGTGGAGCTGCAGGACAGTGTTACAGGTTTTGACAGGGGGAGGACGAAGCATGGCTTCAGTCAATGTCAGGGTAACTACTGTGGTTTTGTCTTACCAGGGGGATGATGAGTCGCGACATCATTCTGTTGCTGTATGTGGATAGTATGCTAGCTAGCAGGGGTGTACATACAGGGTTTTGCTGAGCTAAGGGTAAGATTAGTTCAGTGACATGTCAGGAGGAGTTTGGAGCAGCGGAATTCTTTGACATGGGAGGCATGGAGATCACAGGTTGATTTTGTCTCGAGTGGGAGCTGATGTGAATCAGGTGTTGGCGAGGTTCGGGATACAGAGCCGGAGCACACTAAGGGCTGGACAGGTACAGTGTCCGAAATCACATGAGGTCTGGTATAGACCTGAGTATTCCCATGCAGTGGGAGCTGTCAGAGAGTTAGGAGCCAATTCGGGGAAGTGAGTTCTCAGGTTTTTTGAGAGGGACCGGCAGCAGGTGTTGCTATGCAGGGTCAGGACTTCACTACAGGTGTTGTAGGTTCGGATGTGGCAGGTTACTCGGATGACAGGTGGTACATCACAGGTTGTGTGGTGGGTTGTCTTCAGGTGGGAGCTTGAAGAGGGATACAAACCAGGAAACAGATTAGACGGAGTACAGGTACAGGTACAGTGCAGCTGTTTATCTCCAAGTGGGAGATTGTTAGGATTGTGGAGCTAAAAGCTTCACTGATGCAAACAGGAGAGGAGGTTGCTGAAGGTTGCTGAGTTGCAGAAGAAGTTGGGGTCGGTCTGATCAGCCGACGTCGGCGGGATAGCACAGAGAAGCAACCGACGTCGGTCATATATCGGCCGACGTCGGTCACCTCCAGGCGGACAGGGACCGGCGTCAGTCGCCTGTGTAGTTCGACTGCGAGTCAATTACGGGCAGTGAGCTAACGAAGCAAGAGTTTGCATGATGAGTGCTAATTTTAGACTCATAGCTGCGGATCTAATTATGGTAATTAGATGTCTAATCATTGTTTGGATGAGATCTATATAATAGACTCATGGTTGTATTGGAAAAGCGTGCTAGGGAGTAAGAGAGCATAATTATAAGCTCCTTCTGTGTGTGAGGTAGAGCTATGGTGCGTTCCTCCTAGTGCCACAGTACCAGGTGTGTTGGTGCTGGATTGGAGAGCCAGCTGGGTTCTTCAAGAGTGTAGGATCTTGGTCACAGTTGCATGGCCTATATAGGAGATCTACATGGTAAGTAAGATCGTTGATCTGCAGGTGTATGTGTGTGCAAGGTCGAGGTTCACAGGGGATTAGAACCATTGCTTGATTTTCAGGTGTGCAAGGTCATACAGACAGCAACACAACAGGGAGCAGTATCAGGCAGGATCTACTTGGAGTACAGGTGTGTACTCGGATAGAGCAAGAGGAAGGCAAGGGAGTTCCTTCCATAAGTATGGTCTGTTGAATTGCAGGTTGTTGCAGATTCATGGGAGATCTACTTGAAGTACCTTGAGTACTTGTGGAGTGCGTGGAGCACTTGTGGTGTGCGTGGAGCACGGGAGGTGAACACCAACTCTGTATTTGAGTTGGGTGTTGGGACCTGTGAGAGGGAGAGCTTTGGGGAGAAGAATTACTGTTCACTTGAGGCGTGGGAAACCTCTGTAAGGTGGTGGAGAAGAAGTGGCATCTTCTTTATTGTATTCTTTTCTGTATAAAGTGTTAATACAATTTGGTATTGTCTCTCATATGCTGTGTTATTCTGAATTCTAGTTACTTGGTGAATCTGGTTAATTTCCGCATATTAAGTTGCTTGGTATTAGTAATCAAATTGTGTGCTTCCGGTGTACATCCCCTCCCAACACATAGATTAATTATAATCTTTCAAATTATAACATCCTCGAGTGTGTACATGCAACAAGATGAAATAACCACATTTTCTTTTACCACTAGTTGTGTACCCATGTCAAATAAGACAAGCTGGAAACCACATGGTAATATTAAGTGATATTTTGTGAAAGACACAATCCATTAGCAGACCTAGTAACGACACGTTTTTCACAACCCTTAATTTTAATAATCACAACAAAAAACATGGCATCTTTCCAACAACACCAAGCATCATCATCTATTTACTGAATCAATGGTACATCTATTAACAGACCTAGTAACAACACCTTTTTCACAACCCTTAATTTTAATAATCACAACAAAAAACATGGCATCTTTCCAACAAGACCAATCATCATAATCTATTCACTAAATCAATGGTACACACCCCATACAAGGCTTGTTCAAACTTATAAATAAGCTTTCTATCACTTTTCATACAAAAAACTTAAAACCAAGAAACTTTTAGAAGATAATTCATCCATCGGGTTTAGAATATCGCTTCTCAATCTAATACCACAACCAAAATGGCCGATTGGGAACCCAAAATTTACATACCTAAAAATAGTATATATTCTTGCAATTATAAAATTAGAATTACTCGACCCTCCATCTTCACTTTAAGAGTCTTCAGAAAGTAGTAGGGGAAAATTACACAAGACATGGCACATGAGGCCCCCACAATGATGAACATTATACATTAAGTAAAAATATAGTTTTTTTTTTCGTCTTTCTTTGTTTTTCTTTTGAAATTGATTAACCAAGCCCTATTCTATTAATCATTACAAGCTCATATGAACATTATACACTAAGCAAAAAGATAGTTTTTTTTCTTCTTTTGAAATTGATTGACCAAGCCCTATTCTATAATCATTACCACCTCATCCTCATCCTCACTAAAGCATGCAGTACAACACTTAGGAAGTTCCACCAAAGCAACTATAAAATTTGAACACCGCTCTGCCTTGATGCACATTAAAATCATGCATTGATGAAAACATGATTCCCCAAGAGTAGCAAACATGATTTTCTCCTAGGAGTGTGATCCTTGTGCAACAAATAACCCCTAGTAGAAATCAAAAGCATATTTTCACCCCTAAATCTTTGTGCTATATCAAACACATTTTTGCAACCAATTGATTGTTCATGTTCCACAAGAAGTGTTTTTATGTGCTACACATCATCTAATTCCTTGGTCACTCTCCAAACCCATTCAACCAATAGATGCATATGAGGATTTTTTTATCATCTCATTGTTCAAAAATTCATAGGAGTCTCTTACCAATTTCGTAGTTATTATTTACTTGTACTTGTTACCCTCAACTTTATTCATCTTCACACCCTTGCCTCTTGAACTAGAAAAACACGCCTTTTATAATTCCACAAGGAGGAGAGGTCAGGCATCAATGTAGTCGAAGGGTTAAAGAGACATCTTCTCACATATCTACTCACGCACCTCCAACAATTAATATGAGTGTTGTCACCGCCTCAATACCACCCCATACCCTTGCCTTGGACATAGTGCAAGATCACCTTTCCATGACTATTCCCTCCTCAACTTCAAAGGCACTCTTTTCATGGATTTATTGCTTCTTAGAGTAAAACCAATGCTCCTCTGATTATGTATTTAATTTTTTTCCACTCTTTTTATAATTAAGGATTTCCAGTTGATCCTAAAAATTTGTTCACATCCCTGTAATGTCCCTCTTTTGAGATTAGAATGATATTATTATTAAAATAAAAAGTATTTCTAAATACTTAAAAGTAAAAATAATAATAATATCTAAGTTGCCAAAAAGTAATCTATGTTGGTAACTTTTCTAATTTTGACTTCAAAGGGGACCTTTTTGTCATGATTGAGTTAACCCTTAAGTGAAAATTATAAGGAATTACCCTTTTTAATGTTTGAATTTCTTTCTCACTTTGAGTACCCCTTGTTTTGGAATGAATTTGGAGGGAAAGGATATATAATAAGAGGTTGAGGTTCATTTTAGGGGCGATGTAATTTTTACCAATTGAAATCTTGAGTGTGAACATGATTTGCTTGACTTGTTTTTGTTGAAGATGAAAACTTTCATTGAAAATCTAAAGTTAAGGATGGAAATCCTTAACCTTCAGCTAGGCAAACTCATTTCAGGTGTTACAAAGAGTAGAATTGATTATTTTGAGGAGCTTGAACACCATTTTCAGATGAGGCAAAGCAAGGAAGGGCATCTTGAAGAAGGATGAAATAGTTGCTAGGGCAACGACCTTATTTTGGAGTCCAAAAAGGGCAATAAATTGCTTGAGGAGATCAGTGAACTAGTTGTGAGAATAGAGACCCCCCCTGGGGTTTTAAAGTGACTCCTTCAAGGCTAAGTCAAGCTTAAATCTCAATTTGAAGTCATAGAAACATTGATGGTATTTTTATTGATTTTTTCCAGCCTTTTGTTTGTTTGAAAAATTAGATTTAAATATATTTTTGTGGGCTATTATATTTTTGAATTTGTGGTGAATATTTGATAATTAAATATTGTAACTCGTGCCTTAAATTTATATTTATAGAATTCTAAAATTTTATGGTTAGGGTTTGGAATAGAAAATTAGAGATTGCATATGATTGTGTTAGGGTTTGCTTTGAATTCCAACTTTGTTTAATTCTGTCCTAAAAGGAACATTACAGTGGTATCAGAGCCATATCTTGGCCAACTGTGGGGTTTGAGTGTCTACAATGGATCGCTAACCTAATTTCTTACCAAAAGAAGAATATATAAATTATATCCAAGAGGTATGGATACGAATACAAAAAGAGCAACAAAAAGCTAGGGATCATCTTGAAGAAATCAATAGAAAAGTAAGACAAGAAGGGTGGACACAAAGCCAAGGTATAAGGAATCAACTTTTGAAACAATTTTCTATCAACTATAAATCCCTAGATTCATTTAGAAGAATGTGAGAGAATGATCATATTCATGAGGAATGGTTAGAAGAGTAGTGTAATAGAGATGAGGTCAAGCTTTTTACCTTTGATGAATATGATAAGAAGTTTGATATATACACATCATATAATACCTTTGAATAATTCTTATAGGTATACACAAAAAATAGGAATAGAAGATTGAAGGAGAAAGATGGAAATTCAAACACTTAAAAGAATTCTAGAGAAGGAATCATAAAGCAAGAAAATTCAAATCTAAAAGAGGTTAGTGAAAAACTCATGGAGGCACCTATCATACAAAAGGAAAGTGGGAAAAATGTTTCGACCTAAGAGGAAGAGAATTTTGCCCTCGTGATGAGAAAAGAGAAAGGTAAGAAATATGATTATCTTCATGATTTTAGAAAGGAGAGTGAAGGTATTGATTTTCTGAAAGGCATTAGGGATGGATATACATTTGATCTTGAATACTTTAATTAACCCTAAGTTGGGAGTTTTGAGTCACATGGGTGATGGTGTTGAGATTATCTTAACAAAGTCTCTTCTAAGAAAGGTGGACAAACACTTTGGTGACAACCAAAGGTATGTAAAGGAAAATCATACTTCAGATTTATTATTTCCTAAGATTTATCATATCACCATCATACTATGTCCGTACAATATTCTAATCACCATGAAAATAATTCTAACAATGAGGATACGATGAAGGGTACCAAATGGAAAGATGATCTTTTCCAAGAAGCCCCTATCCATCTTTTGATCATTCCAAAGATTGAGCTATCGCCATATGAAATGGATTTTCAAGAAAACTATGGGAAAGTACTTGATAATATTAATAGTTTGGAGGAAAATATATCAAAGGCTCCTACTTCAGTCAAAGGAGATGAGCATTCTAATTACAGCCTAAGGAATGATGGTCATGCCCCATATTCAGTGCTCCATATTAAGACAGTTCCAGATTGTTTTCAAGAGGGTCAACACCCTAATAATTTTAGTTCAAGTTATGGTAGGGACAATAAAGACCTATTCTAGCTTTACCATAATTTAGAGAATGGTAAAGGAATGAAGGTGGAACCTTGGCTTCTAAATTATCCTAAGAAGCCATAATGGGATGTACAAGGAATCAAAGCGAGCAACAATGGAACAATTCAAAATTTAGCTGATAAGCATGCATTTAAGGAGGTAATTTTAAATCCCAAGGTGGGAGCTGTTGAAGATATCCCAACCAATATTCATCCAACAAAAGAAGGTGAACATGTCGGGGAAAACCAAATGTATGAAAGTGTTATGGATTTTTTGCTTCCTACTATGCCATTTCAAATGTGTTGTCATCATGGGCAACATGTTGAAAAGAATGATCATATGCCAAGTTTGATGCTTCATAGTATATTACAGAAACTTTATGGTTATCATGAATAACATAGTGAAAATGGTGATAGAGTGAAGAACACTTTGAGTGGCGAAGGGCACATAGATCCTTTCATACAAGTTCTAAATTACTTGTACATGAAATTTTGGGATCCAGGTGATCTTTGGAGATATAATAAGGGTAAGGTATTTGAGGAGTTCAATGTTACTATTTTTAATGAAGTCTTTATCTTATGCATTTGGCTTGAAAAGAAGTTCATGAGGAATCCTAGGAAGTATGACATACATTCTAATACAGTGGTGAAAAATCAATGCTCATGATCCATAGATCACTCCTTAGAGCCAAGTCCTACACTTGAGGACAAGGCTATGAAGAAAGTCACCATTGTTAGAGCAGCAAGATGCTTCATGTGGTAAGGGGCGGATAATGGTGTCCAACATATTACAGAGTTGAACATTGGTTTCCATCTCTCAAGCACTGATTAGAGATCAAGCAACACACATATATTTGTTGAATTTTTAGTCAAAGAAGGGTTGTGTCCATCCCCTAGATTATTCACCTGGCTGAGATTGGTGAAGAGTGTCATGTGTGGCAACTATTGTACCAATATTTTATATGCTACCAAAAATAGTATTGGGTTCTTTTACATTTGTATGACATCCATAAAAGTATTTTCATTTGTATGGTGTGAAGGATAACTCAAGGAGGATGTGATTTTATAAAAATACTTCACTATTCTGGGTTGTAGAGGAGTTGTCATCCACATTTACAGCCATCTCAACATTTTGTATACAACTGTACAAGTAGTCCTAGACATACACTTGAGTAATATTCATTTTGTTGATATTATGGAAGCATTTTCAGTCACTATATGGTTGATTCCAACCCCTATATCACTGTCATTTCTGAATTTTGTGAAGAATTTAAAGTGTGATAGTTGTTATCCTATTATTTTTACTATTTTTTGCAACATAACCAACCCCTAACACTTTTTATGACAATCACAAGAGTGTTTTTAGTCACAAGGTGGAAGGATGTTTTGATTACCATCAATGAGGGATTATTTTCAAATGTTATGGAAGAGTTTATAGACACCACAATGCTGGTTATGAGAGAGAAAATGTAATGGTACAACAACCATGCTTGGAGCAATAAGAATGGACATTTGGAAGTCCATCACATGAATGGAAATTATGAAGAAGATGCAAGCATTAGAGGAGAATTTAAAAACATGCCTATGAGGTATGATGAAGTGGTTAAAGGACTTGTGTGGGGAGCTATTGATTTTATTGACATGTTTGTTCTATGTGCAGGTTTAAAAATTGGGACAACCATACAAAAAATTCGCAACTTCCACGCTGCTATCATAAACATTTTCAGCCCCTACAATACTGCTATTTCATTGATGCACTTACTTTCAATAGCTCTTTCATCTCCTACATGGTTCATACCCTTGATTTGGGCAAAAGAAGATCAACTATGCTGCTATTATGACATTTTAAAGAGTGTTTTAACAATTGTTATCAGTCAAGTACACCGGAAAGGTGGCACAATTTAGGGGATCTTTTTGGAAATAAGTTGGGGAAAGGGTTCAACTGAATCAAAACATCATGGTTGCCACTCTAGCATCTTGACAACACCTTGCACATGTAGGAACAACCCATATGAGTGTTGATAAAGAGACTCTTATGAGTCAAACAGTACATAGTTTTCACATGTCCAAGGAGAGCAAAATGATCATGACATGTGAAAAGCATGAGTGGGAGCAACTAAGTTTGTTTTTAGCCCAAACAAAGGATGAATAGTATGTTGTTGCAATAAAGGTGAAAGAGGTTGTTGAAGTTTTTCCACATTGAAGAGTTCCTGAGGTTGATTTGGAATCTTGGTATTTGTAAAGGTGTACAAGGAGTGAAAAATGGAGCTTGTATTTGCTTGAGGGAAAGCAAATTTGGGAAGGGCGGACTGCAATGTCCATTTTTTGAGATTAGAATGATATTATTATTAAAATAAAAATTATTTCTAAATAATTAAAAGTTATAATAATAATAATATCTAAGTTGCCAAAAATTAACTTATGTTGGCAACTTTTCTGATTTTGACTTAAAAGGGGACTTTTTTTAATCATGAACAAGTTAACCCTTAAGTGAAAATTATAAGGAATTGCCATTTTTAATATTTGAATTCCTTTCTCACCTGGAGTGCCCCTTGTTTTGGAATGAATTTGGAGGGAAAGGATATAAAAGAAGAGGTTGAGGTTCATTCTGGGGGCTGTCATATTTACCAATTGAAATCTTGAGTTTGAGCATGATTTACTTGACTTATTTTCGTTAAAGATAAAAACCTTCATTGGAAATCTGAAGTTAAGGATGAAAACCCTTAACTTTCATTTGGATAGCTTCATTATATGGGTTGTAAAGGGTAGAATTGATTAGTTTGAGGAGCTTAGACACCATTTTCAATTGAGGTGAAGCAAGGAAGGGCATATTGAAGAAGGATGAAACAGTTGTTGGGGAAATGACCTTGTTTTGGAGCTTAAAAAAGGCAACAAATTACTTGAGGAGGTCAGTGAACCAATTATGAGGGTAACAAACCCACTTGGGGTTTGAAAGTGACTCCTTCAAGGCTAAGTCAAGCCTAAATTTTAGTTTGAAGGCATCAAAACATTGCTGATATTTTTATTGAATTTTTCCAACCTTTTGTTTGTTTGAAAAACTAGATTTAAAGGTATTTTTGTGAGCTATAACATTATAGAATTTTTGGTGAATATTTGATAATAAAATATTGCAACTTGTGACCTAAATTTATATTTTCATAATTCTAAAATTTTATGGTTAGGTTTGGAACATAAAATTAGAGATTGCATATGATTGTGTTAGGGTTTGTTGCTAATTCTAATTTTGTTTAATTATGTCCTAAAAGGGACATTCAATCCTTACTAATAATTCCTTTACCCAATACTAATTTGAGGCTTTACTAAATGCAAATAAGTTTACTTATGTTATTAGCAGCTTTGTTAGTGACTTAATTTGCATCCCTCTTTATATGGATAAAATAAACTTATTCCATATTCTTAATCAACCATTGCAACTTTTCCACAATCATCTTCAAGTGTTAAAACACTGAATATTATTTTACTTCCTTTTGTTTACAAAAATTTGGGAATCACCTTCAATTATCAACTTCTTCTATCCTCTTGTTACAATGATTTCGATACCTTCGAGCATTGCAATGCACTTAGATTGATTATTTGTATCAACCCAAATATCTAATGAGAAACTCAAGATAGATTGCCCCAATTCATCCCTAAACACATATCCCCCTTCAATGGGCCCAATATTCCTTTTCACTGGTCAATCAAAATCTAACTTAATAAATCCCCTTGGGGGAGGATGCCATAAAACAAAGATATCGAGTCATAAAGAGCCCCTTACCCATTATCAAGGAAACATGGTATGATTTATTCATTGTGAGCTATTTCATGCATTTAGGAGGAACAATGATTTTTAAAAACGTATTGTTTTGGAGTTTTCTCCTTCTAATTATTTTATTACCATGAGAGAGGCTAGATTGTTGAAATCTAAAGGGATAACATATCTAAAAATTTTGTTTTTAAGTGATGGGTAATAGTGTGTTAAAGGTTATAGTATTATAATGTGGTGATAGTTTTATGACATCAATTTTATAGATGATAGGTCCTAATAAATTAGGAAAGTTACTAAATGATGAAAATCTAAATGCAATGGATTTTTTAAAAATCATTGTCCCTCCCCATACTGTTATCACTCAAATTTTCACCCTTGGAAGGTTATTTAAGCCTTCTAAATTGGAGGTAACATGGAGACAATCCTAGGCTGTGGGTGGCCTAATAGGTGGATTGAATCTCTAGATTATAGGGTTAACTCCCCTTGATGTATCAATTAGGATCACAACTCTAAATTAATACTTGAAATGTAAAATGGAGAAGGATAACATGGAATAAAAATAACTAAGGATGTGATACACTAAAACTAATTGACCACTACCAACTAGATGAATGTGCACATCAACCATGAGACTACCTTGAACATACACGACAATGTTCATGTGAAGTTTGTTACGGATGTTTTAGGCTAGCAGGATTATATAAGAGGTCCAAAATGACACTAATGAATAGAAAAACTCATTCTATCCTTGCACTTCACTTGAACACTTCACATGACCTACAAAAGAAGCTTTCAAATTGCATATAGGTGCTGGAATAGGATAACATGTCAAACAAGACTAGGCAAATCACTTAAAAAGATCAACTATCCATGCATACATACTAAGTACATTCATATAAGGAGGTAAAACAAATAGTATTAATTTATCAAAGGCATACAAATGAGCAGGGATTTGACATACTCAGGTGGAGGATCCACACAAAGCTAAAACAAGGCTACATTTATAGAGAATGAGAGTAGAAGAGAGAAGGGGTGTAGAAGTGAGAAATGATATGTCAATCAAGAGTTAAAATAAATAAAGAGGTTGAATAATAGTTTCATATGGTCTCAAAGTACATATGTTTCTCTCTTGAAAATGCATCATCTTGGAAATGGCATAGGAGCTTCTCTAGTTGCTTGACACCTTTGTCTTCTTCAGACTACCCTTCTTTTATCTTGGAAAGTGACAAGTGGCCTTATTTATCATAAATTTATGTTATAATTCTATCTAGCCTTATTATTGACACCTTGCATAAGTTTTAGAGCCTCATAATATTGACATTGCAATGATAATGACACCTTCTTAAGTGTCTTGAAGCCTATTTGTCTTACTATGCTTTTCCTTGCTTAAGAGTCTCAAATCTTGAATTTATCTTCATCAGTGCAATATAAATTCATGAAAGGATTATATATGTCTTGAAAAACCTAAATAAACTCCCTTGGATGCATCAATCACTCTCAATACTTCATTTTTCACCCAAAGCTTACATTTGTCTTCAATTCCTTGTAGCCCTTAAAACAAACAAAACTCATTGTGTAGAAGAATATACAAATTATATTGGAAAAATAATCATATTTTTTAGTACACACTATTCCCTTTCAACTTTTTGATAAATTTCATGACTAGAAATTAAGTGAAATTACACTTATTCACCTTATTTCTCTCTATAATTAGGCCTCAATCGGGTCTCTAGACTTAGAAATTGAGATTTTACTCCATACAAATCCCACACATGTGAAACCTAAAAAAAGAGTTTGATTCACTTTTATAACCTCCCAATCATGCTCCATGTAAAATGTGAGGGTTTATAACTTTGTGTAGGTGGGTGAACCAAGAAATGGCCAAAAAACCTAGTCTTTCACAAGCCTTTTCATATTGCCTTCAAGAAAAAAACCTATAGGAGCACTTCTAGAGTTAAATGTATGAATTTTTAGACCTAAGGAGGTATAATACATCTCAAGACACCTTATCTAATAGTTCACATCTATCTAGGAGGTCAAACAACCTATTTTGAGCCTAAAACCTCATAAAAACACAACATTTAATGCATCCATATATGTGCAAGTACAAGCAAACTTCATGGTAAGAGTTTACCTAGAGTAAGGAATGATGTTCAGGTGGTTTCAAGAGAAATAAAACTCATTTTTGGCACTTATGAAGCTTGAAACATGTTTATCATCTTAACGATGATTCATAAAGCTTGGGGCCTTAATAAATGAAATAATGCCAAAAATTCCAAGTATAAAAGGGTATATAATATTCCTAATTATCTTGGGTTCCCATGAAAAACCTTCATATAGTTATGAGCTTAGGAAAGTTCTTCTTAGGCTAGTAGGTCTTCATTTATGAGGTCAAGAGAGAAAGGAGTTTGCAAAAAGGAGTAACAGTGTTTGTATTGAGATTAAGACACCCCATTTAGGTCTAAGCCACCTATATTTACCTATTCCAATAGTTTTATTTACCATTTATCTCCACATACATAACATAACCTCCATTAACTCATGCTTAGGGCTTATGAACATACTAGTGTAATTGACCCTAATGACTGTGTTTGCCCTTTTTCTCACTAAAAACTCTAAGTTTGAAGCTTTTAGGATTCCTTTTTCAATTTATCTAAGCCTTATTTTGAGCCTTCATACCCCAAACATTAAATAACCTATAGGTATTTATCTTTTTCTCACATAGGCCCCTGTGTTTCATTTAGTCATGCTAAGCCTAATTAGTCTTTTAGGTTCATCATTGTTTTCCAGCATTTAGTCGTTCAATAAAATAACTGTGAGTCTAAAACACTAAATTAAAATGCCTCATATTCTCCCTTCATCTCACATATATACTTTATTATTTTCTCCATGGGACTTAAGGCTTTATGTGGTTTAGATTTGATCACTCTACATGTAGGTGATGGGATGGATAACTGTAAATTGTATCTCTCATTGATGTTATTAAAAACATTTTTTTAGTATTTAGTGATTCAATACATCATAGTTAATCATTTAAACCCAAATCTCATGAAAATATTATATCTTTTCTTGGTCAATGCTTGAAAGAGTGTTTACATCTCTAGCTGGCCTGTAGATGGATATTTGAGCTTCCTTGATGCATGACTGAGATAATATGTACTTTAAATGATTCCATATTTATGATCTCCATTATTTTTAATCCTAATATTTCTCCATTTTTCTCAGTTAGGAGGGAATCTTTTGACCTAATCAAGAGACCTTTTTTGCTCTTACATAATCAACCTTGTGCTGTTAATGACAAAGACTATAGTTGGTCAGCTGAGGTTTCATAGTCATTTTCAGTACATATGACCAATATGAAGAGGTTTTATATAGTCATTTTATCCTTTAAAAAATTATCTAGTACTCAAATCCAAAACAAAAATTACTTTTTATCCATCCTATTTGTGCCAAGACTGCCCTTGGCTATAGGTGTGAACTTGTTTTTCTTTTGACTACAACCTAAAGTAGTCTTCATCTACCTTCTCTTAGAAAATTTGATGATCAAGACCAAAGTTTGGGACTTATATTCATTCTCTCCTTGATATTTGTGACCTATTAGGTCTTTCATTCACCTCATAACTAGTCTTTTCTTTATTCTACTTTGTAGACTGTACACAACCATATCTGAGATGCATGATCATGGTATTTTTTACCATTCAAGGAGATTTATGGGAGTGTTTGTCAGATTTTTAAGGTGATATTTAAATATTTTTACACCATCTCCTAAGTTTATTATGATTTTCATTAGATAAGATAACTTCAAAACATCAACACTACCTACTCAGGTTTGCAGACCATGAAGATGTACTACCTAAGATAGTTTTGATTAAAATCTTGGGATTTGATAGGAATGAAAAACCTATTGAAGATAATTAGGAAGATAAATAAGGTATTTTAACATCATTAATAACCACCAAACATCACTTTGAAACCCTATATTCTCTTTGGGATATCCAATACTTGAAGTGCAAACTTGCAACCTATCTCTCATAGAGGTTTCTCTTGATACTTGATTGCTCACACATGTGAAATTGATGGATAAATATGTGATATGGTTATGCACAACCATATAGACCTTAAAAAATGTTCATATTATTCCAAAGAGTTCTATATTACATGAAACTCATGTAAAACTAAGCCTATGGGGTTTGTGTAGGGTTTAAGACCACCTGATGGTCTTAACAATTGTTCATAAAGGAGGAGGCATAAATCTCAAAAATAATGAAACAAAACTAAAGGAAATTAAACCCAATTACTCTATCCAAAATCTTATGGGATGACTCTCTCTCCTCTGTCTGTACCAAGTACATGAAGTTGAACCTTACTAGTCTTTCAAGAAGCTGATGGAAGTTTTGATGCAAATTTGAGCTTCTTAAGACATGTACAAGATTTTTATTCATAGATATGACCTAGATAAGGTGAAGATAAAATTTGAAAATGTTTTCACCTAAATATAGATCCTCCAAGTCTATATAAGTGCCCAAAACTACCCTTTTTAGAGTGATTTTATCTCATTTGGATGTTGAACATACAAAAATGACATGATCTGACATTTTTGACATGTATGAAAGTTAGATAAATCCTATAAAAGATTTTAAAGGCATTATTTTATGGATATTTTGTCTTTTTTGGCTTTGACATACTTTAGATTTGGTTATATGCACTTTTCTCTTTAACTTCATTTACCTTAAACTTTGCAAAATAACCTTAATTTATCCAAACAGGTATAAAGTGTTCATGTAAAGTGGTCAAAGCATGAGATGAATTTGTAAGACACATTTGAACCTATGACAACTTTTGGATCAACCTATTCATGTTTACTTTATGACTATATGAACACATGACAAATATAAGACATTACCTTAATTTTTCAAAACAACCTTAACTTTTGATAAAGAAGGATTTAAGTGACCAATTTTAGAACATTACAAGACTAAGATGGCTATAAAAAAAGTCAAGGAGACATGAAAAATCAAGTTTCAAATTATAGGCATTGACCTTTTGACCTAGGGGGTCAAAAAAAGGTTAACAAATTAGCGATTTATAGGGGTAGCATTCCTGCAATGCTTACTATACTAGTGACCTTGTTCTTCCATTGGGAAATGGAGTCACATGCACTCTACTATGGACCGGATCAAACTTGGAAACTTGAATGCAAATGCTTTAGATCATAAAAGATAACTGATTTACCCTCCCAAACACACAAAGACAAATAACAACACACACACAACAAGGATAAAATAAGATAACACACATGTGCTAGCTAAGCCTTAGGGAAAAAAAGACACAACATAAGCAACTAGTATATACATCTAACCTAAACATATCTTCTTCCTCCTAGATCAAGGGGGGAGTTTCTAAGATCTTTTTCTCCATGAGGTGGGAAATGGCATAAGTTAAGTTCCCTCTTAGACCTTGATCTTGTTGGCTTCACCATCCTATTGATTAGTAATATTCTTGGTATATTCCCAAGTGAATCCACATTAGAAAAAAAATCACCTATGAAGACAACATCATCATGTGCTTCAAGACTTACCTTATGTTGTTTCTTGATCTTGAAGAGAGCTTTACCATTGATCACATTCTAAATTATAAGAATACCTATAACCTCATCCAATGATGCTCCATCTAGGCATTTTCCCTGGGCATCTATGACATCTCAAGTGACATCATGTTACTTATCAACTACTTCAAGTTCATCAAGGCCTTCAAGGAGTTTTACATACTCATTCCAAGCTACATCATGGTCTTCAATGGAATTGTCTTGATCAAACTCCTCATGAGCATGATCTCTAATATGAAATGTAACTTTACAAAAGACTTAAATCTCTTGAAGGGACTCAATTTACTTCTACCAATCCTCATTTGGATCCTTTCTTTGGTCAATTTTAATGAGGCCAACTTGAATAACATCCTCATATTTATCTTTAAGAGCTATGGGGATGTCAAAATTCTTGAGCCCCTCTATGCAGTCATGATGTAATTGGGAACCAGCCTCTTCAAGTTCAACCTCTTACCTTATATCAACCACTTCAACTTTATCCAAGATCTCTTTAGGAGCCATAGGGCTATCAATAAATACAAACTCCTCCATGTGATCATGTTGTAGCTATAACTTTACTCTCTCAAGCTCTACTTCTTGCTTATTGGAAGCCATTTTAAATTCATCTAAGACCTCACCTTGTTCAACTAAGATGTCTTCTACTTCAAGATCAACTACAACCTGATCAACTTGTACCCCTTCAAGATTCTACTTCACTTCATCTCTAAAAATTGATTTGCCTTTTTCTTCACCAAGTGGAGTACCAATGATGATATCCTCATCAAGTTCACTTGAAGTATCTTCATTATGTTCACTTGAAACTACAACTTGATCTTCTTTATTTACCTCCCATAGAAAAGGTTCTTCCTTAAAAAAGGAGATGGTGGGAGGGTAATGAATATGCTCATGAGTTGTCTTGGGAATTGAGGAAGCATTATTGCAACTAAGATCTTGGGGATGGTGTAATATTCTAGGAATTCTTGGATAGAGAGAAAATTCAATTCTATTATGAGTGTCTCATTCTTCTTAACAAGCACTTCATTCTTCTTTCAAATACCTTCTTGAGGTTCTTTTACATTTGCAACTTGATTTTCAACCTTCTCAACAAGGACTTCCTTATTATTTTGGATGCTTTCTCAGATAGACATCCAAGATGGAAAATATTTAGGTTCTTGAGGAGGGGGCATAGGGATTTAATAAGAACAAGGTCCTCTTTGGATTAAATTTCCAAATATAGGCCCAACTTAAGCTCTATGATTTTTAATTGCAAGGCTTCAATTTTCTTGTCTATACTCTCTTGGAATAACGTTTACTAAAGAATGCAGGTTGGAACCTTGGGTGTAGGAAATGTAGAAGAAGGTTCTTGGTTGTATTGGATACACTTATTATCCCTTAATATTAACTTATCCTCTATTAAGTATATCAACTCTTTAATCTCTAGCTTTTCATTGGCTGGATGGTTTGTTTCCTCATCAGCTGGCCAACCACTCCAAAATTTATGCAAGAAATCTCTTGTATTATCAATGGCATATATATGGAAACCTAGACCAAGCTCTACTTCTATATCAATCCTTATCATCATCCTTATATGATATAGTATGATTTGTTTGAGTCTTGGTAAGGATGAAGTAGGAACAACATAATTTCTGACAAGGTTGATTAAAGGGATAGTTACGCTGCCAAAGAGGCTGAGTTAGAGTGGAAGGGCATATATATAACTATTGATAAGAATGATATGAATCATCATACTACTGATAATGATCAATACACTATTGGTATGGCTCATTAGAGGGATAATAAGGAGGTATAACACATAAATTCTCTTCATACATAGCCATCAAACTTCATGAAGTAGACAAGAGTAAGAAAAATCATCAATAATTCTTTGAAATAAGTATTTGTGCTACTAGAACCAGATGATTGAACCCAAAGTCACCATTGATGCTTGTGTCCATGCCTTCAAAGGCTAATGTATCGAAGACCAGTACCAAAATATCTTCTAGAGATGGATAACCTTGTCCCATCAGGTATGCCAAAATTGTTATCACCCAAATTTTCACCCTTGGAAGGTTGTTCAAGCCTTATAAATTTGGAGTAATGTGGAGACAATTATAGGTTATGGGTGGCCTAATAGGTGGATTGAATTCTAGATTATAGGGCTAGTTACCCTTGATGTATCAATTAGGATCACAACTCTACACTAGTACTTACAATGGAAAATGGAGAAGGATAATGTGGACAAAACCTAACTAAGGAGGTGATACTGTTTCTCTACGTTTTTGCTTTTTACATTCAGAGGAAGAAGAAACTAAAGATAAAAGGTCAGGGGTTAGATGATACCCGGATTAAGTTGTGCATCGTATCCAGAAGTTGTAAGAGCTCCTCTTTGGTTGTGGAGGAAGACACCTGTAGATAAGAAAGAAACTCAAACAAAGAGAGTGTTAGATAAAGATATGGTGGACTCCCAAGCAATATGCTCGATCCCAGAAGCGTAGAAACTTCCTTAGGGGATGGCAGTCCACTATTTGATAAAAAGAGTGTCATATAAAGAGAAATGGTGAAAGACTAAGAAAGAGAAATAAAGATAACACGTACCTATTCTCTGCTGTCAGTCTTACATAGTCACCGACGTCGATAGTCCTACCGGCATCGGTTTGTCAATATGCTGACATTGGTTATGTTACCGATGTCGGTAGGGGTTGTGGTCAATGTCGGTCAAGGCAATGGGCCTTGGACGGGTTTTGGATTATGTTTGTGGTCG
Organism: Torreya grandis; assembly: GCA_037957365.1. Classification (NCBI taxonomy): domain Eukaryota; kingdom Viridiplantae; phylum Streptophyta; class Pinopsida; order Cupressales; family Taxaceae; genus Torreya; species Torreya grandis. The sequence continues at coordinate 2,412,141 of JARHVA010000772.1, read as the reverse complement.
ACAAAGGAGTCTGGGAGTTTAATGGTTTGTGCAGGGTTGCAAGATAGTGAATAGGGTCTGAAAGGGGCAAAAGGTTGGGGATAGGTGTAAAAAGAGAATAAGGATAGAAGGAAGGCTTTTCAGCCTTTCTAGAAATAAAGTCAGGTTGGGTTGATTATATTTAGAAATAGTAAATAAAAACTAATTACTAATGTATTCTAAACACTGAAATGGAGACAGAAGAATACTTAGCTCTGCTTGGTGAAGAGCCAGAGGTGTTGGAACGCTTATCCCTATTGTGGCTGATGTCGAGGTCCCTGTGCAATGTTCCAATCTAATCTGGAATGACTTATGTAGAAGCCAGGTGAGCGTTACTCAAAGTGCCATCGATGCTTGGTCTCAGAGTGTGTGCGTCCATGTCCAAGAGTCTGAGAGAGAGAGCCAGAGAGAAAGATTCAGGATTAGCGATTAGAGATTCCCGATTCGTGATTCAAGAGTTAGAACTCAGTTTAAGAAACTGACGTCGATGATGCCACCAGCGTCAGATGGTAGTTGACCGACGTCAGCGGCCAGAGAATAGGTAAAAAGGTCTATTTTTAGCCCTTCGCCCATTCTCCATCCGCCAAGTGCATTTGCCGTTGGAGAATGGTCGAAAGACGGGGTTATTATGCACGAGAGTTAGTTAGGCGGCTGGAATGGGTCTTAGGTAGTTATGATATGAAGGACTTAGTCTTGGGATGAGTCATGGGGTAGGAAATGGTCTTAGTGGTGAGGTGTCTAAGGCGAAGTGTCAAGGTGATGTCATAATTTTAAAATAAGTAATTTATTTTAAATTAATAAGATGTGTAAGGGACCAAGGGGAGTCGACATAATTTTGGTGTCTACATTTTCCCCTTTTTGTCTTGTTGGTTGTTCTTGACGAACTGCAAGACAAAAATAGGAGTAGGTTGCCCCAGGTATGGGATGAGGTATTCCCCCTCAAAGCAGAAGTCAAGGGAAGGGAACCTAAAATCGAGTGCTGATTTGATAGGCAGTGGATGGGTATGGTGAAGTTGGAGTGTGAACGCTGCAATAGTTGAGATTATGCGTATACCACTTCATGTGATAGTAGGTTAAATTGTCATAGTCAAGGTTGAGGAGTGCTAAAATCTAAGTAACTGGTCCCCAGATTTTTAGTCATAGCTAATTGGGTTATTTGATCCAAGTTGTAGCTCTAATGGTCATCGTGTTCCAAGTATCCTGGGCTCAGGAAGTGCTCCTGGAAAACATGAAAATGTCACAAATATTAGGGATCTACTTGGGGTGATCCGACAATAGGTGTGAGGGTTGTAATGTGGGTTGCGTACAATTTGCTAACTATTCGTGAGGTAGCATATATGCAATCAAAACAACCAAGGCAAAGTTGTCTCAAAAGTGGTTATGGTCTGAGGAGATAGTCACGATCTCCAAGGTCATTGGTCGGAGGAGATAGTTACAATCTCCAAGGTTATTGGTCAAGATGGGTTGAGATATAAGTGATCTCAAGGGTTGTTTGTTGTGGTCAGGGAGATGTATGTGATCTCCAATGTGCCCCATGATAAGTTTAAAGTGACTTCTACAGTGTCAGGGCTGGTTGTTTGGTCATGATTTTGGGCTGGTATGGATAGTTGGTCCATTAGGTAAATGAAACAATGAATGGCCGAGCTAACCTCAGAAGACCCCATGCCAACTAAGTGCTGCCTATATAGCCCCTATTTCAAGGGCCTCAGGCCAATGTAGTTCTCCCCAAAAGGGAAGAAGAGTTAAAGAGGTTGATAGTTGTTTTGGTCAGGTTAGTGTCATTAGCATTTCCCATATGTGTGATGGTACATGCTTGAAATGATAAGTGTATAATGATGTTACAACCTTTTCCATATTATGTGATGGTGTATTTTGTAACATTGGTTATGTGGTTTTTCATCCCTAGCAATTTTCCATATTCGTGATGGTGTATGCTAAGAATGAAATGAGAGTATGATGTTACAGCCTTTTCCATATTATGTGATGGTGTATTCTGTAACATTGATGATGTGGTTTTTCATCCCTAGAAATTTTCCATATTAGTGATGGTGTATGCCAAAAATGAATTGAGTTTATTTATGCTTCAACAAATTCCCATATTGGTGATGGTATATGCTTGACATAAATTATGTTCGGTTGATAGTTTCCATGTGTATTGTTTTCCATAGAAACGAGTGATAAAGGGCTATGATAATTCATGTAACACAAATTTGAATTTGTATCATGATGTCGTGTTAGTGGTTATAAAAAGGTTTGGTTTGGTTTTGGTTGGGTTTGGTTTGATTTGGTTTGGTTGATGTGACAAAGGTGTATAAGAAGTGAAAGGCGCATTGCTCTTTCATTGATAAGGACTATAATGTTAGCATAGGTAGGGTTTTCACAAACAAAAGTCCCGTTCATGCATTACATCGTTGACCATTGGTGTATGTTAGAGAAGTATTCGAATCACTTGACATTAAGTGAGCTCAAAATCCCTTGAGTAAGTTGGGGTAATAGGTGTGATTAGGTGATATGTCAGGATAGCATAACCCTTTTTAGCAGGGATTACTTTGCCCTTATTATAGGTGACCCTGAGAATGACTATAGACAAGTCCATGACTTAATAGTTTGAATAGTTTGTCAGTCAAAATTTTTTTTTTGGTAGACTGATCAATGTGGGAAGTCTACTTTGGGATGTTGTTTTGTGTTGTGGTCATGTGGTGCTGTGTATGTAGCAAAATTTGGTCATAGCCATCCTTCGAGGGAGTGGTCTATAGTTTACTTTGTATGGTTGAATGTCTTTGAATATCTATCCTTCAGGGGAGCAATCTAGTAATTACAGCAATGATGCAGCTATCCTTCGAGGGAGCAGTCTACATTTACAGTTTTATGAGCTTTGAATAGGCATCCCAATTTTATGTTTTATTTGTAGACTAAACTTTTAGTCATGGACAAGACTATAGAGGTTTAAGGGTTTCCCTTTTATTAGGACAAAGCATTCATGCTTGATAAAAGGGTTGACTAATGTTTGTAGGGAAAAAGGGGTTGAAAGGAATAGGAATATGGATAACAAAGGTTGCTCAAGGGATGAGCTCAAGTTAAATATCAAGTGAATGATTACTTGATTAACAATAGAATGGTCATAGATGTAAGGCATTAAGGGTCTCAAGTTCTGGTGGGTCTTCGAGAGAAGACAGATGATAAGTGCCTGATCCATGCTTGTGCATTATGATGTAAGGTCCTAGCCAATTAGGAGAAAACTTGCCTCGTTTGCTTCTTTCCATATTGGTCACATGTTAAAGATGATTAAGAAGTTGGTTGATGCTTGGTTGTGAAGTTGGTTGGTGTTTGGTCGATGCTTGGTTGAGGTTATGATAGTCAGTATAAAGTAGAATTCCCCCAGTCGCTTTTGTGACAGAGACAATGTTTGACACCCATGGCGGATAATCAATGGGTTGGATAAATGAGATGATGAAGCTCCTCTTTGACAAGGAGTGCGATGCAAGGATGCATCCTATGAAGCATTCGTGATAGGCTTAGTTTGAGAGGGTGAGATCCTGATCTTCTAGTTTGGAGTTTGGAATCTCAGAATGACTGAAAGTGATGGAGGCAATGATGGGTAATGTTTTGATTAAAACAACCAGTGGTTGGGGGTCTTCAAGTTGGACCTCCACTACCTGTAAAGCATTGATTAAAGTTTGGCAATGTTGTGGAGAGTTTTGTATGAGGTCATACAAAGACATCTTCACAGGGGTTTGGTAAAGTTGTTTCACCATGGAGTCACGAATTGGCTTCAAAGATTTTGGTTGGGATATGCCCAAGATTGAAATCTTGGGTTTTGGTGGTTGAGAAGGCTTGACAAATGGATATGTCCAAGGGATAGAAACCTTCTCTTTTCCTTTATCCTTTAAAGTTTGTGACCTAGTGGCCATATTGATAGTGTTGATTTCGAACAAAGGGGGAGAAGGTGGTAGAGGGACCATAGTCTTGTGTTGAGATCCCGATTTAGGTGAGGATGTTTGAGAGGCATGGGATGGTGTCGATGATTTGTTGAAGGGTGGTTAAGAGGATCCTTAATGAAAAGGGTGTCCTTTTTCAAGTGTTGATGGATGACAACTTTAAGAGTGCAACAACGCTCAGTGTCATGTCCAGGTGTGCGATGATATGCACAAAATTTAGTGTCATCGAACCAAGATGGTTTTGATCTGAGAGTTGATGAGTGTGAAGGTGAGGAGGTTTGGGAGGCATGGGATGATGTTAGTAGTTTGTCAAAGGGGTCCTTAGTGAGAAGGGTGCCTTTTTTAGGTGTTGGCAAATGAAAACCTTAAGAGCACAAAAACGCTCAGTGTCATGTCTAGGTGTGCGATGATACGCACAGATTTGAGTGTCATCGAACCAAGATGGTTTTGGTTCGAGAGGTTGTTATGGCTTAATAGGTGGGAGGATGATGCTAGAAGACTACAACCATCAACGTAACAATGAAGCATAGGACCCCACTAATGGTTTTGCATTCGTTGTTGTAGTAGGGGTTGACAACTTTTGTTTAGAAGTTGTAGGAGGAGTTTTTCATACCATTTGTTTGTTTGGTGGTGTGGCCACATGAGTAGATGGCACTTTCATGGTGAGAGGTGTCAAATGTTTTGGAGGAGGTATGTTTTTTCCAGGTAAAGGGAGTAATGGAGGTGATTTGTTTTTGTTAGGTGTTGGAGTTGGGAGTACTCTCATTAAAGTAGATGGATGTGGGCCCAAAATAGAGGGCAATGGTGATGGTGGGGGAGGAGGTCTCCGACATGATTTAGCAGCCTTCTTTAGTGTGGTGTGAGGACCACTACTACGCAAGGCAAGGTTCAAGTCTACCTTCACTTGTGGGTGAGTGAAGTTTGATATGGGGCGCACATCGAGAGATTTAACCTATTTCAGTATGATGGGTGCCCACGAAGATTTGAGTTCAGGTATGGAAGGTTGAGCTTCTAAAGATTTAGAAGTAGAAGCCTGATCCTCGTTAGAGACATTAGGGTGAATTGTCGTGAAAGGGTTGGTAGTTGAAGAGGAATGTGTAAGATAAGGAGCCTTAAGTCACTCCCATAGCGCATCATGTTTTAGATTCTGTGAATGGAGAAATCCTAAGTTTTTAGCCAATCGTGAGAAGGGTTTAGGTGACGTCACGTGAGGTCTTGCAGTTGGTTTTTTAGAGGATTTAGGTGATTTCAAGAGTGGAAACGTGTTAGACGTAGCGATCTTGGGCAAAAGGCAATAGAAAATTGTCACCGGATCTTCCTTAGCCAAAGTGGGTGAAGTGACGAGTTCTTCTCTCGATGGAGAAGGGATTGGAGAATGTGGCTCTTCTAGTGGAGAGAGCGTATGTATGATCACGTCTTCGACATGTGGTCTAAGAGCGGGGAAAGTGTGATCCCCCATTGATGATAAGAAGGATGAGGGCGAGGCTATCGGTGTTGGTGCCATCAAAACATCCTCTAATATGAGAGAGGTCAAAGTAGTCTCTCCTACATGTGAAAGGGGGTTGGATGGAGGATTATCCTCTATTGGTGGAGGACAAATAGGAGAAGAAGGCTCTTCTACTTGTGGAGGACAAATAGGAGAAGAAGGTTCTTCTACCTGTGGTGGACAAATAGGAGAAGAAGGCTCTTCCACCTATAGTGGATAAATAGGAGAAGAAGGCTCTTCTACCTGTGGTGAAAAAATAGGAGAAGAAGGCTCTTCTACTTGTGGTGGACAAATAGGTTGACTAACCTCTTCAGACTGTGGGAGAGGTTGGTTAGGAATGACAGGAAAGACCGTGTTGACCGTGCGTATATTTCACTCTTGAAGGTCATCGGCCATGGTTTGAACATTATTCTGACTTGGGGGATGGTTAGGGAATGGTTGCCTAAATATATCTATGTTTTGGTTAGCCAGCGCATTTGGGTTATCCAAAACAAGATCCCCTTTGTCTAACATGTCCTGAATAACATTTTTAAAGGTTTTACAATTGTTTGTGTCATGACCCTTGACACGATGATAATTGAAAAAGTCATTTTCCCTATACCATGTAGGGATGGCTTTTGAGGGGTCAAATTGGGGTGGTCAGATTTGAGGGAGATTGAGGACCCCCTACTTGACTAACTTATCCAACACGGAAGCGTATGATTCTCCTATTGGAATGTATTGACGCTGTACGTGTTGTTGTTGGAATTGTCTTGTGATGTATTCTAATGCGGAGGGCTCAGAGTGGTTAGTTGTGTTAGAGGATGATGATATAAGTACCACAAAATTTGCTGATCCCTTGGATTTGGATTGGGAAGAAGGTTTAGAAGAAGAAGAGTCATTAGATTTTGTGTTGATATTTTTACTACGCAATTTGACTCTATCTTCTTCGACTGCGCGAAGTTCAAGCTTTCAGGCCATTGTGAAAGCTTCGTCAAATGTGCAGAAAGTTTGAACCCGCAAAGTGGATGAGATGTGCTTGGCACATGCTCGTGAAAAGAGCTCAATGAGCTTAGTTTGAGGTAATGAGAAGGAGAGTTGGTTGATCAAACCTCTCCAACGGGCAACGAAATCAGCTATTGACTCATCGTCGAATTGTTTAATAGAATATAGGTCTGTAATGGAGACCTTCTTAGTGATGTTGATTGAAAAGTGGTCAAGGAATAGTTGAGATAGTTGAGTGAAGGAAAAGAGGGAATGACTGGTAATAGAGCTATACCAATCAAGGGCGATGCCAGAAAGTGACATGGGGAATGTGCGAAGTAATAATGCATCATCGTGTGCTATAAGGTAGCAAGTGTGTCTAAATGCTTGTAGATGTTGTTGTGGATCCTCTTTACTCTAAAAGTGAGTAAATTTGGGGAGTTCCCACTGGCTAAGATATGGTCGAATAGGCACCGAAGGGTGAATGGGTTCATTTCATATTTGTTCGTATGAAAGAACATTGCTTGAACCAAAAATGGATGTCTCAAGGTTGGACATCTTATCCATCAACATCTTTATTAGATCGGCTAATGGATTGGAAGGAGGGGCACCACCTAAGTTGTAAGGTACTTGGAAGGCATTAGGAGGGGCGTATGATGTACTTGGTTGCATTTGTGTAGGCACAACATATTGGTAGTTCGTCATAGGGACTGATGTTGAGGCCAAGGGAGGTTGTGCCATGAAGTTAGAGGGCACAAATTGACTAGATGTTGCCAAGGGTGGTTGAATGGCGGCAACACTGGTTGAAGGATAGGTGGTCACTCTCATATCTATGGGTGCAAGAGTGGGTGGGGCAGAGACAATCAAGTTCTGAAATGTGTTGAACTTGTTTGAATTATTTTTTGAGGGGGTACGGAAACCCTGATAGAGGTAGGTCCATAAATAGAAGGGGAGGCCAAATCTTGAATATTGGCCATGGTTGGGTTAATAGTTGGAGTAGTGGCCTGAGTGGTCATAGGTTGGGTAGCAGATGCTATTGATACCATTACCACTTCAACCAAAGAAGTTGGCATCCCATAAATTGGGTTACCTGAAGGGTCTCGCATTTGGCTTCTAGCGAGATAGTGTTGGAGAGCCTTGACATTATGGTTAAGGAATCTCTCAAAGTCTTGATCCCCTTCGGGAACAATAGGAGGTTGAGTTGGGGTTGGTTGGATAGGAGTACGTTCAGTTTCTAAATTATACTCCATTTGGAGACTTGATATAGAAGGCGAAGGTGGGAGTGGTTGTTTCCTTGCATGGTCAACAAGAGATTTGGCTTGATTGTGTGTCAAAACCATTCACAGGGAAAGGGTTTAGGTTCCAAAAACTATGTATTTTAGTTTCAAAAAACTAGAATGTATGTTAGACAACAAGAAAGTTGGGTTTTAAACTTGCTATTTTAAAAGCAAATTTGTTGACAGTGACCGACGTCGATGGAAAAACCAATGTCAGTGAATATATGTTGTCGACGTCAGTGAATAAAACCAATGTCAGTGAATAAAAGTTGCCGACATCAGTGGAAAAACTAATGTTGGTGTCTGTGTATTTCTAGAAACTCAGAAAACTAAAAGTTTTTGGAATAGAGGAGAAATTCTGAGTTGTTTTTAGACCTCAAAATTATGCGACCTTACCAGCTCAAAAAACCAAATAAGAACAACAAAATAGATGACAACAGGCAACCTCTAAACGTTAAATTCCTAAGAATAAATTTTAGAGTCGTGGTGGCTTATGCCTTAGAAGAATGTGTTAGAAGTTGGGCTTTTAGAATGGGTCCTAAAGAGGAAGTCTAAGGTTGGTTTCAGGTTATGTTTTGGTGCTCAAAAGTCTGTGTTAGGTTTCGTATGTGGCCTGGTGCTGGGGGCTTGCTCCCTTCACTTCACGAACCTAGAGCCAAGCTAGGCCACTTAGCCAATATATACTTCACCTATAGTTTATACTCTGCCAGAGAACAGAGTGGGTCCTCCCCTTGGTTGTGAAGTCCAAGTAAGATCACCAGGAAGGGTAAGGTATCGGCTAGGTAGTGAAATCCTAGTCGGGCCTTGTCTCAAGTATGTTTAGATGTTTGATTTTGTGAATGTGGTCAAGTTGTGTAACATATGTGCACTATGATTTATTCATAATGCATTTTAATTACTAAATGAGAGGGCTAAATATGCATTCAAGAAGGAATGAAATGCAGTAGTGTTTTTAACCCAAATTGAAATGTTTTGTTCAGATGCAAACAAGTGAGGAAAAGGTTAAGAGTATGAATTTTCACTACTCTAAGATGCAAGGAAATATGGGACAAAAAGAAAAAGAAAGATGTTCTTTTTAACTTGTGCTTATGGTTTCTTTTCGATATAAAGAGATAGAAGAAGGATACAAGAAGAGAATTTTTTCCTAATGCACCTATTTGAAAGTTTGCTTTTTAAAAGAAATGAACCCAAGGAAAACTCCAGGGTCCCACCGGGCGTGCCAAAATGTTTCTCTACGTTTTTACTTTTTACATTCAGAGGAAGAAGAAACTAAAGATAAAGGGTCAGGGGTTAGATGATACCCAAATTAAGTTGTGCACCGTATCCAGACGTTGTAGGAGCTCCTCTTTGGCTGTGGAAGAAGACACCTGTAGATAAGAAAGAAACTCAAACAAAGAGAGGGTTAGATAAAGATATGGTGGACTGCCAAGCAATATGCTCGATCTCGGAAGCATAGAAAATTCCTTAGGGTATGATAGTCCACTATTTGATAAAAAGAGTGTCGTATAAAGAGAAATGGTGAAAGACTAAGAAAGAGAAATAAAGATATTGCGTACTTGTTCTCTGTTGTCAGTCTTACACAATCACCGATGTCGGTATTCCTTCCGACATCGGTTTGTCAATATGCCAACGTCAGTTATGTTACCGATGTCAGTAGGGGTTGTGGTCAATGTCAGTCGGGGCAATGGGCCTTGGATGGGTTTTGGATTATGTTTGTGGTTGATAGAGGAGTTTAGGAGTTTAATGGTCTGTGCAGGGTTGCAAGATAGTGAATAGGGTCTAAAAGGGGCAAAAGGTTAGGGATAGGTGTAAAAAGAGAATAAGGATAGAAGGAAGGCTTTTCAGCCTTTCCAGGAATAAAGTTGGGTTGGGTTGATTGTATTTAGAAATAGTAAATAGAAACTAATTACTAATGTATTCTAAACACTAAAATGGAGACAAAAGAATACTTAGCTCTGCTTGGTGAAGACCCAGAGGTGTTGGAATGCTTATCCCTATTGTGGCTGATGTCGAGGTCCCTGTGCAATGTTCCAATCCAATCTGGAGTGACTTATGTAGAAGCGAGGTGATAGTTAGTCAAAGTGCCATCGATGCTTGGTCTCAGAGTGTGTGCATCCACGTCCAAGAGTCCAAGAGAGAGAGCCAGAGAGAAAGATTCAGGATTAGCAATTAGAGATTCCTGATTCAAGAGTTAGAAATCATTTTAAGAAACTGACGTCGGCGATGCCACCAGCGTCGGTCGATAGTTAACGAACGTCGGTGGCCAAAGAATGGGTAAAAAGGTTTATTTTTAGCCCTTCGCCCATTCTCCATTTGCCAAGTGCATTTGTCGTTGGAGAATGGTCAAAGGATGGGGTTACTATGCACAAGAGTTAGTTAGGCAGCTGGAATGGGTCTTAAGTAGTTATGATATGAAGGACTTAGTCTTGGGATGAGTCATGGGGTAGGAAATGGTCTTAGTGGTGAGGTGTCCAAGGTGAGGTGTCCTAGGTGAGGTGTCGAGGTGATGTCATAATTTTAAAATAAGTAATTTATTTTAAATTAATAAGATGTGTAAGGGACCAAGGGGAGTCGACACAATTTTGGTGTCTACAGATACACCAAAGCTAATTGACCACTACAAATTAGCTACACGTTCACATCAACCATGAGACTAGATTGAACATACACTACTCCTAATTTGCATCTCTTACATCAACACTTCATGTGAATGTTGTGAAGGATGTTTTAGGCTAGGAGTATGAGACAAGAGGTCCAAAATGACACCAATGAATATAAAAAATCAATCAACCCCTGCACTTCACTTGAACACTTCTCATGACCTATAAAAGAAGCTTTCAAACTACATATAGGTGATAGAATAAGACAACATGTCAAGGAAGACTAAGTAAATCACTTAACAAGATTAATTATCCATGCATATATACTAAGTAAAGTCATATAAGGAGGTAAAATCAATAATTTTCATTGATAAAAGGCATACAAATGAGCAAGGCTTCACCATACTCAGGTGGAGGATCCATACAAGGCCAAAACAAGGCTGCATTTATAAAGAATGAGAGTAGAAGAGAGAGAAGGGGCTTAGAAGTGAGAAATGACATATGTAAAGAAAGAGTTAAAATTAGTAAAGAGGTTGAAGAACAATTTAATAAGGTCACAAAGGGCATGTGTTGCTCTCTTGAAGATGTATCATCTTGTAAATGGTGTAGGAGCTTCTCTAGTTGCTTGACACCTTTGTCTTCTTCTTCAAACTACCTTTCTATTAGCTTTTCAAAGTGAAAAGTGGCCTATTTATCATCAAGTCATGCTAAAATAATCTCTACCCATGTTATTGACACCTTGCATCAATTTTAGAACCTATTAATACTGACATTGTAATGATAATATGATCCACATTTGTTCTCAGAGATAGCGATCCACATCCCTCCTTAGGGGTAGACGACTAACACATGTCTGACCGAGATCGCCTCAGGTGCTTCGATGACTAGCCATATAGGGGTCTAGAAGAGGACCCAGATCACTCTAGAGCTTTTGGCATGATGGCCAGTCCTTCTATTGGTATCAGAGCTAGGTCTCGAGGTCGAGTCTCACGAAAGCTGGTGGACCTGATACACATCCCTTCTCAGGGATAGTGTCTCTCCTCAAGGACCGATCAATGCATGCCATGTGTCTGACCAGGAATCACCTTGGGTGTCCTCATGACTGGCCATATAGGGGCTGGAAGAGGACCCAAATCATTCCAGAGCTTTTGGCATGATGACCAGTCCTTTTATTGGTATCAAAGCTAAGTCTTGAGGTCGAGTCTCATAGAAGTTGGTGGGCCTGATTCACGCTGATGCACGATGCGTCTCCACACCTCCCAATTACCAAACTACCTACCACATATTCTGACTGAGAATCACCTTGGGTGTCCTCAGACTGGCCATATAGTGGTCTAGAATAGGACCCAAATCACTCTGGAGATTTTGGTGTGATGGCTAGTCCTTCTATTGGTATCAGAGCTAGGTCTCAAATAGGACTAGCCATCATGCCAAAAGCTCTGAAGTGATCTGGGTCCTCTTTTAGACCCCTATATGGCCAATCACTGAAGTACCTGAGGTGATCTCGATCAAACATGTGGTAGCCATCTACCCCTGAGGAGGGATGTGGATCACTATCTCTGAGAAGAGATGTGGATCAGGCCCACCAGCTTCTGCAGGACTTGACCTCGAAACCTAGCTCTAATACCAATAAAAGGACTCACTGTCATGCCAAAATCTTTAGAGTGATCTGGGTCCTCTTCTAGACCCCTATATGGTTAGTCACTAAAGCACCTGAGGTGATTCCTAATCAGAACACGTGGTAGGTAGTCTGGTAATTGAGAAGCATGGAGATGCGTCGTGCATCAGCATAGATAAAGCCCACCAGATTCTATGGGACTCAACCTCAAGACCTAGCTTTGATACCAATAGAAGGACTAGCCATCACGCCAAAAGCTTCAAAGTGATCTGGGTCCTCTTCCAGACCCTTATATGGCTAGTCATCAAAGCACCCGAGGTGATCTCGATCAGACACATGGTAGCTATCTATCCCTGAGGAGGGATGTGGATCACTATCTCTGAGAAGAGATGTGGATCAAACCCACTAGCTTCTATGGGACTCAACCTCGAGACCTAGCTCTAATACCAATAGAAGGACTGGCCGCCACGCCAAAAGCTTTAGAGTGATTTGGGTCTTCTTCCAGACCCCTATATGGCCAGTCACCGAAGCACCTGAGACGATTCCCATTCAGAACATGTGGTAGGTAGTTTGGTAATTGGGAGGTGTGAAGATGCATCGTGTATTGATGCAAATCATAATAACACCTTCTTAGGTGTCTTGAAGCCCATTTGTCTTACTATGCTTTTCCTTGCTTGAGTGTCTCAAATCTTGATTTTATCTTCATAAATTTAATCTCTCTCCATGAAAAGATTCTCTATGTCTTGAAAAACCTGAATCAACTCCCTTGAATGCATTAAACACTCTCCAAAACTTCATTTTACACCCAAAGCTTACATTTGTCTTTATTTCCTTGTAGCCCTCATAACACACAAATCTCGTTGTGTAGAATAATATATAGATGGTATTGGAAAAATAAGTCTAGTATACCCTTACATATTTGTTCCAAATTTCATAATTAGCCATTAACTAAAAATACACTTATTCACCTTGTTTCTCTCTTCAATTAGGCCCCAAATTAGGTCTCTAGGCCTAGAATTTGAGATTTTGCTCCATACAACTCCCACACATGTGAAAATTTAAATAATTGTTTGATTCAATTTTAGGACCTATAAATAATTCTCCATGTCAAATTTGATGGTATGAAACTTTGTGTAGGTGGGTGAACCAATAAATGGCCAAAAAACCTAATCTTTCACAAGCCTTTTCATAATAACTTCAAGAAATAGACCTATAGGATCACTTACATGGTTAAATGTACATATTTTTTCTCCTGAGGAGGTAGAAGACACCTCAAGCCAGCTTATCCAATAGTTCACATCTATCTAGGAGGTCAAACACCTTGTTTTAAGCCCAAAACCTCATAAAAACATAACATTTAATGCATCCATATAGGTTCAATTACAAGAAAATTTCATGGTAAGAGTCTAACTAGAGTGAGGAATGATGTTCAAGTGGTTTCAAGATAAATCAAACTCATTCTAGGCATTTAGGAATCCAATCTCTCTCATCAGGTCATTTCTAGCTTTCTTGGTAGCCTAAAACATGTTTATCATCTTAATGATGACTCATAAATTCTAAGGCCTTAATCAATGAAATAAAGCCAAAAAATCCAAGTATAAAATGTTATATAACATTCCAAATGAGCTTGGGTTCCCATGAAAAACCTTCGTGCAATTTTGAGCTTAGAAAAGTGTTTCTTCGACTAGTAGGTCTTCATTTGTGAGGTTAAAAGAGAAAGAAATTTTCAAAAAGGAGTAACAGTGTTTGTCTTGATCTTCAGACACCTCATTGAGGTCTATACCACCTATATTGACCTATTTTAATGGTTTTATTTACCATTTATCTCCACAGACCTACTACAACTGTTAGAAAGATAAGTGAGTTAGTACTCACATGGGTGTAGTTTATTTTAGTTAGTCCCACATTTGTATTGTATGTTGTAGTAAGGATTCTCAAAGCCTATATATGTAATCCATGTGATTGTTAATATATTTTATTTTTATTAACCAAAATATTGTATGCTTCCGCACATTCAGAGCCTCTGACTCTTCACCAAAATGGGGTAGCACCCACATTTGATATTAGAGTAGGTTTTCATTATGGGACCTCTCTATTTTTCTTGGTCTTGTTCATCATAAGACTAAGCAATGTAGATCATGTGTGAAAGTCTTACTAATCAATAGGATTTGGATCATTTATGATATTGAACCAATAGTGTAGACTGTTAGGAACCCCTCCAAGGAAGCACAATTGATTACTTTTCTTATAAGCAATTAAACACGGAATTATACCAGAATGATTAAGTAACTAGAAACTTGAAATAGCAAAGAATTTGAGAGACAATACACAATCTTGTATTAAATACTCTTAGAAGAAAATACAATAAAGAAGATGCCACTTCTTCTTCCACCTCAAAGGCTTGCCACACTTCAAGACCTTCTTCCCTCTCTCTCTTGCTCAACCATAACCAACTCAACAACCTGAGTTATTATCCCCTCCTTGAATGCTTCAACTGATCTCCTTGACCTTACACCTTATAGATCTCCTTGACCTTGCTTCCTTGCTTCAATGCTTTTACTTGCCTTCTTTTCAGCTCATAATTACAATACATGCCAATGGGTCTATAAATAGATCCTAGACTTAAACAATAACTTAGACTCTTAGTTTACTAATAATAGACACACAACTCAAGACTCGAAATAGTCTTTACATGCAAACACTCAGTTCAACAAACTAACTGTTCATGCAACGAATAGTTCTAGAACACACAGACGGCCGACGTTGGTCCCTATCTAACTGGTGCTGACTGACGTCGGCTGACTCCCTACCGAAACCAGTTGCCTTTTGAATTCATCATGACTGACGTCGGTCATACTACCGACACCGGTACTTTTGGAACTTCAACAACCTCCTCTTCATCTGCATAGTTGAAGCTTTTAGCTCCACAACCTAACAATCTCCCACTTGGAGATAAATAGTTGTAACTGTACCTGTACCTATACATCATCTAGTTTTTTCCCTTGGCTTTGTATCCCTCTTCAAGATCACTCTTGAAGACGAACCACCACAAAACCTGTGGTGCACCTCCTATCATCCAAATCACCTACCACATCTGCATCTAAAAACCCATGTAGAAAATAACTTGACCCTGCATAGCATGTGCACCGGCTACTGGTCCCTCTAAGAATCCACTGAACTGGCTTGCAATGCTTCTTTCCCGAATTGGCTCCAAACTTGTGACAACTCCCACTGCTTGGGAAAACTCAGGTCTAGTACATACCATGCACTTAACCTCATTATGTGAATCAAGACATTGTTCTATGAACTGTCCAACCACTGGCGTGCTAACTGGTCTCACACAATCATCCTAAAACAAAGTCAACCTGTGACCTTCCATGTCCCTAGAACACACTCATGCCAAAGAATCTTACTGCTCCCAGATTCCTCATGACACACCTCTGAACTAGCTTTACCTTTAGTTTAGCAACTCCCTGTATATGTAACCCTACAACAAGCACATCATACAATAATAATATAATGTAGCTAATATTATCCAACCTGGTAAAGAGAAACACAATGATCAAACCTCCATTGTCCTGCAGCTTATTCAAGACCATATACCCTGGCCTACCGTCTCACATGTCCATTTCCACTCTTCTTCATCCTGAACATCCATTCATCTCTCAGTGCTTCCTTCTAGCTGGAAACCCTGCCCAAAACTCTCGTTTGGTTCTTCTCCAAGGAATCACATCCTTCATCCATGCCAAGCTCCCACTATTTCCTGGATCTACCTGCTCTGCTTCTTTAAAAAACTTCTTGGTTCTTTACCATAAGTGAGCAACAAGTAGTGTAAAAAAGGGAAATGATGAATTTGAGGCTTATATACCCTTTAAGTCCTCTATATGGGCGCTTGAGACTCCTTGACAGCTTGCTATCCACCCAACATCTATTCTAGTGACCGATCTCAGCCATCTCCTAGTCTGCACCTGACCGATGTTAGTTCCCTGCACTGACCCTGACTGTCGACATCATTTCCCTAGCTGACACCAGTGTCCCCCTTGCCAACGTTAGTTCCTGTCTGATCGACGTCAGACTTCTCTTGACTGACTCTATCGACCTTGCTGGTCTACACATGATCGATGCCGGTATCTGCCTGATCGATGTCGGTTCCAAGTGACCGACGTCGGTGACTGTGTATTCCTGTAAGTGATGAATTCTTCATCTGCAAGCTCATCTTGGATCAAACCCCTGTCCATACTGCCTTGCTCATAATTATTTAGCCCCTGTGACTGATCTCTGTCCATCATCTCCTCCATAAACACCAAGGCTTCCCTGTTCTTGTCAAAAACATCAAATTTCCTTTTCCTGCAATGAACTCGATCTATGCCTTCCGAATCTAAACTCATACCTTTTGAATCAAGAACGTCCATTCCCTTCTTATTCATGTGACCAAGCCTATTAAGCCACATCTTCAAATCTACAGTTGAAGTAGATAAACCAAAAGTAGAATCAGTAATACAAGTAGATAGATAAAGAGTACCTACTTTCTTACCTCTTGCTAAAACAAGTGCACCCTTGGTAACCTTCCAAGAATCCACTGTGAGGGTTCCTGTGCATCCCTCATCACCCAACCTTCCTATAGAAACCAAACTCTGCTTCAAAACTGGGACATGCATAACCTCTTTCAACACCCATGTGTTGTCCATCTTTAATTTCAGCTACAATTTCCCTTTGCCAACTATTTGACAAGGCATACCATCCCCTAAATAAAGCACTCCAAAGTCTCCCTGGACATACTCATGGAACAAATCTCTGTTTGGGGATGCATGAAAAGAAGAACTAGAATCTAAAACCCATGATTCTATCTGACTATCCAAAGAAAGTATGAGAGCATCCTGTGCCACAATACCTGCATCCTTTGCTTCTTCATTACCTTCATGTTGATTTTCTTTATCTCTCAACCAACACTCTTTCTTTGTGTGTCCTCTCTTTCCACAAAACCAGCAGGTGACACCTCTGGATTCAGATCTCCTTCCATCTTTGACCTTGATTTCCCTTGTTCGACCTTCTCTCTTTGCCTTCCCCTACTTTCTGCACTTAGAGCATTCCCTGATGATTCACCTGTGCTTTTCCTGCGTATTTCTTCATTCAAGATTACACTCACAACATCATCAAATTTTAAGATTTTAGAAGCAGACACAGAATTACTTACTGCCATAACCAAACTATCCCAACTTTTAGGTAAAGAGCATAAAATTAAGAGAGCATTTACTTCATCATCAAAAACAATATTGACTGAAGCTAACTGGTTTACCAAACCATGGAAATCACTAAGATGAGTATGTACCGATCCACCTTCCTGCATTTGCAAAGTAAATAACTGCTTCATAAGAAATACCTTATTTGAAGCCGAGGGATTTTCATATAAATTTGCCAAAGATTTTATCAACCCTTCCATTGTCTTACACTGTGATAAGTTAGAAATCACAGATGATGCAAGGCTCAACCTTATGGAACCCAGAGCCTTCTGATCAAGAACATTCCATTCTTCATCCTTCATATCTATGGGCTTGCATGCAACCCCACCCAACGGTAAGTACAAATCCTTCTGATACATATAATCTTCTATCTGCATCCTCCAATGTTGATAATTCTTGCCGTTAAACTTCTCCATTCGTAGCTTACTTTCTTCTGCCATTGCTGAACTCCCACTCAATCAAAAACCCTTGAGAATGACCTGTAATCAAATAATAACCTACTCCCTACAACCGTAGCTCTAATACCAACTGTTAAGAACCCCTCCAAGGAAGCACAATTGATTACTTTTCTTATAAGCAATTAAACACGAAATTATACTAGAATGATTAAGTAACTAGAAACTTGAAACAATAAAGAATTTGAGAGACAATACACAATCTTGTATTAAATACTCTTAGAAGAAAATACAATAAAGAAGATGCCACTTCTTCTTCCACCTCAAAGGCTTGCCACACCTCAAGACCTTCTTCCCTCTCTCTCTTGCTCAACCATAACCAACTCAACAACCTGAGTTGTTATCCCCTCCTTGAATGCTTCAGCTAATCTCCTTGACCTTACACCTTGTAGATCTCCTTGACATTGCTTCCTTGCTTCAATGCTTTTACTTGCCTTCTTTTCAGCTCATAATTATAATACATGCCAATGGGTCTATAAATAGATCCCAGACTTAAACAATAACTTAGACTCTTAGTTTACTAATAATAGATACGCAGCTCAAGACTCAAAATAATCTTTACATGCAAACACTCAGTTCAACAAACTAACTGTTCATGCAATGAACAATTTTGGAACACACAGGTGATCGACGTCGGTCCCTGTCTAACTGGTGCTGACCGACGTCGGCCGACTCCCTATCGACGCTGGTTGCCTTCTGCATTCATCATGACTGACGTCAGTCATACTGCTGATGCTGATACTTTTGGAACTTCAACAACCTCCTCTTCATCTGCATAGTTGAAGCTTTTAGCTCCACAACCTAACATAGACCATGTGTTGTGTTCAACATCAATGTATTGATGATAAATCAATTTTATAAATAAAAATATTTATTTATCCTAGTTTGGAGTTCTCTATGTTTGTGTATGCACTTGTGTAAGTAATTTTATTCCTAAAACATTTTTGGAAGCAAATTTTACGGATATATTCAGATCTACATGAGGAAGTAGAAGAAAAACAGAGAAATTTAGTCTCTAAGGTGGTAAATCTAATTAAATATTGGATTCAATCATTTATGAAGGATTAAATTTGTAGTTTTGTATAGGGTTTCAACATTTTTGGGCAAATCTGGTCTTTTTTGGGTTTTAGTAGATGATAATTTAAAAGAAATTGAGGATCCCAAATCTACATCCTAGTTGTATAAATATAGGTGTTATAGTAAAAACATTGCATGCAAGCTATTTGGTTTAGGAAGTTATTTTTCTCTTTGGAGAGATCCCAGCTAGATTGGATTTGAGTTCAAATGCATTTCAACATCTCTACAAGCCTCTAATCAACTCAAGCTCTCAACATGACCTAGTTATTTCATTAGCCCCAACACAATGAGTAGCTTAGATTGAATGGCCATGATCCAAGTTCATATCTATGATTAGTCACTTTATAATGCATCAACATCAAGATCTAACTCGACATTGCAATCCCTAGCTTAATGAATTTGTGAGTCATTTGGACCATGAACATTTAATTTTAAAATGGATCACGTTGACCATATGCAGATCCTAGACCCATCCTCTTCGAGATCATATCCCAACTCTACATCAATAGATCCCAATTCAAACACCACTCTGCAAGTTTCCATGTGTTTCACATAGCCCAAGCTATTTATCAGACTCAAATCCGTGTCCTTCATCCTACAATATTTTCAATACATAAGTGTAGTTTTTTGTGTTAGTGGAGACTATTAGTTGTATTATGTTTCATTAGTATATAGCGTCACGTCAATTTTAGATTAGTATGCCTTTTTTATAAGTTTTTATTTTGTAATTACTTTAAATACTTAGATTTTTGTTATTAGTTTGTAAGTCAATGTTAATATGTTTTATTTGTTTTAGAGTTTATAGGGGGGTTTTTATTGAAAGTAAAAATTTGTAAAAGGTGATATATGTATTTCTTTGACAATTTTTTAATGTCACTATTATTGTAAATGGATGCATTTTTGATGAAATCGACATTCAAGGGCATTTAAAATTAGAAGGGGGGAAAATTCAAAATAGGGAAACCGGCTCTAAAATGTAATATGTTCTCCTATGTGACCACTAAGGGTGGGAATTTTAGAAAGATATGTGAGTTAGTACTCACATGGGTGTAGTTTATTTAGTTAGTTCCACATTTATATTGTATGTTGTAGTAAGGCTTCTCAAAGCTTATATATGTAATCAGTGTGCTTGTTAATATATGTTATGTTGATTGACCAAAATATCATGTGATTCTATACATTCAGAGCCTCTGGCTCTTCACCAAAATGGGGAACACCCACTACAACCTCCATTAGCTCATGCTTAGGGCTTATGAGCATACTAATGTAATTGACCCTAATGAATGTGTTTTCCCTTTTTATCACTAAATCCTATAAGTTTGAAGCTTGTAGGAGTCCTTTTACAAGTTATCTAAACCTTATTAGGAGTCGTCATACCCCAAACCTTAAAGAACCTATAGGTCTTTATCTTTTTCTCACATAGGCCTTTGTGTTTCATTTAGGCCTGCTAAGCATGATTAGTCTTTTACGTTCATCACCATTTTAAAACATTTAATCATTAAATAAGAGAAATATGAGGCTCAAACACTAAATTAAAAGGCCTCTTCATCTCCCCTCATATCACATATATACTATCTTATGTTCTCCATAGGACTTAAGGATTTATGTGGTTCAGATTTGATCATTCTACCTATAGGTAATGGGCTAGATAACTGCAAATTGTATCACCCAATGATGTTATTAAAAACCTTTATTTAGTATTTATATATATCCTAATTACTTATTTAAACCCATCTCTCATGCAACTATTTCATCTTTTCTTTCTCAATGCTTGAAAGTGAGTTTACATCTCTAATTGGCCTGTAGGTCTGCAGGGTTTATAGATAGCTATTTGAGCTTCCTTGATGCATGACTGAGATTATATGTAATTTTAATTATTCCATATTTATTATCTTTATTCTTTTGCATCCTAATGTTTCTCAATTAGGAGGGAATTTTTTGACCTACTCAAGAAACCTCTTTTACTCTTACACAGTCCACCTTATGACGCTGATGACAAAGACTATAGGTGATCAATTGAGGTTTCATCTTCATTATCAATACATTTGAAAAATATTAAGAGGTTTTATATAGTACTTTTAACTTTTACACAATCCTCTAATCCTCAAACCAAAACAAAAATTACATTCTCTCCATCCTATTTGTGCTAAGACTGCCCTTGGTTGTAGGTGTGAACTTGTTTTTATTTTGATTACAACCCAAAGTAGTCTTCATATATGTATTATTAGACACTTTTATGATCAATAAAAAAGTTTGGGAGTTATATTCATGCTATCCCTGATCTTTGTGACCTACTAGGTCTTTCATTCACCTCATAACCAATCTTTTCTTTACACTACCTTGTAGACTGTACACAACCATATCTAAGATGCACGATCATGTTATTCTTACCATTCAAGGAGATTGATGGGATTTTTTTAAATCTTGTTATGTGTTATTAAAATGTTTTTACACCTTATCATAATTTTCTTATGATTTCATTAGATAATACAACTTCAAAACATCAACACTACCTACTCAGTTTAGCGGACCATGAAGATATACTACCTAAGATGGTTTTGATTGAAATCTTGGGATTTGGTAGGCACTAAAAACCTATTTAAGATCATGAAAGATATAAATAAGGTATGTTAACATCATGAATAATCACCAAACATAACTTTCAAACTCTATATTCTCTTTGGGACCTCCAACACTTCAAGTGCCAACCTACAACTTGTGTCTCATAGAGGTTTTTCTTGAGACCTGATTGCTCACATGTGTGAACCTGATGGAGAAAGATGTGAGATGGTTATTAAAATCCATATAGACCATAAAAATGTTCATCTTATTCTAAAGAGCTCCATTTTACAAGAAACTTGTGCAAAACTGAGCCTATGGGGTTTATGTAAGGTTTAAGACCACTTGATGGTCTTAACAATTGTTCATAAAGAAGGAGGCATAAATCTTAGAACAAATACCAAAAAAATAAAGGATATTAGACCCCATTCCTTTTTACATAATATTAGGCCATTAATCTACTATATCCATACAAATCACAAGAAGTTTACCCTTATTAGTCTTCCAAAAAGCCAATGGAGGTTCTGATGTAAATTTGATCTTCCTAATACTTGTATGAGCTTATTATTTATGGATATGACCTGAAGAAGGTAAAGAGACACTTTGAAGATGTTTTCACTTAAATATGGATCCTCAAAGTCCATACAAATGCTTGAAACTACCCTTTTTGGAGTGATTTTATCTCATTTAGATGTTGAACCTAAGAAACCTGACATGATCTAACATTCTTGACATGTATGAAAGTTATATAACTCATTTACAAGATTTGAAAAGTGTGATTGTACAAATATTTGGTCTTTTTTGGCTTTGACATACTTTGGATTTGGTTATATTCACTTTTATCTTCAACTTCATTTACCTTAACCTTTACAAATCAACCTTAATTTATCCAAACACGTATAAATTATTCATGCAAAGTGGTCAAAGCATGATATGCCTTTTAGAGACACTTTTGAACCTATGAAACCTTTTGGATCAACCACTTCTTATTCACTTTATGACTAGACTAGCATAAGACAAATATAAGACATTACCTTATTTTTGTCAAAACAACCTTAAATTTTGCTAAACAAGAATTTAAGTGACCATTTTTAGAACATTAAAAGACCAAGATGGATATCAACAGAGTCAAGGAGACATGATAAATCAAGTTTCAAATTATAGGGGTTGACCTTTTGACTTGGGGGGTCAAAAAATGGTCAACACATACTAACTAACTATAAAAGAGGCTAACAAAGTGAAAATCCCAAAGCATAAAACAATATGATTCCTTTTTTATTGGTTTTCAAGTCACACAATTGTATGATTACTAAAAGCAACATAACTACTTTTTGCATGTTATTTCTTTTATCATACATGTTCACTTATGAGTGAACATGCATGATTTTTACATGATCTTGGGTTTTTCATTTATACAATATTACATGATCTTGGGTTTTTCATTTATACAATATTACTATCTAGCATGCCTTTTTTTACTTAGAATATGTGTGCATGATTTTTACATTTAAATCCAAACCAAATAAAAATGACCAAGAAATTATCATTCTCATTTTTACACCTACATTTATTGGAATGATTTGAAGTTGTCAATCTTGCCTCTCTTTAAAAATCTAGGGTTGGAATATCATTAGTAGGAGAGGGGTTCCTACATTATTATTTTATTTTCATATCTAGTTTGTGCATGTATTCTAAAGGGACACTGTGCTTTTCAACAACATTATTCATAGAGACATCCATGCTCACCTAGAGATTCTCCAAATTCTTTCAGAGAAAGACTAAGATGTTTTCCACCCTACTTGTTTTTTTAATCATGAGGTGAAACACATATATGCTCATTTGAAATACATTTCCACCAAGTGGCATTTTTCTTTTGATTTTGTTTCAACACCTAAAATCATTTATTATAAGAGTTAGAATTACTTCCTTGCAACTTTTGAATTGAATTTTGTGTTTATGTGCATGGGACAACCAAATGGCCATATTCAAAACATTGTTTGAATCTAAAATCAATATTTTCATAATCAAAATTTTGGATTTTTGTTGAACCCACTAGTCCAAGAAAAAAACCATAGGGTTAAACTTGATTATACCAAGATCCACACATATTTAGGCACACTTAGTCTTGAATTTACGATGTGTCACCTTATCCAAGTGAATAAAATTCTCAATAGCATGTCCAATCTTTTTTAGGATCAAAGGCATCAAAAAATTCATAGGAAAATTTAGTAGCCCATCCCATATTGGAACAAAATAAAACGTTTAAAAAAATAATTCTAAGATCAAGTACTCAAATCCCATTTTATTTAAATATGACCCAAAATAATTAAAAAATATCACAATAGGCATAAAACTTATTTTAAGAGAGAATAAGTGAAGATGATAAAATATACAGAAGATTAGAATAAGCTTAATAAAAACTTTAAAAGAAGTGTGTGAAAAAAGACATGCACTTTTAAAATAGAGTAAGGGGTAAGAAATGAGTTACACAATAAATTAAATTATTACATCAACCAAGTTTTCAAGTATGCACCTAGTGTCCCTATTTCCCATGTAGGGAGGGAAAAGTGGGTGAAAAATGGTAAAGGAGTTATATATATAAAATATAATTCCAATATTCCACATAATAAGGAGTATTCTCTAATGAAAAAAAAAGAGGTAAAGGCTACATGTCACCTCATATTCTCTGATTTTGTGAATTTAAAATTCACATTAAAATTAATAATACAAAACTATTGGATATTTAATATACCCAAATAAAGATTAATTTCTAACAATGTTGAAGACCAAGCCTTCATGAATAGCTCACCCCTTTATGAAACTAAGCCCCATGATATAAATTTCCACCTCATCAAAGATCACAGGAGACCAATTTGGCATATCCACTGTTAGAGTAGGAATAGTGTCCAAAAAGCCATTAAACCTAAAAATTAACCCTGTCTTGATAAGCATAAAAGAATATTTAGATATCTCTTCACTCTCTGCCCAAACAAAAGGAGGTGATTTTCAACAATAAAATCTTCCTTAATCAAATGAAGGGGGTGCAAATAGATCCATGATTTTCTGGGGATCGTATGCTCTCGATTTAAAGTGTCCTATTTGAATGAGGCTTTAACAAGAGGATTCTCTCCTCTAAAGCTCTTACATGAAACATTATAAGTTGACTTGGGTATAGTTGTTGGTAGACTCATTTAGAAGTTTCAAATCGCTTCCACTACTCCTGAATGTAACCTTAAATGTTATCTTAGATAAGGTTGTATGTGGAATCTCATCTAAAAAGGTTTAACATCCTTCAACATGCTTACATGTTATATTTAGTAATGTTGTGGGTGGATTCTCCTTCAAAAAGGTTATTTGATTTTAATTTTGAAGGTTTTTTTTATGTTCAATGGTTCTCTCCAAATTTAAATTTTAAAGACTTTCCAAATGAACTCTTAAGAGTTAATATTGGGTATTTTTATTATATTAAACAAATTATAAAAGAAGCAAAAGGGTGAAAACTTCAAAGGAGTTTCTATCCCATGGTAAAAAATTGGGAAAAAGGGGAGTTTATCCCCATGGTGAACAAATTCAGAAAAATGATAGAATGTAAAAAATTTAAAGGAGTTTTTCCTCCATACTAAACACGTTAGAGGTTGAAGAGGGTAAAGCCATTACTCCCCTTACCGAATAAATTGGAAAAGAAAGTTAAAAATAAAAATCCAAGAATAATGGATTTTTTAAAATATAAAAATTCATCCTCTACTCTCAAATAATTGGAGGTACATGATTTAAAAAAAATATTTTTTAATTCTCTTTCCACTAGCATAGTAATATACTCATATAATGAAAATAACATTACCATGGAAAACCTCTATAAACCCATATATGTTGGGTTTTAAATAAAATATGAAATCCATATGGTCATCCCATTAACACTCAAATGGGACATATTATGTGGCACTTACCACGCCCATGCCATGTTAGGCTAAATATACATTGATTTTTTAGGGTCATGTTGACCAAATTTGATCCTGCAGGTCAAATTGGAAACCTTATAGGTAAAAAAATTGATATTTATGTGTTTTTAGGGGTATAATAGTTTTTATAGGGTGTATTATAAGTCTTTTTATGTCATTCCATGTCATATTTGCCTTGGTTATTAGTCATTTTAAACCTTATGTCTTTTAAAGTCATTTTAGAGGTCATAAAAGGAGCATTAAATGAGTTGTAATGAATCCTTGGGTAAATTGAAGCTTTAAAAAAGTTATTTAATGTGCCATGTGTCATTTTTTTACTTAATCAACTATTTATAATTGAAAATTGGTAGGTTCTTTAGAAGAAAGAGCAATTTTCTTAGAAAAAGGAGGAGTTTGGCACTTGTACAACCCATAAGGGAGTATGACATGTGGGAAAAGGTTGTGAGATAAATATTAAAAATTTAAAGACTAATTTACATGATTTACATACTATTAAAGTGATAAATTTAAGCTAAAATCATTCTGCTCCTTCTTTGCCCTTCTAGACACATTGAACCAGTCAACAGGTTTGTGCTTAGTATGACCAATAGGGGAAGTTTCAAGAAAAATGCTCCTGGAAGTGTTTTCTAAACTTATTTATATTAAATTTTATGTTTTGTTGTATAATAATGGTTTCCTGTTCTTTATGAACCATTCTTAATAAGTTATACTATCTAATTTACTTGTTAATCTGTGTATCCTATAGGTTTTGCTCTTGTTTGGACAAGTCCATATAATCCAACTATTGATGTTGATTATAGATGATTTTTCTCTCTCATAAAATGATATACATACTTGGTTTAGTGTTTCAATATTTTTTTATTAGTAAATCATCTCAAGATTGTATATTGGTCTCATTTGAAGATAACAAGCAAGTTTCCACCACTTGTAAGATATTCATGATTTGATAGTGGTTTTTGAGGGTGAAGATATGTTTTTTAACATGTTTTCAATGTCTTATTGGTCACATTCACCTTTAAACCTCTTTTCCCAAATAATTTTCATGAAATTTTAGTCATACGCAACATATACAGTCAAATAACCATGAATGTACTTCTATAGGCATCTCTTGAAAGGATATCACATTGGAATAGAGGTTTTGAGACTTGTTTAAATACCTTGATAGTGATAAATATTCATTTGAATAATTGGTAAGGATCTTAGGTTTGTTCATGAAATCATTCACTATGCACATTACACCAATCCTACTCACTACCTGCATACAAATCAACATGCACCTATAGGTGCCCTGATTGGAATAATCATGTTGAGAAGGAGATTTTGGGCTGATCAAGGTTTTTATAATGAAAGGATTCTATTTGGAATAATTTAAAGAGCTCAAAACTCTTTTAAATCTCATAAATCATGTATTCTACCAACTTACTCATCTTCATTGCCTATATGTGCAAATGGCCACCTATAGGTGGCTTAATAGAGAGTCAAGGAGTAATTTTGAAGCATTGAAAAAAGTGGTGAAACTCCTTTTGAAGTCCTAGTGTGAAGTGAGATCATAAAAAACCTATTTGGAAAGCTAGACTACTAGTCAAAGGTGAAGGGTCACTCCCAAAGGCAATGACTGTGTATTCAGGGATCAAATCCCTAAAATAGGAAAATAGAGGTTTGAACCATTTTTCCAAAGTCATAAAACAAGGTTGATAAGATATTTAGGGTATCTAAATGACTAAAACTTGTAGCTTACACACATGAAAATAGCTATGCAAAATATGGAGGGTATATGACTAAGGGAAGATGGTTGTTAGAGGGCCTAAAGATGCACTTTTATGCACTATTTTTAGGCAGTGACATCTATAGTTTTGAGCCCCAAGGAGACTTTCCACATCAAGGTTGCAATACAAACCATGTTTCATGAAAGAATAATTTTATATGGTTTAATATATCATTTAGGACCCAAGGATCATTTAGAGAGGATCATATACTATGTTTTAGGCCCCATATACACCTATAGGTGTGCCTAATTCCCAAATGACTCACCTACAACAGACTGTTAACCTCTACATCACATATATTAGGGGTCTAAGCATAAATATATCAACTTTATTTGATGGAAGGTGACTCCCAAAGACCTCAGAGGATATACAAAAGAGCATGACACATATTCCATTGTAAATTCACCTATAGGATCACACTTATCTCAACACAGTTGACTATGTTTAACTATGACAACAATAAGCAAGTTTGATGGTGTAAGCATTGGTAGCACATAAAGATGATAAAAATGGATCAAAGAAAATACCAAATGACTCTAAATATATCTAAAGGGTTTTTTAGACATTGTCCTCAAGCTTAAACATATAAGACTACCTACAGGTACGTTCCAAAACAAGTAATATAGTCAGAAATGGAACTTAGTCTTATCTAGGAAAGGTGTATGGAAGAGTATGTGAGAGGTTGGAGAGACAAATTAAGATTATAATCCATCCATTATTATTATATTTTCTTTTATATCTCTCATGATAGACATATAAAATAGATAAGGGGCTCTAGATAGGTAATACACTTTTTGTATGATAGAAACACTGTGCATAGTCTGCTTACCTACAACCTATCTTGGGTCTTTAAGGAATTGGAAGGTAAAATAATAATACCAAGGGAATGGAATTTGGTTCAAAGGCTATATATCACTTTGAGAATCCCATCCAATATGTGATTGGTATAAAAAAATAGGGGAAGTTCCCTCTATTTTATCTCAGACAGAGGGCACTCCCCTTATGCACAAACTCTATAGTTTTAAAAAGAGGGAATGATCAAGTGAACTAGGATATGTTTAGGCCTTGATATGAGGTTTAATAAGTTGGATAAAATATAGGATAACATGGAAAACCAATCATATAAGGAGGAAATTCAACAAGGTGGTCTAGACCACAAAGGTTACAGTCAAGCCTAAAAGGCAAGGTTTTGTCCTAGTGTCCAAATGGGAAGTCACTTACACTTCTAGATTTAAATATGAATTATAACCTATTGGATAATGTTTATGGGATCATAATATAGTATTTAAATCTCTTGGTTTCCATATAAAGTAAATGAAATCCATTTTTGACCTCAAAGACAACATTAGGCCTGTGTAAATGGAAGGGCTCAAGTGAGCAACTTTAGATGCTCACATATTATTGGAGGTTATACATGGGAATATAAGGAGTTTGGAGAGGATATAATGGGTCATTAAATTTTATATTTTGGTATTTTTTTTCAATTATAATGTCAAATATTCATGAACAAAGCTTAAGGGTAAAAATGGCCTAAAACCCTGGATAAGGACCCAATTGGGAAAATGAGGGTGGGGAGATATATTAATGGATAAAATGGCATGGAAAGAGATTTGATGATGTATAATAATATTTATATTCCCCATAAACTTTTTTGTTGACCTATCTATATGAACATGGTACAAATTAGTTTTTTTTGACTATTTTATGCATTATGCAGGTTTTAGGAGGTTTCAAGAGATGAAATAAAATTTGGGAGTAATATTGAGACTTAATATAAATCACCATGTCAATTTAATGATTTATAAAACTCATAAGTATTTGTACAATATCTCTCATCTTAGCCAATAAGAATTGGCATAGTGAACATGATAGTGAGAAGGGTGAAAAACTTCAAGTAAGCTGATTTTAAGGTGTGCCTGATTCCTCTAAGGCCATGAATGATATTGAAACATGTAACTAACCTCATTTTAAATATTTTCATGGGAAAGTAAATCCAAATTTGAGGCCAAGTGTGGAAGGTGTGTGAAAGAGGAGTTTCTTTGACTATAGGTAGTGATGGCTCACTTCTAGAAGATTCTAGGTGATTAGGAATGTAACCATTGCATGAAGAGGCATGTATGAAAACTTTCCATATTATTCCAATCATTATACCTATCCATATTTAGTTTTGGGATGTTCAAATAGGGGTGAATGATGAGGGTAGTTTTATGAGCTAGTAAGAGGAACTCCTACACCACATTTCATGAGTTACATAGTTTAGAGAGCCATTTATCCTATCAGACCTTACATGGTCTATATCTTAATTCATTATTATGCACATGAAACTCATTATCTTAGCATGAAAAGTGTACTTGTGGACTTTGGAATAATTTATTCCCTTTTTTCTCTCAAGTTCTATAAGAACTAGCCATTTTGGTCTTTTTAATATATGCTCCACTTAAGTATGGCAAAACACTGCTCATTTTCATACCATGGATCAATAAAGACTACTAATTTTACTTCTTCTATGACTGTTCATAGTGTGTTCACTTGAATGATTGATCTTTCTTAGTGATGAATGTTGTTTCCTTAGCATTATTGTCTCATTCTCTCATGTATTTATACCTTTCAAGCTTCTTCTTATAGGTCATGTGAAGTGTTCTATGAAGTTTCAAGGTTGAGTGAGTTAGTCTATTCAAATAGTGCCATTCTAGGCCTTTTCTCTAGTCCTCCTAGCCTAAACATTCATCACAACCTCATAATGAAATACTGATGCGAGAAGATTCAGATTAGAGAAGTGTATGCTTAGTTAGTCTCTTGGTCTAATGTCTGACATGCAACTAGTTGATAGTCATCAATAAATTTGGTGTATCATCACCTTTAAGATAGTTTAATTTCAATTTTCTCTCCCTTTTCCTTATAGTCATATGTGTATTAGTGATCTCAAAGTGGTATATCAAGGGATTTAGCCTTATTTAGAGATTCACCTCATTCTTAGGCTACCCACAGCCTAGACGTGTTTCAATTGTGCCACTTGGATGAGGGGAGTTGAGACATCTCCTCAAAGGGTGCAAATCCAAGTGACAATAGTTTTTGGCATACTCGATGGGACTCATGTCCAAGAAGTTGAAATATTTTTGGTGTTGTCTTTCAACACATCAGCCTTTGAAAGCATCTATCCAAGCATAAATGGAAACTCTGAAGTTACATCAACTAGTTAAGTAGCCCAAGTTTTCCTTTTGAATATTGTTGGAAATTTTTATTTGCGTTCTTACTTCCCAATGAAGTTCCATGGCTAGTTTTGGTGTTGAGTATTATTTTACACAAGTTGATGAGATATCTCAAGCTTATGCCATTCCTTATTAGCCTTTGTATGATTCTTATCAGCCTTGTCATGATACTTACCAATTTTAATATGACCCTTATCAACCTTGTCATGAGTTGTATCAGTCCTATAACCAACCTTCTTAATATCTTACTCCTCCTAGCCAACCTAGTCACTTCTCTAATTAGTCCATTTCAACATTCAAGTAAACTCTCTTGGGTTATAAGAGGTACATGATATATATTGACACACAAAGGGGACATAGTATAGATATTCCTAATCATCTCATTCATAATGTGATAAATGCATTAGAGCTAGTTAAAAGAGAGTGGGCACCTATTGAGAGAGCAAATTGGAAAATGCTCACAAGTGAGATGCTATATTAGAGTGGCTTGGTTGTATCCTTGGAAGATAGGCTAAGAATTCATGAGGAAAAACCTCACCAAATCTATTAGTCCTCATATCCACCTCCCCAATATTGACATCAGTTTTAATTTATCCCTACTCATGAGCCCAATCAAGCTTATCAAAGTCATATTTTTCCCTATCAACTGGAAGAGAGAGTTGGAAAGGCAAAACTTGTTTTTATAGCAAATATTGATAGGTAGATTGATTTGGATAATAATCAGATGAATTGGTCCATCTTATCAGCAAAGGAAGTGGATTTTAAGCCCTCATTTTCAAATCTCATTACATCCCCACCTCAAGAAGAGACTTCTAGATATGAAATCCTAAGTTGGAGACAAGGTGGAGAATCCAAGCCTAAAGAGATCCCAGGTTTCTTGAACACTTCATCCACTCCTCAAAATACATCACTACCTCAATAAGAGACTCCTAATCCTAACATTATAAGATAGAATAAGGTAGTGGAATCATGGGAAAATAAAGGGGATAAAATGTTAGATAAAGAGTGTGAAGTTGAGAAAGAACTTGATCCTATGGAAGCCCCTCCCACCCTTCCTCAAGAGACCTATTTTTTCCATATCATCCCTCTTATACTCCTTATCCTCATGAATATGCTTATCAACTTCAAGAGATAATTTTAGAAGAGAACCTATCCAAGCAAATTGAGGACTTAAAGTTGAGAATGAAATTGTTGAGTCAAGGTGTGATGGAAGGTTTAGAGCCAAAATAAGATCCTATGATTAAACACACCCCATCTAACCTTCCTCAAGAGAGTCCTCAAGATATATTAGATTTCAATGAAGAGATTGTCAAATAGAAGGAATAAAACCAAGATATTTTAGCCCAAGGTTTGCCTCCCATTCCTCAAGAACTCCCAAAAGGATCCCCTACAATTCATTTTCAATTTGATGTTGAGTTGTATGTGCCACCTCCACCAACTAGTTAATCTTGTCCTCACCCCATCACCCTTTGATTTGATGGACCTATGGTATGGGAACATAAATAGGAGCATTTGGTTGAGAAGCATTTGGAATTTTCACTTGAAGAAAATATAGCTCCTTGGCATCCTTATTGGGCTAAGTCACTTGATTACAAGATGCCTAGTCTTGGCATCAATAAGAAGGAGAAGGAAATTGAGGATATTGAATCCCTTGAGAACCAAAATCAAATTAAGATAGTTGATATACAACTTGAGAGTCCTCAAGAGTTTCCAAATTCTAAAGAGAAAATGAGTCCTTGTGTTGAGTCTTCTTATTGTGTTGATAATGAAGAATGGCTTCCTTGTGTCAAAGAAGAAATCTTGGATGAAGTCCTTTTGGATTATAAAGAAGAGGATGAAAGAGCTTCTCTTGTTTTTCCCCTTCATGATGTTGATCAAAGAGAAGATAAATACTTGTGGCAGTAGTTTGTAAGCATTTACAATGAGTTTGAGTCTCCCAAGGGGTTTACAACTTCCTTAAAACTTATTGCAAGTGATGGTAAGTAAGATAATTTTTTTTAAAATGTAATATATGATCTAGAATAAAGTTTACCTTAGTATTTAAAGGTCAAAACAAGCTTATATTGGCCTCAATCTTCCAAGGAACAAGAAACTACTCCTCTTGAAATAATGCCTACAAAGATGTAAGTTGATCATGAGATGAAGAGTGGGAAGCAATATGAGGTATGTGTACAAGGCCAAGAGGAATAAATTTACAATGGAGACCTATTTGAAGATGGTCTACTTGAGAGCATAACAAGTAAAGTGCTGAGAAATAGGTCTGATCTACTAAGCATCCAATCCAAGGAGCAACATGCTTGACACTATGATTCATCTCATGAAGAAGAAGATTCAAGGAACTTTCCTTTTGATCATAAAAAGGAAGTACGCTTAGTTTCTAGTTATGCATAGTTGTTTGTTTTCTATTTTCCCTAAGTGCTTTGATCACACATGGGTGTCTTGCTAGTGTGTGTCCTTTATTTTATGTGGTTGAGGTAATTAGTTGTCTTGACTTGGTCAAATCTTTCTTGTGAATTTTTAGGTCTTATTATTTTGTTTCAGACTTCAAATGACTCCCTAAGCCCATGGATAGGATAAGGCTACTGATCTTTAGCATAGTAGGCATGCTACCCTTATGAGTCATCAATTTGTTGACCAAATTTGACCTTGTAGGTCAAATTAGGACCCCTATAGGTAAAAAATTGATCTTTATGTGTTTTATGGGTCTAATATTTTTTCATAGGGTGTATTATATGTATTTTAATGTCATTCCATTTCATATTTTCCTTGGTCATTAGTCATTTTAATCCTTATGTCTTTTAGAGTCATTTTAGAGGTCATAAAGGAGCAATAAATGATTTGTATGAACTCCTTAGGTAAATTTAAGGTTTAAAAAGGTGATTTCATGTGACATATGTCCTATTATTCCTTAATCAACTATTTCTAACTAAAAAGTGGTAGGTGCTTCAGAAGAAAGAGCAATTTTCCTGGAAAAAAGAGTTTGACACTTGTATGACCCATAAGGGTGTGTGACACATGGGAGAAAGTTGTGAGATGACTCTTTCACTTCCTTAGACTCATTTATATGCTTGAAATAATTTGGAAGTGCCAAATTTGAGATAAAACCATTTTTCTTCTTCTTTACCCTTCTAGACACACAAAACCATTCAACAAGTTTGTCCTTGGTAAGACCAATAGTGGAGGTTTCACATAAAATGATCTTAGGGGTGTCTTATAAACTCATTCAGATTCCATTTTATGTTTGGTTTTATAATAATGGTTCCTTTTGATTTATGAACCATTTTTAAGAAGTAAGACTATCTAATTTGCTTGCTAATCTATACATCCTATAAGTTTTGTTGTTATTTGGACAAGTATATATAATACATATATTAATGTTGATTAAAAATTATTTTGGATCTCTCATAAAATTATATCCATGATTTTTTTAGTGTTTCATGATGTTTTCATGAGCAAATCATCTCAGGTTTGTAGATTGGTCTCATTTGAAGATAACAGGTAGGTTTTCACCACTTTCAGGATCTTCATGCTTTTATAGTAGTTTTTGAGGGTGAAGATAGGTTAGTTTACATGTTTTAAATTTCCTATTTGTCACCTTTACCTTTCAAACTCTTTTCACAAATCAATCTTCATAGAATTGTAGTCATATACAACATTTATAGTCAGGTAACCATGAATGTATGTCTATAGGCATCTCTTGGAAGGATATCATAATAGAGGTTTTGAGACTTGTTTCAATAAATTGATAGTGATAAGTATTCATTTTAATAATTGGTAGGGATCTCAGGTTTATTCCTTAAACCATTCACTATGCACATTACACCAATCCTGCTCACTGCCTACATATAACTCAACATGCACCTAAAGGTGCCCTCATTGGACTAATCACATTGAGAAGGAGATTTTGAGTTGAGAAAGATTTTTATAATGAAAGGAGTATATTTGTAATCATTTAAAAAGATCAAACCTCATTTTAATCTCATAAATAATGTATTCTACCAGCTTATTCATCTTCACTGCCTGTATGTGCAAATGGCCACCTACATGTTGCTTACTAGAGAGCTCAAGAGTCATTTTGGAGAGTTAAAACAAGTGTTGGAACTCATTTTGAAGTCATAGTGTGAAGTAAGATAATAATATACCTATTTTTAAAGATATACCACTAGGACAAGGTGAAGGGTCACTCCCAAAGGCAATGACTGTGTATTCAGGGATCAAATCCCTCAAATAGGAAAATAGAGGTCCAAGCCACTTTGCCAAAGTAATAAACCAAGGTTGATAATAAATTTAGGGTATATAAATTACTAAATTTTTTAACTTACATACATTAAAATATATATGCAAAATATGGAGGGTAGATAACTAAGGGAAGATTATTTTTAGAAGGCCTAAAGATGCACTTTTATGCACTTTTTTTAGGTAGTGATATCTACAGTTTTGAGCCCCAAAGAGACTTTCAACATCAAGGTTGAAATAAAAACCATGTTTCATGATTGAATAGTTTTATATGGTTTAATATAGAATTCATGACCTAAGGATCATTTAGAGAGGATCATATACTATGTTTTAGGCCCCACATAAACCTACAAGTGTGCCTAATTCTAAAATGACTCACCTACAATAGACTGTTAACCTATGCATCACCCATAGTAGGGGCCTATGCATAGATATATCAGATTTATTTGATGGAAGGTGACTCCAAAAGACCTCAGAGGATATCCAAAATGGCATGACACATATTCCACTATAAAGTCACCTACAGGATCACATTTATTCAAACACAGTTGACTATGTTTGACTGTGACAATAGTAAGCAAGTTTGATGGTGTAAACATTAGCAGTACATAAAGATGAGACAAATGGATCCAATAAAATAAAAAATTACTCCAAGTAGATATGAAGGGGTCTATATATAATGTCCTCAAGCTTAAACATATAAGACTACCTACTGGTATCCTCCAAAATAATAAATACAGTCAGAGATGGAAATTAGTCTTGTCTAAGCAAGGTGCATAGAAGAGTATGTGTGAGGTTGGAGAGAAAAATTAAGATTGGAATGCCTCCAATATGAACATTATGGTATCTTATAGATCTCATGATAGACATAGAATAGATAAGGGGCTCTAGATAGGTAATACACATTCCATATGATAGAAACACTGTGAACAGTCTACCTTAGGTCTTTGAGGAATTGGAAGGTCAAATAATAAGACAAAGGGGAT
Source organism: Torreya grandis (assembly GCA_037957365.1). Taxonomy (NCBI): domain Eukaryota; kingdom Viridiplantae; phylum Streptophyta; class Pinopsida; order Cupressales; family Taxaceae; genus Torreya; species Torreya grandis. The sequence goes on along the minus strand of JARHVA010000772.1, from coordinate 2,376,754 downwards.
TAAATTTGGTTAAAATGGTATCCATAACTTGTAAATCCCATAAAATATGTGATTGGTCTGATAAAATAGGTGAAGTGCCCTCTGTTTTGTCTCAGATAGAGGGCACTCCCCTTATGCACAAACTCTAAAGTTTTTGAAAAAGGGAATGATCAGGTGAACTAGGATCTATTTAGGACTTGTTATGAGGTGTAATAATTTGGATAAAACCTAGGAAAACATGTAAAAACAATCATATAAGGAGGAAATTCAACAAGGTGGTCTAGACCATAAAGTTTATAGTCAAGCTTAAAAGGCAGGGTTTTGTCCTAGTGTCCAAATGGGAAGTCACTTACACTTATAGCCTTAGATATGAATTATAACCTATTGGATCATGTTCATGGGATAATAAAATAGGTTTTAAAGCTCTTATTTTGTAGAAAAATCATAATGAATTCATTTTTGAGCTCAGAGACAACATTAGGCCTATGTAAATGGAAGGAAGGGCTCAAGTGAGCAACTTTAGATGCTCACATATTCTTGGAGGTTGTGAATGGGAATATAAGGAGTTTGGAGAGGTTATAAGATGTTCTTAAATTTTATTTTATGTAATTTTTTTTCAATTCCAATGTCAAATCTTCATGAATAAAGCTTCAGGGCAAAAATAGCCTAAAACCCTTGCAAACCCTGGATAAGGACCTGATTGGGAAAATGAGGGTGGGGAGATTGATTAATGGAAAATAATGTCATGGAAAGTTATTAGATGATGTATAATTCTCTTCAATTCTCCCCCACATCAACTTTTTTACTGACCTATATGTACGGACATGGTATAAAATTGGTTCTTTTGATTATTTTGTGCATTATGCAGGTTCTAAGAGGTTTCAAAAGATGAAATAAACTTTGGGAGGAATATTTATAATTAATATAACTACCTATATCAATTTAATTATTTTAAAAACCTCTTAAGTGTTCATAAAATAGCTCTCATCTCAACTAATCATAATTGACATAGTGAACAACATAGTGAGAAGGGTGAAAAACTTTAAGCTGATTTTAAGGTGTGATTGATGCCTCAAAGGACATGGATAATATTTAAACATTTAATTAACCTAATTTTATGTATTTTAATGTTAAAATTAATCCAAATTTGAGGCCAAGTGTGCAAGGTGTGTGAAAGAGGAGTTTTTTGACTGCAGGTAGTGATGGCTCACTTCCAGAAGATTTTAGATGATTAGGAATGAAATTAATAAATGGAGAGACATGTATGAAACCCTTCCATATAATTACAATAATTATACTTATAAATATTTAGTTTTTGGATGTTCAAATAGAGGTGAATGATGAGGGTAGTTTTCTGAGCTAGCAAGAGGAACTCCTACGCCACATTTCATGAGTTGCATAGTTTGGAGAGCCATTTGTCCTATCAAAACTTGAATATTATATATTTTACTTTATTATTATACATATTTATCTCCTTATCTTAGCATGAAAAGTGTCCTTTTGACCTTTGGACTTATTTATTCCCTTCTCTCTCTCAAGTTTTATAAGAACTATCCATTTTGGCCTTTGTAAGTAATGCTCCACTTGAGTATGGTGAAGCCTTGTTTATTTGCATACCATGGATCAATAAAGAATAATAATTTTACCTCTTCTATGAATATTAATAATGTGTTCACTTGAATTATTGATATTACTTAGTGATGACTATTGTTTCCTTAGAATTATTATCTCATTCTCTCACCTATTTGTAGCTTGAAAGCTTCTTCTTGTAGGTCATATGAAGTGTTCTATGAAGTGTCAAGGTTGAGTGAGTTAGTCTATTCAAATAGTGTCATTCTAGGTCTCTTGTCTATTTCTCTTAGCCTAAACATTCATCACAACCTCATAATGAAATATTGATGTGAGAAGATTTAGATTAGAGAAGTATATACCTAGTTAGTCTCTTGGTCTCATGTGTGACATGTAATTGGTTGGTAGTCATCAATAAATTTGGTGTATCACCACATTAAGGATAGTTTACTTTTAGTTTTCTCTCCATTTTTCTTGGAATCATAGGTGTATTCTTTATCTCAAAGTGGTACATCAAGGGAGCTAGCCCTATCTAGAGATTCACCTCATTCTTAGGATACCCATAGCCTAGAGGTGTTTCAATTATGCCACTTGGATGAGGAGAGATGAGACATCTCCTTAAACAGTGAAAATACAAGTGATAATAGTTCCTTAATAATTTAATGTTTTAGTTAATTTTTTTTTACACGTCATATTTTTAGTCATAAAAAACTATATACAGCATTTTTATTACAAACTCTTTTGAGGGGACTCCATTCCCCTATGTAATCACTAAATGTGGTATTTGGATACTAAGAGTGTTTCTTGAGATAACCTATTATTATATTAGCCCTAAACCTATCTTAGGTCCTCTATCACACTTTTTTAGCCTTTATGAAAACCACAAATATCCCTAATCAACTAAAACATAGTCTCATATGTTCATTCCCAAATCCTAGCCCTTTGTGCCCAATAGCTAGCCAACTAGACATTAGCACCTCATTAAGGACACTAGAGCCACATGGATCTAGTGTCACCAACATAGAATTAGTGTCCCTTACCCTAACTCTCTTGAATGAATATATTTTCAAATGTGTAACCCTCTTAAGGTCGGCCTATGCCCATTTTATTATTTACACAAGCTACAAAATACTATAAATACAAGAATCTTAGACCTATATCCACTAGATGGAAAATATATGAAAAAGGCCTATGATTACCTAATTTTGTATACTACCATCTACAGCTACCCTAAGCCTAGATTTTAAAGCTTTCCAATCTCAAGCACACTCAAGGAATTTAAGACCACTATCATTCTAGCATTCACTTGCACTTGCACCAATCAATAGATCTACATCAATCTTGATCCCTCATCAGAGTATTGGTATGTAGAAAGTTATCTTCAAAATGGAGTGTTTAGGATGTCCAACCTATCTTACTATTGAACACACATTTTCATCTCATGCCATACTTACAAGGAAGATTAGGGTTTATATCATAAATTGATGCCAAAACATCACTGACTCCTTGTATATATTGGTCTAATTTTCATGTTTTGAGTCATTAGGGAGTTTTTGTGGTCCTAATATGTCTATATAAGTCCATATTAGGTGCTAGGTCTTGGTCAAATTTGAATTTGGACCCATTAGGCATTTTCCTACCTAAATGGCTATTTCAAATATTTGTGTTGTTTCTCAAATTTTGTGATGTTGGTGAAAGGTCAAAAGTTATGACCTTGTGTCTTAGGAGTATTTAAGAATGTTTTAGGTTATTTTTTTATTTTGAGAATATTAAGGTATTTAAAATACTCCCAACATACAAGTGGGAGTTACAAGGGAGTTAGGAGTTGGTTATGATAGTTAGAGTCTTTTGAGTTAAATAGTTGTTTTGTGTGGAGTGAGTAGAACATGATAGGGGTTGGATTCAAGGAATAAATGTTTTTAAACCCCAAAAAACATAAATAGAGAATACTTTGCTGAATAATATTTTGTTGTGCAAACCTTGTAATCTCTACGTATATAAAAAATGAAGGTGCAAATAGGGTGTGGTGAATTCTATAAAGATGTGATTTATTGATATTTTGAGAAAAATGGTAAGATGATTTATTTGTGTGTATGAATTTATTTACAAAATATGAAGTTATTTTTATATGTTTGTGAGAGAAATTCAAAAGAGGCTTGCAAACTCCTATTTAAGTTGGATCTTGTGATGGGAGTTATTGTATGTGCAGTGCACATGAGAAAGACTATTGTATAACTATGTTGAAGACATAAATTATATATAGGTAAATGAATTTTCATTATTGGAAATGTTTTTATGTATTGAAAATTGTTTCAATGTACAATATTTTCATAGAACAAAGGTAACAAACCTGTAGTTGTTTGAGTAACCTCATATAGTCACCTATAAAGAATGAGATAAGGTAGAATCAAGTTATAAGAGAGAATTTAAATGTTTGATAGAGGCATGATAAGTTTGTTTAAGGTGTAATAATAATTCACAAGGTATAAAACCATTTTAGAGACCTATAATTTATTTTTCTCTTCTTGTAGTTGTCTACAGGCTTGTGGAACAATATAGTCAAACCCAATATACTATGGAAAATGTGAATATAGGTAGCAAAGAGGATTTATAAACATTGATAAAGGTGCATGGTATCTTGTTAGAATTTAAATAAAGGTTAAAATTGATGGAAATTATTTTAAACATTTGAAAATCCCATTTAGGTGCTTTCAGGTGACTGTAGGATAAGTTTGTGTATTCAGGGAAACTAAGAATGACACTAAAATGTTGGAAAAAGGTGATAAATTGAGAAAGTAATGATTGGAATATTTTCCTATAGGTTAAGCAAACCCAATTCAATGATAATAGTGGATTTATAAAGGATTGGAAGATCAAAAAGGTAATTTGAGTGTTCTCGGGTACACACATAAGGAGTAAACCCTGTTTCTAGGGTTTAAAACAAAATTAGGTATTCCAAGTGTTTTAACTAGAAAAACTAGGTGAAAATTTGTGAAAATATTAATTTAAATGTGATTTAAAACATTTTAAAGGTTTTAGATTTTTTTTGTACCTTTGAGTATGGCTTTGATCTCACTGTTTGTAGATAGGGCACAAAGTGACCTATTAGACCAAGATAAAGATCAAAAAGGGTCTAAAAAGTTGTCTTAAGGAAAGAGTTATAACATAAAACCTTTTAGACTAATATAATGAGATAAAGGGTATCTAAATATGAAGTTATTTTTCAATTATTTATCCGTACACTTTCGTACTAACAAAAATTCTTCAAAAAATGATACTAGCTTGATTGACAAGGTATACAGAGTTGTCCAAAGAGTGAGTGGTTGATTTTTGAAGGTTAGTAATGCATTAAGAGATCTAAAGAGTCCATAATGAACATGATAAGGACACAAATAATGACAAGACAACCCAAAACATTCTATAGCCAATGAGTGAACTATGAACTAATGATCAATTGTTCAAAAAGATAAACAAGAACAAAGGCAAAAGTTTGAAAGAATTTGATTACCCTATACATCATAGATAATATATTATATACACAATATAAATTTTTATATTTCATGTTTTTAGGAACAAAACCCAAAAATAAAGGCATAGGTGCACCTAGAATTTATGAATAGTCCTATAAAGAGCACACTAGTGCCATTTTTAGGATACTAGAGCTAGATGGCGGTAGTATCCAAGTATGGTGCTACTATCTAGGGGAAGATATGAATTAATGATGCTATTGAAAACACTCATACTTATCCATAACTCAATTTTTATCACTTAGATCTTCCACGGCAATTGTTTTCTAGATAAGTTTCTATTTGTACATATTTATTACTATTTTAAGAAAGTCAAAGCAAGTCAAATTATGTAACAAATCAATGGTTATTTATTTAATATCATTTAAATGATTTATAAAATTTAGAAATTTAATAAAAATTAGGATTTACACTAGTAAAACTCTAAAATGTTAAAATATTTGGTGAACTCGACTTGCTTCAAACATTTCTCAAAATCCTAGTTTGCATTCTCTAAATATTTATTCACTAAATTAGGATTACATACTTCTATTTTTTCTATTTTTTGGAATAACCTATCTCATTAAATAGAACTCACATCAGGGTTTCATTTATTTAAATATAATTTAAATTTTTTTAAAGTAACCCTAAATTTAAAAAACCCTAACTTTATATGCTCGTAGGGTTTGTGTCTTTTTTCTATCTATACTTAGATTTTTGTTCCAAATATTAGATTTGCTTCCATATTTATTTTTTGAAATATTTATTAGAATATCATTATTCAAAGGTTCAAAATATACAAAACTTTTTTTCCTACTTTCCAAACTATAATGGAAGAATTTATGAACAGATTTGATGAGACTGATATGCAACAATTACAAGATTTTGTGTCCAAACATATATAGATATACAAGATGACTTCATCACTATTCTTCAGGAAGAACTCCAAAAAATAATAATGGTCAATATTCAAATCCTTTAGTTAATAGCATTTTTACACCTATAGTGGGGCCAACTCAGCCAACACAACCTAAAATTATAATTCAATAACCTTCAGTGACAATTACACTTCTTTTGGCTAGTTCCTCCACTCTAGATGTACAATCCCTTATGCATGAGATTCATACTCTGTAGTCTAAGGTGTTCATATTAAGAAGGGAGCCAATATGACATCACATGCCTTGGATTATAATATTATCTTACATACACCTTTGACACATCACATAGTGGCAACTCCCTTGCTATCTAGTTTTGTGGCACCTAAGCTTACATTATATTATGGTAAGGGTGATCTAGAGCATCATCTCAAATCTTTTCATGCAACATGTTTTGAATAAGTGCCCAATGATTGGATTATCATGAAGTTGTTTCAAATAGTTTAAAGGATTATGCCCTAAAATGGTTTGATGATTTACTAAATAAATCTATCACATCATAAAATCTTTTGGCCAATATGTTTTTAGCACATCTCTCCATCAATATCAGTGATAAGATATCATACGCTCAAGTGGTAAAATTGAAACAAAATTAAAATGAGCCTATCAAAGATTATGTCTCATGATACAAGACTATACTAGCCAAATTAACTAGCCCCATGGTAGATAGATACCTTGAGGACATATTTAGATAAAGTCTTTAACCAATATTACACAAAGCTATATTTTTCAATAAATTTCCTACATTTATAGATTTGTGCCACACAATTAAAGAAAGATAGGTTAAGCTCCTATCAATGGGAAAACTCAAGTATACCAATGGATCATAATCAACTATTAAGAGTTCAAATAAGCCTCCATACAAGGTAAGGTCTATTGAGAACAAGTGTGATCAAAAGGCCATAGTCAACACATCTTCTAAGCCATTTCCTAGATTGGTTTTATCTACTCAATGCCGAATCGTCACCAACCTTTTCGAGTCATCAATATGAGTTTTATGACATATTAAAATGCAATTTCATATCTCTCCCTCCCATTAAAATGGTTGATATAAAATGGACTCTTTGAAAGAACTATGATTCTAATGCATTCTATGAGTATCAAAGGGCACCAGCCCATACAAAAAATATATGAATAAAACTAAAGTGTAAGATACAAGATCTAATTGAGGCTAGTACTATTGATGTGGGCACACCCATAAAGGCACCAAAATCCCAAAAAATAGAATATAAGGTACTAAATATGTTCTCAGATCCATTTCCATAGCACACAATAAATGAGGTAGGGAACACATCAGGTGTTCAATACATATATCAGGCATATACAAAACTAACTTCATATCATATTGTTATAGAGGAGGAACATCCATTGCACAACATTATTGACATGTACCATACTATAGTTCCACTAGACCACTCATCATATTCTCATATCAGGAGATTATCGATGATGACATAGATTTACATGCACTCTTTATATGAGCATACACAAATCATCATCCTATCAAGAGTGTTATGGTTAACAATGGGTCAAGCATTATCATGTGAAATATGAAAATTTTGCATCATTTTGGGTACTTAGATAAGGATGTATTCCCCACAAATATAATCATTAGTGGTTTTAATGGTCACATTTAGAGCTCCATTGAGGAGATCATACTTCTATTATAGGTTGGACAAACACACATAACCACTTGATTATTAGTACTACCTAGTGAAGGAGTATTTGATATGTTATTAGGTAGGCCATGGTTACAACCATATCATCTATAGTACACAAATTCCTAAAGTACATACACATAAATTAGGTGCTCAAAGTTGAGGGTCTCTGATATGAGTATCCTCTACCCATCCCATAGGTAGTTTCAACACAATCACCAATTATAGTTCTAGAACTATTACTAGATATAACACATTTATTAATTACATATTAGATTACAATTCCTATGGACACATCATAGAGTTTAGTAGAGACACCAATGCATGTGGTCTACTCCTATGGTATCGATATGTACACTTACTATCCCATAGAGAACATTATTAGAGAGACCCCTGCATCAGAGATATGTCATAGATTATAGAGGACCTTCCTCCACTTAGTTTATGCTGAGATAAATATTATAGGGTTCTTGGGGTTCTCAGCATAGGGCACCCATGTCACCTATGAATTCTTCTACTAGATGGGTTCTTAAGACACCTATAGCTCATATGGAATCAAAGTCAGTACCACAGATTCAAAGCAATACTATATAGGTAGATAACGACACAAATTACTCCACACAATAGATTATGGGATCACCATTTCCATTTCACACATCACACATGATCACAGTTCCCTTATTTAACATAGGTCACGATGATAGTGAATCTCCCATGACACTCATTGGTTAGTATGGCTCCTACCCTCTTGAACATACTTTATTATCTCTTGCTACTTGTACATAGTTTATTTTAATTTGATTGTACATAGGTTATATCTAGAAAATAAAAAAAATAATATAACATGCCAAAATACAAAAACATTCAAATATTACCCCAAAAACATAAAATTTATAGATTATATGCATTGTTATGTTTACATTTATTTTACTTGCGAGACACTACACATGATATTGTCATGTTGTTGTCATTGATGTCAAAAAGGTGTATCATGTAAAGGCATAATGGTCATTGATATCAAGGTTGATATTAAGAAGCATCTTATGAAGATTGATGTCAAAAACAACTAAGGACAGATGGAAATATGTGATATGATAAGGTACATGAAAGAGTGTTGCCATGAGAGAGAAGAGTGTGGTAATGATATTTTTTATGAATTTTGTGAGCATGGAAGGTACATGTCATGGAAGAGTGTTTGAAGACAGCTAATGTTTGCAAAGGAAGCATAGTGTATGAAGAGGTATGTGCTGAGGAATGTATGTGCATAGTATGACATAGTCATGACATGAAGAGTTTTAGGATAATCCATGTGACAAGATTAATTTTAAGGCAAGAGATAATTTTAAGGTAGATAATGTATTATGGTTGCGTAAAATTCAAGGTTGATGTCAAAGGTGCTCATGTGGATGGAAGAGAGATATCAAGTCATATGAAGCTTGATCATGTGGTTTTAGGTCTTTATGAGGCTTTGGAAGATTTTTGTCATTAGAAATAGATTGTTATAGTGATATGAGTGTGTTTTTATGCCTTATGTTTGCTTATTTTATTTTCGGTTAAAGTTATGACATGGAAGGAATAGGTCAAGGTGTTATGTGCATTAGAAGCTTGAGCCTAAACATAGCATGGTAGAGGTATGAATTGGTGGCATGATGAGGTGAGTGAAATAAGGCATGTGAGAGGTTGTGAAGGTTTTTTGAGTATGATAATAAGGTTTGGATGCACTCAAGAGTGTTTCAAATTAATTTTTCAAGGTAGGTCCTTCAGTCTTGGTCTTCACATAAACCAATATTTAGCCCTACCTAGTCTAATGAGGCATGAGGATCAGATTTCAAGGTGAATGTGTGAAGGAGAGCATGGATAGAGGTATTTCAAGTTTTTTCAAGAATTTTCATGAAGTATGAGGTCATGGTTTGTAGGAAAAGGTATGTAAAGTGGTTTTGAGGTCTCTCGAGTGCATAAAATAAAGGTATGTAAAACTCGAGAAGGAATTTCAAGTGTTCATTGGCATGGGTAAATTATGAATAGAAACCTAATATATTAAATATATATGGGTAAGGATCATATAAAATATATATAGTGATTATTTTTGGATGTAAGGGGTAGTCCTTTATGAACAATCGTTAACACCAAAACTTGTATTAAACCTCCCTAAAATCCTAATAAGGACCCAATGTGGAAGATATTATTCAAAAAATCCTATAATGGTCTCAAATTTATATAAAAAATATTATATCATGTATTAAACTCTCCTAGGTACCTATAGGTGGTAGTGGTTAGCCAGATGAGAGAGAAAATACACTTATATAAGCTTGTTATGAATAATTCACTATAGTAGTCAAAAGTTACATTGGTCAAGGAAAGAAAATGGATGAAAGAAGAAGATAGAGAATAATAATTAATAACCTTGAAGGTTTTTTGATAATTTATACCCTTTAAATATGCTAAACTGATCATCCAAGTTAGCCATTCATAGACATACCTAATGGTGTGAATAGTAAAAAACCTAGGTAGAAACGCGAAGATAATATTGAGTATGTTTTAATGGTATAATGATGAAACCAAGTGCATATATATGTTTTAAATTAATTATAAGTCATTTATATTCTTTTAATCTATTTTTGAGGTCAGTGAATATGGTGAAAAGTTGTTCACAAAATGTCTTGTTTGGTTGAGTTTGGTTTGTGAGATATAAGGTCATGAGATTGGTATGCAAGACCAATATTTATCATTATAAAATATGAGTTTTCAATTTTTGGATGTCATAAGGATATATAAGAACCATTTACATGCATCAAAAGTCATGGAAAGTGTCTACATATGTGTTGGAGGTCTAAGTCACCATGATTGGTCTTTAAGTTAAACTGGCAATTTTAAGTGAGTGAGTTGTAGAGATGTTCTTGAGCCCTTATCTCCTGAGTGGAAGTGTATAATGTATTTGGTAATGAAACTAAGTTAATATATAATATTTTTATTTAATTTTTTAATCATGTTTGAGTGGTTTAATTGTGTTTGAGCTTAAGTATTGAAAGGCAAATTTTTTTGTGTACACAGACCTAATAGGACTGAGTACTATTGAGGGGTTTCATGAAGTGGTTAGACCTAAAAGGTGTTATGGATATTAGATGATGTTGTATAATGTATTTTTTTTATGTTTTATGAAAGTATTATGTCATGTATAGATGTCTAATTCTTTCCCAGGGATCAAATGGTAATGTGTTGATAAGAATGCCTAATGTAATTAGGTCTCCATGAGACCTAAAAGTGAAATGAGGTCTAATAGAGTTATGATAGACCAAAAGGAACTAAATGTTTATTTAAATCATGTTTATGATATATCCTAAGAATTATTATATGGATTACCTAAGAGGTCAATGGTATGTGGCCGACCAAGTGGTATATGAACAAGAGAAGAGTACATATATAAGGCATTTTAGGCCTATTTGGATAAGCTTGGAGGAAGTGATTGTATTGATAAATCAATGAGATTTAAGAGATTGGGTAACATGTTATAAACCCTAATGAGAGAGTAGATAAACATATCATGACACATGACCTATTCAATCTTGAAGAGGACTAGTTAAGTGAAGAAGCCTAAAGGTAGTTTTGAGAGAGATCAAGTGGAGTAGAGTTGAAGGATTGATAATTTCCTATTGAGAGGATATTAAAGTTGAATAAAATATGTGTTCCTAATTTATAATAGTGGATAGAGTAAACATAGAGCTGAGTGGAATAAATAAGGTTGATTAGCCGAGTTGGTGCTTGGTCAAAGAAGGAGTTGAAGCTTCCTTACATGTTGGTGCTTGCAGAATTGATCTTGGTTGAGTGGGTGATTGGTTAAGAAGGAGTTGGATCTACCTTGAAATTTTGTGCATGAAAAAGTGTCTTTTGACTGAGTTCATGCTTAGCAATAGGGTTTATAACCTCCTAGTAAGTAGGTGCTTGCTATAGTCAAGTGGGTGCTTGATAAATTTGGGGTTGGCACTCCATGTTGGGTTAGTGCTCAACTAGATTTGATAATTTGTATTATTGGATAGTTTTTCAAACATTTTTTTAGTGGGTTTTATTACCCATTATGGTTTCCCACATATGTGATGTGTTTTCTTGTTTCATGCTCATGTGATTGGTTCTTAATGCATTACTAGATCACCGTGTTGATTTCTTAGTTCATAGATGAGTGTATGTCATTGATTGCAAGTTTTTTGAAGACCAATTCACCCCCCCTCTCAATCATTGTGATTAAAATAATTGGTATCATATCTTGGTCATTTTAAGTAGGCCTAATAGCTTAAAGGAGATTCTTGAAGCACAAACATATTTAGTCAATAATCACAAGGAAGTTTCTCAACCAATAAGGCTCCTCTCTTCAATGGGACTAATTATGCATTATGGAGAATCAAAATTAAGACCTATCTAATGTAATTATGTTATGAAATATGGATACCTATTGTTTATAGATTCACTCTACCTTCTACACCACCATCTAATGCAACAAGTAAGAAGGTAAGTGAGAATAACTCTAAGGCAATAAATGCCATTCTGTGTGGTCTTTCAAAGGTAGAATTTGTAAAGGTCTTGAAATGTGATACATCCAAAGAGATTTGGGAAAATTTTTAGACCATTTATGAAGGATACACCAAAGTGAATTTGGAAAAGTTGTAGACTCATCAAAGGCAATTTGAAAATTTGAGAATTAAGGAAGATGAAACCATTGCATCTTATCTATTAAGAATAAATGAAGTGGTAAATGTCATCAAAGGTCTAGGAGATAAGTTGGAATAATAAAAAATAGTATAAAAATTATTGAGATCCTTGACATATAAGTTTGATTCAAAGGTGTCTACTATGGAGGAGATCAATGATCTTAACATACTATAGATGGATGAGCTTCATGGCGTCTTGACTGCCTATGAAATGAGAATAAGTGATGGAAGACCTTCCAAGAAGGAAGATGTATTCAAAGTTGAGAAAAATTATAAAGTAATAAGGCCAAGGATGATGACATAGATATTGATGATGAAAATATAGAAGCCATGTTTTTCAAAAAACTAGGGAGAGGTTTAAGTAAGTATTAAGGGCAAGTTACCATTCAAATGCTTTAACTATGGTAAGATTGGTCATTTTTCCTCTAAATGTCTTAACAAGGATAAGACTGAGCATGATGAACATCATGGTGATGATAATAAGGTCTATAACCCTGATAAAATTAAGAAAGGTTTCAAGAAGTATGAAGGCAAAAAAGGGTCATTGAAGAAAAATATAAGTTTCTATACCAAAGAAGATAATATCTCATCTGATGTAAGTGACACAAGTACATCTGATAGTGATGATGACAATAATGGGAATGATAAAAGTAAAACCTTATTCATGATTATAGAAATATACAATGATGGTTTTTCAAAAGGGAAAGACCTTATGGATGATGAATAATCAGATGAAGAAGAGGCTAAAATGAACCTTGAGGCAGAATTGGTGAGTGCTCTAGAGGAGTTAAAGTTACAAAGAAGGAAGAATTATTAACTAAGATCACTGGTTAAGAGTTATGAGGATCAAATTAATCTCTTTGAAGAGATATTAAAAAACAATAACAATGAACATGAGGAGATCATCAAACAGTTAACAAATTAGATTGAAATTGTCACTACTAGTCTTAAGATCAAGGATGAAGAATGCATCAAGTTTGGAATAGAAATGGAGTCCTTAAAGGTAGAATTAGATTAAGCAATAGTCAAACTAAAGACACATCAGAGATTTAAAAAGAGTACTAAAGTTCTTGGTGATATTTTGAGTAGTCAAAGGCCTTCATATGACAAAATAGGTTTTGGATTAAAGGAAGACCAAAAATAGAAAAAGGAGAGTTAGACCTCAAAGATTTATGTAGAAAATCTCAAATCTAAGACTCAAAGTGATCATCAACAAGTCAAGAGTACCAAAATGAAATTCAACACAAAGAGATCAATTAGGCAGCCCAATGTAATGAGGTATTCCAATTCTTTCAATGGTTATTACTTTGCTTGTCATAACTTTGGTCATAGAGTAAGTGATTATAGAATGTTCTCAAGGAATGAGTTATTATGGGACCATGGGAGGAGTGATCAGTCAATAGGTAAGTACAAAAATATTTTTTGCTATAGTTGTCATAATATGGGACACATTATTAGATTATGTGCTAATAGAGTTAGAAGTTCCTCAAGACTTAATAAGGTATATGGAGCTCCTAGAGTGCATAAGAAGGATAAAAAATTGGTATGGAAGCCAAAAAAAGTTAGGACTAATCATATTGAGCCTAAGAGTCAAGATGGATTATTTGATAAGATATATCAAGGATTATAAGTTAAGGAATGTCAAGAATACTTGTTATCTACATGTATTGACAAGGAAATCAAAGAGAAGAAGAAGGATGACAAGTCTGATGAGTTGAATGCTTCAGTCAATCCTAAGTGGATTCTAAGGAGGGACTATTAGTCTCATGATTGAATGATAGCTAAGTAGAGTATTTTGGAGATCTAGGAATCTCCTAAGTTCATGGAGTTTTGAGAGCCCTATGGAAAAGGGTGTCTCCATTAGGCTTCATGGAGACAATCCTATATCAGTAGAAGCATAATGTTATAGTCAAAGAAGGATTCATCTTAAAAGGATTCTAGGTTGTCTATGTCGTAAGGTATGAGTTGTTTTATTTGTAGCTTGTATGTATATGACAAGGTAAAATGAGTTTTAGTTAGTATGAACATTGATTCTAGATATCAATTCATGAGAAATCATGGTATGGAATGCAAGTCTAAGCATAGGATTATGTCTAGAGACATATGGAATATTGATTGGTTTGTAAGACCATTATGGTCATAAAGACAAGTTGAATGTTTTTAACAAAGCTAGAATCATGATAAAAACTTTTGTATCTAATTGGTATATGAGAGGTAAGCAAAAAGTTGTTCTATACTTCCAATAATGTATTTATAATATTTGATAGCTTGATTTGTGTTGAAGAAGTAGTATTGGTATCAAGATGCTTGAAGGATATTGAGAATGGTCTATGAGTCCTGATGACTCATATGATGGGCACAAGCTATGAGGACAAAGGGAGAGATAATTACATGATTCATTAGCTTTAAGAGCAGATAAATAAATGGTCTATGTCAAAGAAGGTATATAGAAAACATGAAGACAAGTTAAAGAATATGGACAAAATTGAGAGCTTGATAGATATTTGTGAATTTGGAATAGGGAAATGAAGATGGATATTATCCATCTCTATGGCATCAAAGTGCATCAAGGACAAGGTGAGTGTTCCTATGTATCTAAATTCATTTGAAGAAGATATGCATGGAGTTAGGGGGAACATGTTTGTATAATGCTTTATAGACTCAATAAATGTTTAAGATAATATTCATTACAAGGGGGATAAAGTTGTAGGTGTCTCTTTATCATTAGTGTCAAAAGGGGGAGAATGTGTAGATGGGAAAAGTACCATTTTAAAATAATTTCATTTTTGTAGTGTGTTTGCCATCAATGACAAAGGGGGAGTTTGTTGGCATGTTGTTGTCATTGATGTTAAAAAGGTGTATCATGTAAATTCATAATGATCATTGATGTCAAGGTTGATATCAAGTAGCATCTTATAAAGATTGATGTCAAACAAAAGTAAGGATAGATGGCAGCATGTGATATTACAAGGTACATGAAAGAGTGTTGGCATGAGAGAGAATAGTGTGGTCATGAGATTTTTCATGAATTTTGTGAGCATGAAATGTATAAGTCATGAAAGAGTGTTTGAATACAACTAATGTTTTCATAGGAAGCATACTATGTGAATAGGTATGTGTAGAGGAATGTATGTGCATAGTATGGCATAGTCATGACATGAAGAGTTTTAGGGTAAGCCATGCGACAAGATGAATTTGAAGGAAAGAGAGAATTTGAAGGCAAGAGATAATTTGAAGGTAAGATATATTTTGAAGGCAAATAATGTGTTATAGTTGAATCAAATTCAAGTTTATTGTCAAGGATGATGTCAAAGGTGTTTAGGTGCATGGGAGAGAGATGTCAAGTCATATGAAGCTTGGTTATGTGGTTTTAGGTCTGTATGAGGCTATGAAAGATTTTTTTCATCAAAAAAATATTGGTTTAGTGATATGAGTGTGTTTTGATGTCTTATGTCTTCTTGTTTGATGTTTTTTTAAGGTCATGACATGGAATGAATAGGTCAAAGTGTCAAGTGCATTAGAAACTTGAGCCTAGTCATGGCATGGTAGAGGTCTAAGATGGTGGCATGATGAGGTGAGTTAACTCAAACATGTGAGAGGTTGTGAAGATTGTGTGAGCATGAGAATAAGGTGTGGATGCACTTAGGAGTGTTTTAAAGTGAGTCTTTGAAGGTAGGTGCTTCATCTTGGTCTACACATAGACCATTCTTTAGGCCTGCCTAGCCTAATGAGGCACGAGGATCTAATTTCAAGGTGAATGTGTGAAGGAGAGAATGGATATATGTGTGTCAAGTTTTTTCATGAATTTTCATGAATTATGAGGTCATGGTCTATAGTTAAAGTCAAGGAAAGTGGTTTTGAGGTCTTTCGAGTGAACAAAATAAAGGAATGTAAAACCTTAGGACTTTTAGGTGTTTTTTGGCATGTGTAACCTCTACATGGGTAATTTAGATATTAATTAGATATGGTGAAGTGTCTTATCTAATATATCCATGTGTTAGTTTTGGATTTAAGGGGCAGTCCTTTATGAACAATCGTTAACACCAAAACCTATGTTAAACCTCCCTAAAACCCTAATAAGGACCTAATGTGGAAGATCTTATTCAAAAAAGACAAGAATGGTCTCAATTTCCTAGTAAAACTATTGAATAATGTATTAAACTCTCCTAGCACCTCCAGGTGGTGATGGTTAGTCAGATGAGTGAGAAAATGCATAGATATAGGCTTGTTTGTGAATAATTTACTATAGTAGTCAAAAGTTACATTGGTAAAAATAAAATAAAATGGATGGTAGAATAAGATATAGACTCATAATTAATTCCCATGAAAATTTTTTATAGGTTCCACCATTCCAATATGTTAAACTAGTCATCCAAGTTAGCTAGTCATAGACAGACCTAATGGTGTGAACAGTGAAAAACCCAAGGAAAAACGAGAAGATAATTTTGAGTATGTTTTAATGGTAGAATGATGAAACAAAGTGCATGGAGATGTTGTCCAAAATTTTAAGTCATGTTTATTCTTGAAATAATTTTTGTAGGTCTGTGAATATGGTGAAAATTTATTCACAAAATGACCTATTTAGTTTAATTTGGTCTATGAGATACAAGGTCATGAGGTTGGTTTACAAGACCAATATTTGTCGTTAGACCATATGATTTTTATATTTGAGTAAGTCATAAGAATATATTAGAACCATTTACATTCATTATGAGTCATGTAAATTTTCTACATAGGTGTTGGAGGTCTAAGTCACCATGACTGGTCTTTAAGGTAAACTGGTACTTCTAAGTGAGTGAGTTGTAGAGATGTTATTGAGCCCTTATCTCCTAAGTGAAAGTTTATAATGTATTTGGTAATGACCTTCAGGTCATATAAAATATATATATTTGTTTTCTTGATCATGTTTGAGTTAATTAAGTGTTTTTAAGCTTTAGTATTGAAAGGCAAACTTTTTTGTGTGTACACAAGCCTAATAGGATTGAGTACTATTGAGAGGTTTCATGAAATGGTTGGACATAAAAGGTGTTATGGAGATCATAGGATATTTTATAAGGTATTTTTGGATGTTTTATGAAATTATTTTTCCATGTATATAGGTGTAATTCTTTCCAAGGGATCAAATGGTAATGTGTTGATAAGAAGGCCTAATACAATTAGGTCTCCATGAGACCTAAAAGTGAAATGAGGTATAATAGAGTTATGACAGACCAAAAGGGACTCAATGTTCATTTAGATCATATTTATTTTATTTATTAATACCTATTATATGGATGACATAAGAGGCTAATGGTGTCTGGCTGACCAAGTGGTATATGAACAAGAGATGAGTATATATACAAAGGCATTTTAGGCTTATTTGGAAAAGCCTAGAGGAAGTGAATGGATTGATATATAATGAGCCTAAGGAGACTAAGTAACATGTTTTAAACACTAAGGAGAGTGTAAATAATCATATCATGAAGATCATATAGGTTTTCTACATTTGAAGATCAAGGACACATGACCTATTTAGTCTTGAAGAGGACTAGTTGAGCGAAGAAGCCTAGAGGCAATTTTGAAAGAAATTAAGTGGAGTGGAGCTAAAGGAGTGATCATTTATTATTGAGAGGATATTATAGTTTCATAAAATATGTGTTATTGATGTATGATAGTGGATAGAGTAGACATAGAGATAAGTGGAAGAAATAAGGTTGATTGGTTGAGTTGGTGCTTGGTCAAACAGGGAGTTGAAGCTTCCTTGCAAGTTGGTGCTTGTAGAATTGGTCTTGGTTGAGTGGGTGCTTGGTCAAGAGGGAGTTGTATCTACCTTTTAGGTTGGTGATTGCATAAGTGTCTTATGATTGAGTTAGTTCTTAGTCATATGGGGTTGTAGCCTCTTAATAAGTAGGTGCTTGCTAAAGTCAAGTGGGTGTTTTATATATTTGGGGTTGGTGCTCCATATTGGGTTGGTGCTCAACTAAATTTGATACATTATATTATATTATAGTTTGTCCAAGATTTTTTTTAGTGGTTTTTTTTCTCCATGAGGGTTTCCCACTTATGTGATGTGTTATCTTATTTTGTGCTCATATTATTGGTTTCTAATGAATTGCTAGATCAATGTGTTACTTTATTAGTTCATAGATGAGTGGATGTAATTGATTGAAAGTTTATTGAATATTGATTTACCTCCCCTCTTAGTCATTGTGCTTCCAATACATGCTATCTATCTTAGTTTAGTCAATTTTATCATACATACATGTTTCACTTGTACTTATCAAGTGCTTGTAGATTGATTGCAGGACTTAGGTCTCCTAAACTCATCTAGACTTGATATCATATACCCAATAGTTTCATATACACTAGTCTAGGTTTATTTATTTGATACATCTATCTACTATGGGGCATATTATACAAAGTTTTTACTACTAGGTTCTATCTTTACATTCCTTATATTCTAGTTTATGCATTGATATATCTTGATATTGATTATTGCTACTCATACTCATTTTTTTTTCTAACTATCACTAGTTTAGAATCAACATATGTACATCCTCACATTTACATATATTTTTACTAAATTCATACATACTTTCATTTCTAGATTTCCTAGTTTAGACTTGATTGTGTTTCCTATGCTTCTTCTATTTGAGGGCATTTAAATATGCCATTGTTATTTGGATCTATGCCACTTCTATTCATGTATGCCTTAGACATGTGATTTCGTGATTATGTATACAAACATTTAAACATGTCTTTATATGTGGATCTAAGCCAACTTGATTATTGCTTACATATGTGGACATTTGAACATGTCTTTGTATGTCTTCTATTATCAAATTTAGTGACATGTGACCATGTCCCTTGTATTGTGGCCCCTTGGCATATTTTTCATGCCTCATGTTTTTTATATGCATGATTTAAAATATGAGTCATGGTCATGACACTTGTACTTTATTGTTACACACAATAGTTTTTGATGCCATGAGGAACCTCATGCATCTAACCTTCCTACTTAGGTGCCATGATGGACATCATGCCCCATCCCCCTAGGTAGCTGCTCATATTTACTATTATACACAGTTATTACATATATCTTGACACCCTTGTGAAATTATAGATACAACATACATATTACACTACGTACTTATTCTTAGATTCTTTTACATTTTGATGTTATGTTTGTACATTGTATTGAATTATCACTTAATTATCATATATGACATAATTTGTAAAGCTATTTATTTTGAGGATAGTTCTTGAATAGGTAAAATAATACACTAAAAAAAGGGGAATTAATATGGGTTTTCCATATAGATCAATATTGTACAGTGCAGCCACAAATCATTTTCATCACATAGGCTTAGTTTCAGAAAATCAGACACAGGAAAAAATAGGGACTCAGGCAGTAGTTTAGTCATTTAGATTTCAGACCAAAAAGACATTAGTGCCCAAATTGAGACACTATATCCACATAGAATTACTATAAAAGACATGGTTCTACTGTCTAGTATCCCCAATTTCAAGGTAGTTTAGATTAGCTAGAATAGTACAATAGGTACAATACAAGTTTGCACAAACACAGCTACAAGTTTGACAATTATGCTTAGATTTAACTCATATTCACACTAGTTTAACTAAAATTCATATCAATTACTCATATTTTTGGAATCACGCATGGTATGATCATTCTCATATTTATTTTAGATACTCAAATACAACTATTAAAACTTAGTCTAGATTCAATATACTTAGATATCAGATTAGGTGCATGTGTGCAACACATTATTTCCATATGTTCAACTACACATAGGTTGATTATATGGAATGTCAAACTCCATGTAATTATATGTGATATAAATACTTCAAATCATATTCCAAGTTGTCACCAGTTTCATGCCTTACTCCATCTGTAGTGGTTGGCATTCCAGAGTGGCCTAGAGCTGCCTAATGTACCTGAGTGGCCATAGAGCTAACATACATAGTTAGATATACCTAATTAAATATTTCCATCACTTTAAAAAATTTAGTTTTAGATGCATAAACTACACAAATATGGGTAATGATGGATTCATATCCTACTTGAGTTCTTGAGCCACCCACTTGAGAGTGTTATACACACTTATAGTCTAATCTAAACTATTCATAGGCCATGATCCACCAAGCAAGGGTGGAAAATGATGATTCAAAATAATATTGAATTATTTAACCACCCACATATGATTATTTAAAAATATATCATCTCAATATAATTTATTCAATGATTTGATCACTATATACATGCACACACATAGGTTGTCATCAAGTTCATGCATTGGTTCACGTACCCAATGAGATGTATTATTTCTTTTTCTATTTCCCATATTTTTACTTAGATTTACTTAGTTAATTTATTCATCATGGTATTTTTATTTTTATATCTCTCAAGTAAACATGGAATTAAGCATGTTTTAATGTAGGTCATGCTTTGGATCATGTTTCACATATGTAAATCCAACTTTACATACTCAGATTCAGCTACACATGCTTTACTTCCGAGGTAAGTCTAGGTATGCTTATTTTTACTTTATACTAGTCATTTTACTTTGATGATTTTATAACATAAAGGTGGGGGGAAAATGTAATTAAAAGTGGTATTTGGATGCTAAGAGTGTTGCTTGAGACAACCTAGTCCTAGCTTAGTTCTAGACCTATCCTAGAGCTTCTATCACACTTTTTCAGCCTTTGTATAGACCAAAAATCTCCCTAATAAAAAAAAACATAGTCTTAGACCTTCATTCCTAGATTTTGTCCCTTTGTGCCCAGTAGCTAGTCAACTAGACATTAACACCATATTAAAAACACTAGAGCCACATGGCGCTAGTGTCCAAAACATGGTGTTAGTGTCCCTTACCCTATCTCTTTTGAAAAAATATATTTTAAAATGTGTAACCCTCCTAAGGTTGACCTAAGCACATTTTATTATCTGCATAAGCTATGAAACACTATTAATAAATGACTCTTAGACCTATATCCACTATATGGAAAATAGATGCAAAAGAGCTATTCAAATAAGAAATAAGTTGAGCAAAATCAAGGTTATTAATCCTTATTATTCCCTACTTATGCATACTACCATGTACATCTACCCTAAGCCTAGATTTCAAATAATTCCAATCTCAAGCACACTCAAAGAATTTAAGACCACTATCATTCTAGCATTCACTTGCACTTGTACCAAGGACTAGGTGGGATAACTACATCGGGTTTGATCCCTCCTTAGAGTATTAGTATGTAGGCAAATCTCTTCACACCAGGTTGTTGAGGATGTCCACCCTATCCTAATAATGAACACAAATTTTTAGCTCATGACATACTTGAAAAGAGCATTAGGGTTTGCATCATAAATCAGCTATTATAAGCACAATACAAAGTAAATTTTATGCACACAGGAACTGAACCCAAAACACAGACATAGGTGTACCTAGAATTTAGGAATAGTCCTGCAAAGATGACACTAATGCTATTTTGAGGACACTAGAGCCACATGGTTCTATTGTCCAAGTGTGGTGCTACTATCCAGGGGAAGATCTAACTCATGGATCTTGTTGATGACATTCAAACCTGTCCATAACCTAATTTTTAGCACTCAGATATTTCATGATAGGTATTTTACAAATAAGTCTCTATTTGTAGATATTTATTACTATTTTTAAAAAGTCAAAATAAGTCAAATTCTATAAAAAATTAGTGGTTATTTTATTGCATATTATTTCATTGATTTAGACAACTCAACCCTTTAATCAAACTTAAGATTTACACTAGTAAAACCCTAAAAGGTTAAAACACCTTACGAGGGAGGAGTAAGACCCTTTTTGGCTGATTGTATTGTACACAATGTTATGAAATTTAAAAGATTAATGATCCAGATAATATTTGGTCATTTCACATATCAAAAATTATGTGTAACTTAAAATTTTAGGTTTTAAGGTTTATTTGTACAACTTGTAATTTTAGGTATTATTTATTATAAATTTGATGAAAGATTGATTTTGTGATTTTTTTTGAAAAAGAATAATGGATATTTAAAATATGGTATATCATTCAAACTTATTTGTTAAATTAATGGTTTATTTTTAAATAAAAATATTTAAGCTAAGGATGTTAGGGCTCTATATCATTATGGGTATAAACACCTAAAAATTGTCCCATTATATTTATTAGTTATTAATTATCATGTTTTCAAGGTGCTTATCTATTTCTCAGTTGTTAGTATGAATTAAGTGTTATTGGAACATGTATTGAATTTTAATGGTTCATGTTCTTCTTCTCCTACCCTCCTTTCTCTATCTCATGTCCTATATCCAAAACATACCCAAATGTCCCCAATAAATATGGGCCCTTCTTTTGGTCTTCCCTAGGTTAGGGTGTGCATGTCACCTTTGTCCTATATTTTTTAGTTTTAGTCATTGGATGTCAATTTGCATGTAAATATGTTCATAATTTAAAATCAATTTGTTTATAAATACTGATTTAACTTTTAAGGGGATAATGGAGTTTAAAACCCTAGGATATTAAAGGGATGGAATAATAAATTAGGGAATCAATATGTAATAAATATAGCCATTGATTTGTAAAATAATTAACTGAATCTGATTATTTGAAAAATAGAAATGAACTAAAAAATATGTACTTAGATGGAAACTAACTGAGATAGATGGTTGATAGGCTAGAAATTAGTGTAGAGACTAGGTAAGGTGTCATTAATAACAATATGAAACCAAAACTCTTCCTAGATAGTATTTCACTACACTAGTGTCCTCTAGGGTGCAGCAGTGTCCCTTGCAGGTAGAGACTATGGGATCCTAGGTGGACTTTCACCTGATTTTAAGATGCTTGTGCCTATGTGCTTATGTTTTTGATCACTATATTTGATCTATTTTTGATTGATTTAGAATGAAAAACCCTAAACCCCCATGTTATTAGGGATTTAAGAAATACAAGTATAAAAAGTGTAATGTTATCTAGATAGGCTGGACATGACCTCAACACTCATTGTTTTGAGAGTCACTTGCATACTAATACCTTGAGAGGAGATCAAGCCCGATGTTGTAGTTCTCCCAATCTAAGTGCTAGTACAAGTGGAAGTGAATGCTAATATGAATGCTGGATTGAGTGTGACTTGAGGTTGGAAATCTGATTAATCTAAGCTTAGGATTGTTATAGGTGGATGTATTCAAAATTAGGGTAGAAAAGGGATTAAAGAACATGATTTGTATAACTTATTTTTGAACTTGTTTGTGTGTATTTGCATCTACTTTCCATCTAGTGGGTAAAAGGATAAAAGTGGTGTAAATATACTGATATGGTGTTTGTTAGGATGTGGAATAGGTCTAAAATGACCCTAAGGTGTCTTGAGAAAGGGAAATATGTTTGTTGGATGAGAAAAGAGGTAAGGGACTTAGGACAATAGTGTGGTCCCTTTGTCACCAGCATAGTGCACTAGTTTCCAAAGGGTCGCACTAGTGTCCAAGTGGTAGAATATGGTGTACTAGGGGTCTAGATGCCTAGATTATGGTATGGGACTACTTTTGGTACATCTAAGGATGAATTAGACCCACATGAAAGTTGGATAAGATCAAAAGAGGCCCTAAAATAGGTCTAGGTCTAAGCTAGGGATAAGGTGGTCTCAAGTGACACTCATTACACTCAAGTGACATTTTATATCACTACATTCCGCCCTTTATTCTATAAATGCAACAAAGTGAAATGACTAGGATAAAGGAAAAAGAAGCATACCTGAACTTGCTTGTGAGGTGAAGCCTATGAATCTGAGTATGAGTTTGTGAAGCATGCTTCATTATGTATCTTACAAATAAAACAAGGATGAATTAGTCCTTACTTAAGGAATATAAAAAGCAAAGACAAGACTACGTAAAGAGATTAAATAGAGAGGAAATGAATGAATACACTTTATTGGGTATGTGAACCAATGTAAAAACATGGTGACATCTTTTGTGTGTAGTTGGTGATCAAATTCATGAATAACTTGGATTGAGATGATGGATTGCTCAATCCTTATGTGTGGTTGGCTCAAAAACTCAATCTAGTTTTGACTCCATCATTGCCCACTTTATTCGATGGATCATAATCTATGAATAACCTGGATTGGACTAATGGATTCTCCAACCCTCTTATTTAGATGGATCAAGAAATCAATTAGGTTATGACTCCATCATTGCACACCCATGTGTAATAAATGCATCTGCAGTACAATTGCACAATATGACTAAAGCTATGTGATGTAACTAAAACTATATAGGATGGATCTGGGACCAATCAAAAGAACTATAATGAAAAGTGACTCAAGGGCATCTCTGGCACTCAAGTATGTAGGTCAGAGACTACTTAGTAATGCCAACCACTACAGATAAAATAAGGCATCAATATATTGTGAACATGGTGAAAATGGTGTTTGGACTAAACAACATGGAGAATGACATGGAGTTTTCTATTCCATCTGATCAACTAGTGCATAAATGAGTAAATAAAAATAATGTGCTACACATAAGCCCTTAATTTTGATATCTGTGCATATGGATTCTACATTGAGTTATATTAATATGTATCTAAGCATTTATAAAACTGAAATGAGAGTGATCAGACCATGAATGATTCCCCCAATCTAAGAAAATTGGTATGATTATGTGTAAAATGAAGAATAAACTGATCACAACTGATTAATATGTGACCAATACTATGCTTACCTGAATTGTAATTGATGTACCTTTCTAAGTAATCTAGATTTTCATTTTTTTGGGGATACAAGATATTAGCATAGTTCCTTGGATAATAATTCACTATGCTAGTGTCCTTTTGTGCTTTTTCTATGCCAAACTAAAACTAATTTGTGTCTCCATGCTAAAAATTGTGTTTTGAATGCACCTAGATGCCTGATCTCTATGACAAACCCATGTGAATGCCCCCTCATTTGAGGGGAATTATTGAACCTATGAAATAACTATCATCAAAATAAAGGCTATGCATTATGTGTGTTAGACTAAAAATATATGATATATGTGTGATAAACATATATAATGTGTATTTATGACATCAAAATGTAAAATAATATGAGCATAATTTGGGAATGTACGATATATGTTAGATCTAGTATTCATATGGTTGTCAATAAAGATCTAATAATGTAAGCATTTATGTGAACAAAAAATATGAAAATAATCTATGTAAACTAATTAGGGGGATAGGGAATGATGTCCATAAAGGCACCCAAGGAGGAAGGGGAAATGCATGAGGTACCTCATGGCATCACAAGCTGGACGTGAGTATAAAAAACAAGAGACAAGTGTCATGGCCATGATGTACACATGAAAACATACATACAAACACATTAGGAACACAAATTAGGCATAGGGGCCATAATACATGGGACATGGGCACATGCAAATAAGTTTAAGGAAGAGATAACATACAAGAAAATATTCAAATGTCCACATATGCATAAAAAAAGAAAGGTTAGATTAGAGCCACATGGAAGGAAATTTTTAAATGTTCACATATATAATTAATAAGGCACAAACAAGGACATGGGCACATGTCCAAAAGATACACATAATGAAAGGAATTGGCATAGATCTATAGAATAATGGCATATTCAAATGGCCTTGAATAGATGTAGAAGTAAAGATACACAATCAAATATAATCTAAAAAATATAATAATTAAAGTATGCATAAACATGTGGTACCAATTTGTATTTGAATAAATATATACATAAACTGAGTCTATAGTAGTAGTAGTTAGTAAACAATTTGTGTAGTATAGTGATGCAGAGATTTCCTTAACCTACAAGTCTTTATGATCTTTTATAATAGGTTTCAATATTTAAGCTTATTCAATAACTTATCTAACACCTCAGGACCCCTTATCCTGCTTTGGCAACACATTTCAATCTCTTGAAATAGTCTCTCACTTGTCTTTTCATTGACTTCACTCTTTAGCCCTTCACTTGGCTTGTAGCCCTATTTGGAGAGAAATTACCTATTATTGATCCATACATAAGGAATAAATAAAAAATAATTAGGTTTTTAATAACCCATTTCCATGTCATTACTTTACTCAAAAAAATAGGGTAAGTTCTTTTGCAAGATCTTGTACCTCTAGGCTTACTTGACACTCCAATTATCCCTCTAAATACACAAAGCTTCAAGGTTTGACCAATATGTAGACTCTTTGACCAAACCAAAATTATATTTGACCACCAATTTGGACAATCCCACTTTCAACTCTATTTTTTACCTCAAATCTTTCCCTAAGTCCAACTTCCTTCTTTAGCCTCTACTCCACTAGGTCTCTTAGACTAGTTGACTACTTATAGGGTAGTGCAATATGAAATATGGGTTCTACAGGTATTAAACCAATTTATTCAATTTATAAACCTTAATACACATTATATTAAAACTTTTCATGAATTTTATAGGGTGTAATCTCTCCCTATGGTTAAAACCCTAAAAGTTAGGGTTTAAAGCACCTGTATAAGCTGAGACTAAAGAAAATTCAATATAACATCCAACTAAGACTTTAAAGAAAATATAATGATTGGGTTAGGTCTGTATAGTATTCATACAACTTTTTTTCTTCAATGGTCAAGATCCCAAAATCCTCAGAACATTCACAATCAAGATAACTTAATTGTTAAACACTATATTTTGTTCATTAGAAACAGGGGTAAATAAGGTTTTATCTATCCATCCACATCAAAAGACTCTTTTAACCTATACTAGGTTTGTCTCCACTTCTTTGGACCATTATAAACTCCTTTTAATCATCTTTGAATTAAAAAAAAGATTCAATATAAAAGTTCACAATGTACAAAATTTTGAGTTGATAATTGGGTTGTCTTTCTCCACTGTTAATAGGCCTAAACATAGAATATCAAGAAATGTGATCACTAAAGATATTTAAATACATTAAACTGGAATTTATTGACATTGATATAGGTTCCACCCATCTCATTAAATCTTTTCATGGACCAAGTATCCCTACAATCTTCTTCTTGAATACAAAATGCATGCATATAGAGTGTTTACACAATCAACCACTTTTACACAAAATATGAAACTTCTGCTTTCTCTGAAGCCTTTATTAAGGGTTAGAATTCTATATGTATTTAAAAGGGTTTGTGGTTATACTAAAAAATTTATCCAATAGAGTTTTATTTTTTACTTCAAACTTAAGCTCTCCCTCAACCTATCAAGACACAGTAAAGTAATACAAGATATGCAAAATAAGTAGACCTATTCATGAATTTTCTTATCCTCACTTTGGAAATAAAATTATTAATATGTAAATATTTTTTAAATACTCACTGGAATAAATTTATATATCACCATTGTATTTATTGAATCTTTTGTTCATTACAAAAAATACATACACAGTCCTATATATTATCCCGACAGACCTTCACTCCTCTACATTGTCTGCCCTATTTTCTTCTCATCACCCCCTTTACTTTGAACCATAGACACACTATCTCACTCAAAATAATTATTTATACTTTTATAACACTTACTAACCATTTATTGATTCATGAAACTTTACATAATCCTTGCACCCATGTAGGATGGTGGACACCCTAGTTGCCACCTCACACCTAAATTAACATATTGACTCATAACCAACTTTGGAACTTTCATGAGACCTTAAAGGTCTATTAAAACATTAATTCATCAATTAAATATCATTATCACTCACACCACATAAACATCATAAAAATTTAAACATCTATTTTGGTAGGAAAACTTATTTTGAACTCAACTTCAAATTTCACTCACAAACATGACTCCAAGACACATCCTAGACTAATACTTGAGCATTCCTAATATGCCCCTACATCATACTCAAAAGGGAAGAAAAATTTCAATCTTATTCATTCAAATTCTCATATAAGTGTGTGTGTTCTTGATTGCTACAATTGTACCTTGACTTCTTTGTCCTTCTTTCCATCCACTTCATGCTTTGATCTGCCTGTCTATGCTTGTCATTCCTCTATTTATATCTTTGTTTGATATTTATTCCTTATCTTATTTAATAATCATATTCAATCTTCCTAGAATTTATTAAAAATTTCCATTCTTTATCTATTTCCCCCTCTAACATTGTTGTTTATGCCTCTTCATCAGCATACATGGTCCATGTTATATTCATTTCTTTTTTTGGTGACCATTCCAAGGTCTCTTGCTTGCTCATATCTTCATCCCCAATTTCATTCTTATTTAACTCTATACTTTCCATATTGTCTTCCATATCATTGATCACATAGTCAATCCAATTTATCTTTTCCACTATAGCTGCACCTTCTTTGAATGTCAAATAAGTCAACTCATTACTTTGCATCTCCATTTCATGGACTATCATATCAGTCACTTCCCCTTAATCTATTTATTACTTTACTCAAGAAATTCATGTGTTTATTTCTCCTTCATTGCTCCAATGTACTCCTCAAATAAACTTATTATATCTTTATACAAAATGTCATCTTCATCTTCAAAATATTCATCAAAAATTGCATTCACTTCATTACCTATTGTTCTTTAGCCTTCTTGGCCCTTCTTTGCTAACTTTATGTGGCATGTTGTGTCTTATTTATTACCTACTCTTTTATTTTCATTTCTCCACTCTTCTTCATAAAGTATTTCATCATCTTTAGGTTAGTAAAACATCTCATCTTTAGTTGTACCTTCACTCTTCCATTCATCAACTTCTTCTTCCCTATGGACTGTTGTCCAGTCAATTTATTCATCTTAATCATACTTTTCACTGACCATTTCTTGACCTGAATTCAACCATGACAAATCAATTTTGGACTAAATTTTTTGAGGCCCAATTGCCTCTCTCTTTTTCATCAAATTTAATTTTTTAATCATCTCCTTCCCCTACTTTTGCACACATTCCATTGCTTGTTGATTCTCTTGCTCTTGCATTCTTTCTCTAAAGTAACACTTAATCTTTTTTTTTAATCTTGATTCCACATTTTATACTATACACATTCCACATCTATATTAATTCTCTCTCCATCCTTGCCAATGCATCCTTAATTTCTTTTATCTATATCTCCATCATTCTCTTATTGTGGCAATCATATTTAGCCCTGACTATCACTTTTATTTATACCTCTCCTTTCATTTTCATCTTTAGTAACTCACTCGGGTACATACCTATCTTTTTGTTGGCCTCACTTGGGCCACCTTTTTTTGGTTCACACTTGGAACCACTCTCACTCTGTATCTCAAACCTCACTAGGGCCTTTCCACCTCTTGTCCTTCACACTAAGACTATTTTCTCTTTTCTAAGCTCTATTTATGAGATTATCTCTTTTGAGCTTATAAATAGCTCTCTTGTTTCAAGGATTCCACTTTTATCCTCTCTTATCTCCTTTTTCTCTCACCTATCACATACCATCAATAATGTACTCAAACCAACAAATCAACCTCAAGTCACTCATACCTTCTCTTTATCTACTTTCTCACCATGTCTTTCAAAACACTCCTTGAAAATTGCATTCTTTCTTGCCTACCTATAAATTCTTGGTCAAAATTCAGCATACACTATGAATAATATAATCACCATGTTCATACCTGTATATACCTATTCCCAAAGCATTTATATGACTCTGATACCAAAATGATGCAGAGATTTCCTTAGCCTACAAGTCTTTAGGATTTTTAGAATAGGTTTCACTGTTTAATCTTGTTAAATAGCTTATTTGACACCTTAGGACCCTTTATCATACTCATGAAACACATTTAAATCTCATGAAATAATCTCTCACTTGTCTTTTCACTAACTTCTTTCTTTATCCCTTCACTTGGCTTGTAGCCTTATTTGGAGGGAAATTACCTATCCCTGTTCCATACATAAAGAATAAATAAAAAATAACTATGTTTTTGAAAACAAATTTCCATGTCATTACTTCACTCAAAAACTTAGGGTAAGTTATTTTGCAAAATCTTATACCTCTAGGCTTACCTGACACTTCAATTAATCCTTTAAATGCACAAAGCTTCAAGGTTTGACCAATATGTAGAATATTTGAAAAAAAAATTATATTTGACCACCCATTTTTCCAATCCTACTTTATGCTCAATTTTTTACCTTAACTCTTTCCCCAAGTCCAACTTCCTTCTTTAGCCTCTACTCCACTAGGTCCCTTAGACTAGTTGACTCCCTATAAGGTAGTACAATATGGAATATGGGTGATACATGTATGAAAATAATTTATTCACTTTATAAACCTTAAGGCACATTAGATTACAAATTTTCATGAATTTTTTAATGTGGAATATCTCCCTATGGTTAAAACCCTAAAAGTCAGGGTTTGAAGCACTTGTATAAGCTGAGACTGAAGAAAATTCAATATAACATCCAAACAATAATTTCAATACAATATAATACCTGGGTTAGATATATATAATATTCATAATTTTTTTTATTTCAACGGTCAATATCCCATAATCCTCAAAATATTCGTAATCAAGATAACTTGATTGCTAAACACTGTATTTTGTTCATTGAAAATAGGGGTAAATAAGGTTTTATCTATCAATCCACATCAAAAGAATATTTTAACCTATAATAGGGTTATCTCCACTTATTTTGACCATTATAAACTCCTTTCAATTATATTTTAATAAAAAACAAGATTCAATATAAAAATTCACCATGTACAAAATTTTGAGTTGATGATTGGGTTGTCTTTCTCCACTGTTAATAGGCCTAAATACTGAATATCAAGAAATATGATTACCAAAGATATTTAAAGACATTAAAAAGTAATTTAATGACATAGATATATTTTCCACCCATCTCATACAATCTTTTCATGGACTGAGTATCCCTACAATCTTCTTCTTGAATGCAGAATACATGCATACAGAGTGTTGACATAGTCAACCACTTTTACACAAAATATGAAAATTATGCTTTCTCTAAATCCTTTCTTAAGTGTTAGACTTATATATGGATTTTAAATGGTATATGGTTATACTAAAAACATTCTCCAAAATATTTTTGTTTTTAATTCAAACTTAAGCTCTCCTTCAACCTATCAAGACACAGAGTAAAGTAATACATGATATGCAGAATAAGTAGACCTATTCATGAATTTTATTATCCTCACTTTGAAAAGAAAGTTATTAATAAGTAAAGATTTTTTAAATACTCACTGGAATAAATTTATCTATCACCATTATATTCATTTAATCTTCTATTCATTACCAAAAAGACTTACACAATCCTATATATTATCTTGGCAGACCTTTACTCCTCTCTACATTGTTTGCCCTATTTTCTTCTCATCACCCCCTCTAATTAGAGCCATACACACATTTTATCACTCAAAATACTTTTTAAAAACTTGTATAACACTTACTAACCATTTATTTATTCAATAAACTCCCCATAATCTTTGCACCCACATAGGATGGTGGATACCCTAGTTGCCACCTCACACTTTAAACTGACATATTGAGTCATAACCAACTTAGGACCTTTCATGAGAACTTAAAGTTATATTAAAAAAATAATTAATCAATTAAATATCATTACCACTCACTTATACCACCTAAACATATTACAAATTTAAAAATCCCTTTTGGCGGGAAAACTTATTTTAGACTCAAATTCAAATTTCATTCACAAACATGACTCCAAAACACATCCTAGACTAATAATTAAGAATTGCTAAGATGCCCCTACATAATATAAGAATATCAATATCAAGCTATAAAAAATCCTAAATTTATGATATGTTGCATAAAATGATATAATTGGTAAATTAGAAGGTGTGTACATGATACCACCAATGGGTGAACGTATCAATGTTGAATCTATGTATCTATGTATGTGCCCCTAATGGGTAGATAGTAGAAAATTTAGATATGTGTGATGGACCTAGATCCTTTAATAATCTAAGAACACTTGAAGAGAACAAGTGAAGCATGTATGTATGATAAAACCAAACTACACTAACATAGTTAGCATATGTAGTACCTAACAAATAACAAGAATGTAAACATGGGAATGCATACAATCTAAAATTTTATATTTTATGAGTAATATTTGAATGCTTTTATATGTTTGAGCATATTATATTTTTTTTGTGTTTTCTAAGCATAAGCTATGTACAAGAGGAAAGATACTACTAAATGATGAGTCTCGCAAGAGACTCACAATCAATGTGTCTTGTATCAAAGAGAGGAAGAGTGATTGTGTATGCTGGGTGATGAGGCATCTGAGATCAAAGAATTAGATGTACTGAATAATCTATAGCATAAAATATCTATGGAGTGGGGCTATGAATCTATGGAACTGATTGAACATGCTTGTGAACTATGGAGTGCTTGGGGACCCAAATGGTAGAAGTAGATGTAACTAGAGTGGATGATCTATGTTATAACACTGATTTGTGTGGTATTGGGGTAGAGAAAGGATATTTAGAATATAAAACATGTCTCTAATGCATGGGTCTCTCTAATAAATGTCTCTGTGGTAGAGTATACATACATGGTAATGCTATAGGAGTAGACCTCACTCGCACTAGTGGCCCAAATAATGTCGAAGGTGTGCTAATAAAAGATATGTGCAAGATGATAATTGGTGTCTATTGTCTAACCTAATATGTAATAGGTAAAGGATACTCATGAAAATCCCTCAACTATAACCAACTAATTATCATGTATATATTTAATACATCTATGTAGGATGGATGGGATAACCCAAACTACTGTATCCAAGGCCTACCCAATAACATGTCAAATGTGTTGGCACTAGGTACAAATATGAATCTAGTGGTCACATGTGTGGGACCAAAATATAATGGATGTATTATCTTTCTAATGAAGCTCTGAACATGGCCACTAAATCTATGAATAAATGTTTCTATCTAAGAAATATCCTAATCTAAATAACTCAAGTACTATAGAAGTGTGATAGTACACATGTTAACACTTGACCCATTATCAACCATGACACTCTGAATAGGATGATGATCAATATAAGCTCATACAAAGTGTGTGTATAAATATATGTCATCATCAACTATCTACTGCTATAAGAAAGTGATGAGAGGTCTATCTATTACTACAGTATGTTACACCCCAATGGTATTATATAGAGGGTGTGTGTCCACTATATGAGTATGATTATATGTTGGTGGTGGTTGTGCCTAATATCCATAATGAACACTTGAAGTGCTAACTATATCATTAGTCATGTGATTTGGAAAAGGATCTAAAAATATTTTTAATGCTTTTGCTTCTATTGGTTGTGGTCTAGGTGCCTTTGTAGGAGTGTTGACATCAATGATATTATCATCTATCACATCTTGTATCTTATGTCACAAACTGATGCATCTTTTTGTAATATGTCCTACTGACCTTTGATATTTTTAAAATTCATTGGAATAATAATTAATTAGAATATGCCTATTCATATCAACCTTTTTGGTTGGAGGGAGAGAATTGACATTTTATTCCAAAAGTTACTAAAGAAAACGTGTTGGTGATTCAGGAAGGTGTGTGAAGGGTATCCTTGGAGGAGTTGATAAAACCATGTGAGGAGTTGGCTCTGAAGCTACATTAATTATTGCCTTTTGATAATTTTTTATTGGGCCTTACCTTGTATGGGGGCTTATTGGAACTTTTATTAGTTGAATATGATCCAATTGTGCACTTTAACTTGCCCATATAGAGAAGCTTGACTTCTTGTTCTTTTGTTGTGTAGCACAACTCTATGAATGATGGAAACTTTTTGAATATAATACCTTCATATAATGCTGATAATAAAATCTATTTGAATATGTCATGGAGTTCTTTATCTGCCATGGGGCTAGTCATATTTTTTAATAAAGTTTTATATCGTAAGACATTTAAATATTGACTCATTAGATTTTTGTTTGAGTTGAGCAAATTGAGCATAGGAAACCTTATCACTGATGTTGATGGAAAAGTGTGTGAAAAACATATATTCTATGGGATTGAATGTTGTGATGGATTGATTAGGAAGGTCATAAAACCATTATAATGCATAGTCCTTTAAACTACAAGGGAATAACTTAGTGAGGAGTCAATCATTGGATGTGTAGTCCAAGAATATTACATGTAAAGCTCATAGATGATGCTCTAGGTCACACTTACCATCACACAAAGTAATCTTGGGTGCCATGAATCCATATGGTAAAGGAGTTAATGATATATTTTGTGCCAAAGGTGTATGTAGGATCCTATGAGAGTCTAAGGCATAAGATGGTTTAGTAGCACCCTACTAAAGATGTAACACCTTAAACTGTAGATAATTGTTATTTTGTCAAAGGGATTATACATCTAAACAAAATGGATGTGTATTAGCTTCAAGAGGTTATTCCATAGGTGAAGGTTGGCTAGGAGTAGCTAGTTGTTGTAGAGTCTGAGTTACCCCCATAATAGGTGTAACAATATTAGTATCTATGGGGCTGGAGGATTGACCATGTAATGTGTTCTTGATTTACATTATATCTTGAAAAAATTATGCATGATCATGGGTCTGTTATTAAAGTCTACATCAAATTTTTTTTTAGACCTTATCTTTATTAATTATTAGATTATCATCATCAAGGGTGGGGGGGAGTATGTTCGTAGTCATATCTTGTGTATCATCAATATCTTGATTATATTTGCCATGTTTTGATGTATTATCATTAAATTCCACATAATTAGGATATGAAGGATCAATGAGGGGGTTTTAACTGGTGCTTTATCCATGGTATAGGATCTAAAAAAAGGAATTTGGGTATGCTCAATAGGGTTACCACTAAACCTATAAATTCTTCTTAAAGAAAAAGATATAACCTTTTTAGATGGCATATAATTAAAAAAATGACATAGGGATGCTATAAAAAAATACATGAAATCTAAAAAGCCTAGCACAATAAATGGAAATAGGAAAAATAAGGAGATAAACCCTAGGAGCATCTAGGGCTAGGGTGTTTGTACTATTCAAAGTAAGTCGGGCTCACTAAATGATTTAAATTTTAAGGGGATAATGGAGTTTAAAACCCTAGATTTTTAAAGGGTTAGAAAAATAAATCATAGAATAAATATGCCACAAATATAGCCACTAATTTGTATAATAATTGACCTACTTTGATTATTCTAAAAATATCAGTGAACCACATAAAGATGTACTTAGTTGGAAATTGACAGAGATAGATATAACCTTTTTAGATGGCATATAGTTAACAAAATGACATAGGGCTGCTAAAAAAATATATATGAAATATAAAAAGCCTAGCACAATAAATGGAAATAGGAAAAATAAGGAGATAAACCCTAGGAATATCTAGGGCTAGGGTTTTTGTACTATTCAAAGTAAGTCAGGCTCACCAAATGATTTAAATTTTAAGGGGATAATGGAGTTTAAAGCCCTAGATTGTTAAAGGGTTAGAACAATAAATAATAAAATAAATATGCAATAAATATAGCCACTAATTTGTATAATAATTGACCTACTTTGATTATTCTAAAAATATCAATGAACTACACAAAGATGTACTTAGTTAGAAACTGACAGAGATAGATGGTTGACAAGTTGGAAATTGATGTAGAGAATGGGTAGGGTGTTGTCAATAACAATATGAAATCAAAACTCATCCTGAATAGTATTTTGGTATTTTGGATAGTATCATACTATGATAGTGTTCTTTGGGGTACAATAGTGTCCCTTGTAGGTAGAGACTATGGGATTTTGGGTGGACCTTCACCTGAGTTCAAGATACCCATGCCTATGTGAAAAAGTGATAGATCACTATATTTTCTCTATTTTAAAATGATTTAGAATGAAATACCCTAAACCCTAGTGTTGTTAGGGTATTTTAAGAACACAATTAGAAAAAGGATAATGTTAGCTAGATAGGTTAGACATGACCTCAAAACCCTATCGTGTTGAGAGTTTCCTACATACCAATACCTTGACAAGGTATCAATCCCAATGTAGTTCTCCCAATCTTAGTTTTGGTGCAAGTACAAGTGAATTCTAGTATAAATGCTAGCTTGAGTGATTTGAGTGTGACTTGAGACTATAAATATGAGTAATCTAAGCTTAGGATTGCTATAGATGGATGTATGCATAAGTAGGGTTGAATAGGGATTAAAGACCTTGATTTACACAACTTATTTTTGACCTTGTTTGTGTATTTGCATCTAATTTCCATCTAGTGGGTAAAGGGATAAAATTGGTATATATATACTAATTTGGTGCTTGTCAAGATCTAAAATAGGTCTAGGATGACCCTAAGGTGTCTTGAGAAATAGAAATATGTTCATTTGAGGAGAAAAGAGGTAAGGGACAATAGCGTGGTCCCTTGATCACTAACATAGTATGATAGTGTCCAAAATATCATGCTAGTGTCTAGGTGGTAGAATATGGTACACTAGGGGTCTCGATGCCTAAACAATGGTTTGGGACTAATTTTGGTACATTTGAGGATGGGTTAGACTCGCACTAAAGCTAGATAAGGATCTAAAGAGGC
This sequence comes from Torreya grandis, assembly GCA_037957365.1. Classification (NCBI taxonomy): domain Eukaryota; kingdom Viridiplantae; phylum Streptophyta; class Pinopsida; order Cupressales; family Taxaceae; genus Torreya; species Torreya grandis. Next base: position 2,339,866 of record JARHVA010000772.1, on the reverse strand, counting down.
CCTAAGATAGGTCTAGGGATAAACTAGGGATAGGGTGGTCTTAAATGACACTCATTGCACTCAAGTGACAATTTACATGACTACAAATACACAAGCATTAAAGTTCCTTTGGGACATAGTATATAGAATCATTTATAGAGAACTAATTTAGCACTTACATTCTAAAAAGTTCAAGAAATCATTAGAGTATTTGGCACATGAACTAGAGTTTATTCATTTATGAAGTTATTGTTATTTATAAAATTTATATATTTTTGACATTTTGTTAGAGTGATTTCCACCATTAAGGGTCTGATAATTAAATGTTGTTGTATAATCATGTCAACCCTCAACACATATTCTTAAGTTCACAATATTTTCCTTAAGTTTGTAGATATCATGACCATTCTAGGGTAAGGAGTTTTTTTTTTTTTTTATAGGTTACGAGTTACACAATGTGAATATCAAAGTGAGGAAACACAAAATCCAGACCAAGTGAACAAATACTTCAATTTATTTTGGAGATTACTTGTCATCTACATGAAGCATTCCCAATACTCTTGGGGACTATTTAAAGTGTCCCAATGTTCTTGGTGATTTTTATAAGCATCTTTAATACTCTATACCTCTTATCCTGATTAGATTCAAACTTATGAGGGAGGTTGTTGAAATTATTTAGCACACATTTTCAGGGTCATATTCATGTGGTTGTCTTTAGATTATGACATATTCAATATAAGTACTAAAACTTTATGTGAAAGTCTTGTTAGTTAATTTAAAAAATCTTGATTATGTATTGTAGCTTCACTAAGTACATGGATTTGCGATGATGAATTAAGTTATAAATAGGTCATTTTTATAATCCATTTAGCTATATTACATTTTGGTAAACTTTTATTTTCTTGCACGTTCCTTATGGTTTTCTTTCTTTTTTTCATCAAAAATTAACTATTTTACATACTTAAGGATAGATCTTGTCCATATTGTGCTAGATAACAAATTTTATAAATTTTTAGGGTTAATTTATTATATTATCTTATGTCCAAAAGTCCTAAATTCATTTTACTTGATTTTCTTGATCTCAAGCCTTAGGTTGACTTTTGAAAAAACTTAAAACTCTGATGTTTTTGTATGGTGTATTTTTCATGTTTATTTTTAATTTAGGCCACCTAAATTTATTCTATTTGAGATGACAACTATGATAAGTATTAGGCTTAATACAAAAAACCTAAATATTATTGAAATTCCTTTGGTAGTCCTAGTGTCATGCCCATAATTTGAATGAATAAAACTAACAAAAATAGGGTAATTATTTTAATTAATTTTAAAAAATAGTCAAATCAATGGCATCTGACATACCACACATCAACAAAGACATGCAATGCAAACAAACATGCATGGTTGATTATGTACAAGAGGTCACATGGTCGTTACAATGCCCATGCCAACCTCACATTGACTAATTAGCCCATAAAGATCTGAATGGCCTAATTGATACTGGTGGGATACACAATACTAATTTAGACTCATAGTTAATACAAGAAAGGTTTAGGGGTTGAATTGGATCAAACAACCCATTCAAATTCCCTATGAGGTTGAAACAAGACCCTAAATAATTCTATCCAATCAAAAGGCTCAATTCATACCCTAAGTTAAAATATAGTTTCTAATTTCAGGTTATGTTTCTTTTTCAAAAGGTCTAACAAAAAAATCACCTAGGCCTCATATAACCCCATAAGGGGCATAAAATATCTCAGACTAGCCCCTTGAGGATGGAACATCTAATCTTCACTATTATATCTAGTCTATCTCATTTATTAGATCTAACTAGATCTAAAAAACCATAGAAAACCTTATAACACTCCATAAAGATCAAACAACTTTAATAAGGTTGAGAAAACAAGTTTACAAGTGAGGTCTTAATGATCTAGACAAAAACATGTTTGCATCCTTATTTCTTCTCCCTCAAGATCCTAAACGAGCTCCATTAATTAAATTTCCTAATGCAAGATCATCCATGGTAACGAGTAATCTTGCATTATCAAAAAAAACCTAAGTCTAGTTTTATAAATAAGGTTTCAACATATGTGCATCATAAATAGCATTTTAGTTGTTTGATAATTGATGGACACATAAGCCAAAGGGCACATGAGTCTACATGTGTGTAAGGGGCACAATATAGTTACCAAAAAACTAAATTTGGTTACAATGGGTTTTCATTACAATTTTGATCTGCATCATCATGCAACATGCATCTGGCATGCAAGCACATAAAGATCATTGGGTATAAAGGCATTTGATGAAGCATAAATGGAAATAAGTAATTAAAAAAATCATAACAATGCATGAAGGCACCTTCTATCGTAATAGGCATAGAGATCAAGGTCACATAAGGATTTGGAATATTTCTCTTGCAGGCATTATCACACAAACATAAAGGTATAAAGGATTACACCATACAAGACTTGGTACACAAAAGAAATGTTGATGCAAACCTGGGACACTTTGACCATTGATGCCAAGATTCATGGATATGGATGCAAATTACATGTATCAATCATTCATTCTTGTGTAGCAGGCATAAAACATTTGGGGATGCATGGTGGCTTGTGGGAACATTTATATGGATCTATTTTGATATGTCACACTTGAAGAAGTCTATAAAGTCATTTTAGGCAAGACATGACCATGAAAGAGACTATGTGGATTGATAAATGAGTGGTTAAAGGTGTGTAAGGTCAAGTATCTTCTTCAATAGGTGTGAGTAATGAAAGTGTGAGATACTCCATTTTTGTAAAGATAGAAGCTTACATTTGTTACTTAATATCGAAGCATGGTTTTAGCTAGTGGATTAGAATAAAATTATCTAACATGTATTTGCATTAATATATGAATCAAAATATTTATGTTTTAAGATTTGTGTGTGTGTGTGTGTGTGTGTGTGTGTGTGTGTGTGTGTATTCCTCCATTTTCTAGGTTAGGTATTTAATTTATTGGAAATGATGAGACCACAAAATATCTCATGCAAAAGTAAACAAGTAACACTTTTTCTCCTCATAAATTGGTTTTAAAGTGGATTTAGGTATGATTTAGGAACTTATAACTTGTTTAAGGTAAAATATAGGGTATATATTTGAATTATTATTTAGGAATAAATATGGTATGGATTGTCCCCTATGATCTAACATTTTTTGGAAAATAGATATGATTTATTGCAAGATGGGTCATATCAACCATTGAAGAATGGGGGTTAAAGTTTTGAAACAAAGATCCAGTAGTAAGATTAATTTTAGACCATTTTGAGACACTTCAAGTTTGGATCATATTATTTTGAATCCAAAATAATCATATAGAGTTAGTGCTAGAACAACTCTAGACTATTCCAACTTGGAATTTGTATGTAAATTTGGCACTAAACTATTCTAGGTAATTCCCAACTATTATGCAGTATCTATATAAAAGTTGGAAAGATAATTTTGTTTAACCACATGATGTCAATAATTTAGAAGCATAAAATAGTCATAATACTCTATTTTTGAAAACTAAACAAGTGGTGTTAGGACTATACAAAATAAATTCAAGTGATTGGATGCTGACAAGAAAATATTTAACAAAGAGTAAAATCTTAAAGTAGTCCAAGCCATTTAATATTCTCCCACATCTGTCACCTAGATAGTTAGGATGAGTAATAGTAGAATCTTAATAGCAATCTTGAATAAAACATTCTCCATAGTTTTTTTTCCTAAATAAATGGGATGAGTAGTAGTATTTGAATATGAGTCTTTAAGTGCAATGTTTTCCCACACTTGTATTTTGACAAATGTGATAAGTGCTAAATTGTTTTTAGGATTTTAATTAGAAATAAAACCCCCATGAATATAGGTAGACAATTGTATATTATTGAAATATTCACCAAGTAGACTGAGAGTGATGTATTATAAATATAAATTTTAAACACTCGGATGTAAGTTGATTTTTGACAACATAATTTTGAATACAAAATAACTTTGAGTTCCTAAGTTTTTTTTGTAGCATCTTTATGATTAGTTTCAATCCCAATCCAAGGGACGAGTAAGGCCCCACTCACCAAAGTATGAGGAAAGTTTTATTAGTATTTAATATAATATATTTGTTCAATAATACTATTGTTTAACCTACATAAAGTATACATGTGTATGTGTCTAGTTTTTAAAGTTAATTTAGTGTTACACATTTAACTTCTATTCTAGTTTTACTTGGTTAAAATATGAATGCATATTTGATTTACTTTCATAACTAGAGTAAGATGACTTAGTAGTTAAATTAACTTACAAGTTCATTTCCAATTCTAAGCAAATAATTTTTAAGATAATTTATCTTTATTACCTATTGCATACAACCTTGGAAACCACCTTGGATTAACAATTACTGAATCAAAGTGAAGGATTAATGACACTTGTCACTTTTTTAGTGTCATCGATAGGGAATTCTTAGGTGTCATTAGGGAATAGTCATTAAACTAGGTATTTTGAGATAACTTATAGTAAGTTTAATTCATAAATTACATATCCTTACTCTACTAATGATAAAAAAAAGTATCTATAAGTGACAACAAACACAAATTTTAGGACAATTGGAGTAAGTGGAACAATATTCTCTCATAACACTTCAATTTAGATGAAATATTAGTTTAATAACACTTTAAGAATAATATTTAAAATTAAAAAAAAGTTTTTTAGTTGATAATAAGGCAAAGAAACTCAAAAGGGAGATTTATTAAACAAACCCCCCAAAACCAAGTCGTTGGTAATGACGAGTCACCAGACAAGGTTGAGAAAGAAGAAGCCTTAGAGGAAGAACTAAGAATATCATCACATAAATCCTTGGGATTTACCTTTGAATAAAACCTAGAAGATGTAAGAAATGCCAAAACTGGTCAAGAAAGAACCTTTAATTATCCCATAGTGTTGGACCTAGATGAATAAGCCCTTATGAAAAATATATCCCCATCCATATTACCTACCTTTAGAGGTATAACTTCAAAATACCCTGATAAATTCTTATTTGAGTTCAAAGTGCTTTGTTAAACATATGATTATGTAATTAATAACTAGAAACTAAAATTATTTCCCTCTACACTCAAAGATTCAACTATGTGTTGGTTCATGGGATTAACATCCAACTCCATCCACTATGGGGGTGAAATGGAAGCAAAATTTTTGGACAAGTGTCAAGACTACTATGGACTCTTAAAATGAGACACTTCATGACAATTTTAACTAATAAATCTTCTACTTGTACTAACATCCCTACCCTTAAATATTGATCATCCCTTAGCCAATTAATTCATTTATTCCATAACCACCTCCAATATCATAAAATTCATATCCTATTCTATTAATTAATTAATCCAAATTAATTAACTAATCTTTCCCTAATTCCATGTTTTTTAAATATCCATAATTATCAATATCTAAAAATCAAATAATCTCCACAACATGAAATCATTTTCTACCCCCTTCCACTTTTTAAATTTTAATGATGCCAAAGGCTCAGCATGTCCCAGTCATCTAAATTTTATAATCCAATGATTCCTCTTTCCAAATTTTAATGATTTCACAGGCTTTGCCTATCCCCCATCATTTGAATTTTATAATACAAAGATCCCTCTTGATAAATTTCAATGATGTCATAGGTTCCCCCTATCCCCCATAATCTACATCTTATAATCCAAAGATCCCTCTTTTTGAATTTCAATAATGTCACAGGCTCCGCCTGTCCTTCATCATCTAAATTTAAAATACAAATATTCATCTTTCTAAATTTAATAATCCACCTCAAATCCCACTAACCTCCACTATAAAATTAAATAATCCCATTTAATCCTCCATGGGTCCAATTTACACATCTATTTCCCACTCCTAATATTCCCACTAAATAATTTAATAATCTCCATCAATTCAATCATCCTCCACTATTGATATCCAACCAAGATCAATGGCTCTCATTAATCAAAACAAATCTATAAATGGATCCATTCACCTCCATTTTAACTAAGCATAAATTACATAATGAAGTTTCATCCAAAGCCATATATCAAAGTTTTAAAAATTATCAAGCCAATCAATCAAATAAATTAACATTGTAAGGAGAAGTGTTGTTGAATCACTGACTCACCTCGATCAAGACTTTCAAAAATACAACAATCAATGATCAATCCAAGCAACATCCAATATATGAAATGGTAAGTGAAGGTACACTATTTATACTTTTTTTAATCCTCCCTTATTTACTTTCTTTTTAGATAGCTCTAAAATACACTATAATAAATTTAGTTAATTTTCATTTTATTTAGATTTCTAATAATCTAATAATCTAATAATCTTGTTCTTGTGTTACATTTTGGCATGCCTAGAGGGACATGAAGGCACCCCAAAACTATATTTAGAAGTTAAATAAGCCTCTTATAAAAGAAAATAAGATTTTGGTTTTAGTTCTAATTTGTGTGTTTACGAATTTCGTTTCAACAATATTTATTTTGAAGATCTACTTTTTTTCCCAAGTTAAGATTATTAAAAAAAACATGACTGTTAAAATTATTGTAACATTTAAATTGTAATTTTTTAAACAATTTTTTGCATGTTGGTTCAAATTTAACTTATCAACAATATTTCAAAATTTTATAAAAACTAGATTGTAGTTTAGGAGATATCATTAAAATTGTGACTATCACTTTTTATCTTATTTTTTGTTTTCTAACTTTTAAGTTTGTAGGTTTTTATTTATTTAACATTTTAACTTGCAAGTTTATTATTTTATTTAGTCTTTAGTTCTTTTGGGTGCATGTTTCATTTTTTGAAGACATTCCATCAAAGTATTAATTGTTTGTTTGCAAATTTTACCTATTGAAGACTAAATGAAATAAACATTCTTTTTATAGACACACTTTGATTTTGGTGCTTAAAAATGAATTCAAACTTAGGTTTTGTGATCTAAAATAATTGTTATATTTCATTTATTGAGTGTTTATTTGTTATTTTTATAGTAATTTAGAGTGTATGCTCTCCCCTTGCCTCATTGTGGGATCCCAGGTGATAAAAAATACATAAATTACTTGATTACTTATTTGTTTAATTAAGTAGTTTAATTTCATTGTAAAATTATTTGTGTGTGTCATAAAGCTTGCATATGTTCTTTTCTTGGTGTCACATTGGTGACAATACTTGGAAATTAAAATCAACTATGTGATTTTATGTTATTTTGATTGTGCGTGTGAATTATTTTCCCTCAACGTCACATTAGTGATGATACTTGGGAACTAGAAATAAGTGTCAATCTTTTTATTTTGGCTATGTAGGGTAGATTTCATCACCTTCTTACAAGTCCTTAGGGTGCAGATATTGGGGATTGACACTCTAGTGTACATACCAACCATGTAAATATGAAAAAGTATATAAATTTAGTGGTAGATGTCATAAGAACACAACGACTATGTGTATGAAGCATAACTTGTGAAAGCAAAGGATTTATTCCTGATGTTAAGATATTAAACATCACCCTAAAAGAATCCAATTTTTAGTAGCATTATCACTGAGATCTTATGGCTGAAATGATTATGAAGGGGAAATACCCTCCTATGAATGACCCATTATTGTATTTCTTATTTGACAAAATTTTAAACCTTATGTAGCATGAGGTATATTAAATACCATCTAGAAATGTTTGTACATATTTTAAACCTTCTAAAGCCTTTTTTTCATTGGATTTGTGGTGTATCAGTAAGTAATTAGCCCTAGGAAATTAATCTCAACATTATATTTAAATTGGGTTTAGTGGGATGCAAGCACAAAAGCCTCTATAGTTAGTGATTTGAAACATTGGGATGTCACTATCCAATATATTTAAGCAAGTAGAATTGTGAGATCACAAATTCTTTAAGACCTTTTATAGATCATACTTTTTCCATGTGGTTTTAATTGAAATTATTCTCCTAGATTATAGGCTTGCTTGGTTTATTTTTTTATTGTGTGCATGAACTTTGATTTTTCTAATTAAAAATGAAAGTCGACCAAAATCAATTAGCATCAAATAAAACTTTTGTAGAATTGAATCCAAGTCAAAATCTGAAAGTTGAATTACATCAATTTACTTCAGTCTTTCATCCATGAAATATTTCATTATAATCCAAGCTAGAAGTAAACCAATTTTTTATTTGAATTTGGGTAACAATCCATTAATTGAAATGAACTTTAGTAACAATCTATTCCCTCTAAATCAAGAACATGATGTTCATATTGATAGTGACATTGATCAAAGTGAGTATGACCAAGATAATTTTACCCAATGGTTCAAAATAGATCAAGGAAAATCCTACCTAGAATGATATCTCTATTAAAATAAAGGTCAAACCCTATTGAGTCTAGTCTAGGTAGGTGATTCCACATATGTTAAAAGAGACTCTATGCACCTAGTCTACAAACAAGACCAAGAGGTCCATGCCTAAGAATGATGTAGGTGCATCTTAAAAATGTGTAAGTATAGTCATGAAAATAGTATTAAGAAGTTTTTAAGTTCATAATAAGCCTTTATTAAGGCATTAAAAGTGTGTCTTAGGTCCTTTATGGTCTTTGGGGAGTTTCCCTCCAAAACTTATAATGTGAATTTTTAAATGTATTTATGTAATCATATGATAATATTCTAATGAATTATGAGTTTATTAATTTTATATAAGGTATAACATGTATATATGGGTCTCTTAAGTTTATTTTCAGTCATAGTTATCTTTTAAGACAAAAAAAGGCATTGTAACCACTTGATAAGCCTTCTGAAATCAATTTTCTATGTTGAGACCAAGTGAATAAGAAAGTATCTTGAAAAAGTTTGGATCATTAAAATATTATTATGTAATTACTTGATAATTATTGATCCTAACAAGGAGGAGGAGAACAATAAATAATACAATCATAAAAAGTCTCATTTTCTTTATGAGCAGGGTTACTCAGTGATATACAGAGTCTGCCTTATGTAAAAAAGGATTGTCTAAACTTTTAAAGTATTTTATCCATGTAATAGAAAGGTATTGAATTTTATATTATGTGTATATTAGTATATTAAATAAATTTTATTATGATTCAAGAATTTATATATCAGTTTCAATTCTATAATTTCTTTTGAACTCATAGAACCCTCATTTTTTAGTTTTTTGCACTTATAGTCACATACAATGGTCTCATTCCACGTGTAAAACATTTTATGGGAGAAAATTTGATATTGAATATGTTATAAGATTAATTTAAGACCATCCTATAGATTTTAAATTGAATGAAAATCTAAATATCTCTATGAACAATCATTGTGTTGCTCTTGGCCTCCCCATTTTTTATGTAAACCTGAGTTTAGGGTTCGATCACTTAAAAGGCCATAACTTCCAAAATATTAAGAAAAATAATCTAAAATTTTGGTAGATATTAAATAATATTTTTTACAAACTAATTCATGAAATTTTAAGTCAATATCATCCTTTTAAATTTTGTTCTAAAGGACTGTGTAAAAACTGCCTGTAAGTGCTCATTTTTTAGAGACTTATGATCAAGGTCAAAGTGAATTTTCATTATTTTAGAGTTGTAAAACCTGGTGAAATCTTGAATCACCTTTATTATTTTTTAAAGACCTTAATAAAGTAGATATTAGTGGTTGAAAGAGTCAAATATTGATTTTGACTTATTAGAAGCCAATTAGGCCTAAAGGCCTAAAACCTTAATTTAAAGAGATTAAGTCTAATTTCCTAAGAAACCAATATGGGAAATTAGTTTATCATAAATATAATTAATATATAATCATTGATAAGTCACTAAAAAAAGTTATCGAGAATAGTCAAGAGTTAAAACACCTTTTTTTAATACCTAGTACCACATACAATCATGTAATAGTCTTTAAGACTGAGTCAAATTCTTGATCTTGTAATTTTTATAATTGGTATTTTGGACTAGTGTAAAGACATTTATGAGTTATATTATTGATTATAAGTCTTTAATATAAATTTTGAGTTATTTATGCTAACATAGAATAGTGTTTAGTCAAAAGTGTCTTAGTCAAAATTTAAAGTGACAGTCTTATTAAGAGTTGCAAGCTTCATTAAAGAAGATTTAATTGAAGAAGGATCATTTTGGGTATCAAATAAAAAACCAATATTAGTTATCAAATGGATAAATATCAACAATTTACTAAAAACCTCCATTTGGATCACGAAGATGCTAACAAAGGGAAATCAACTTTAATAGAGTAGTCTTTTCAAGACCCAAATAGAGTCATAATCGACCAAATTTATCAAGTTAACCAAATTATATCTACTTTGACATCAAATTTATAAGCCACATCATCCAATCCAAAAATGTTGTCCAATAAACATAAAAAAATCCCACCCAATCAACAAAAATACATCTCATTTAGTCAACAACAACTCAGTAATTCTAAAGTTAGAAATATAGTGCATATACCCCATAAATATAATGCCAATTTACATTCATCTCCTAATCATATCATCAATCTTATTCAGCCTCCAAAAACCCATCAACATGCATTAAATATTTCTCTAAACACTCCTTTTACTCAAGAGTGGCAAGAGATGAAAAATGCTCTTCAAGGATTACATGCAAGGAATCAAAACACAAAATTCAAGTTTGAGGAACTATGTCCATATCCCATTGATGAAAGTATTTTATAAATCCCCTTGTCTCCTCACTTTTAGGTACCAAAATTTGATAATATAAAAGAAAAAGAGACCCATAGGATCACTTCAGATATTTATTCATGGTTTGTTAAGAAGTGGCTTATAATCACATGTTATTTTTGAAGTTATTTCCTTGAAACTTGGGTGGCCAAGCTTTGGAATGGTTCCTCCATTTGCTTAAATAATCCATCACTGCATTTGTAGACTTCTTAGAACATTTTGGGAAGCATTTTTTGTACAACGTAGAACATGAGTTGATGTTGATATACCTTTGTAACTCCAAATAAATAAGTGGGGAAAGTTTTTCATCCTTTTTTCAACAATGGAGGAGTTTGGCCAACGGATTTTCTCATTCAATTCCCAAAAAACAATTAGCATATATTTTTGTGGAAAATATTAATCATAAAATAAGTTATCATGTGAAACTCTAATATGTGACTACATTTTATGAGATCATATAAAAAGGATTGAAAATTAAAAAGGAACTCATTATAAGGTTATATTCAAAGTGTTCTGTAAAAACACTCCACACCAACCTCATGCTAGTACTCAAGTGCAAAAAAAAACACAAGTTATTTAATAAAAATAATAATGTAGTGGGTGATGGAGTTATAGATTCCAAACATGTACAAAATGTTCAAACAAGGCATGTGTAGAATTTCCAATCCACTTCAAAGGTCACTCTTAAAAGAGCACCTATCAAAACACAATATCAAAGAAGAAACCTTGAATCTCTTAGAGAACCCATATAATTAGTTTTCCAATAACTTGTGGCAGTAAACGTGATTTTATTTCCACCAATAAATAATTTTAAACTAGGATAACCTAAACCAAAATGTTACTAAGAAGATGAATATTAGGATTACCATCACATCAAAGGATATGTTATCTAACTGTGTATGCAGCTCAAACACTATATTCATTATTTATTATATCATGGTGACTTTGAGCTTGATAATAATGCATCAAAATCACAAAATCAAAACATGGTAATTTTCAAGGATTAATCACAAAAAATGATTAATAGAATCAACAACAACAAAATCAAGATCACCACCATGGTCAAAACAACCACATTGATAATGTGGACTATCGTAATGTCTCACATAACTATGATAATATTATGGACACTATCAAAATTAATTCCTACTATCAACCTAACATAACTCAATATGATAGTCATTACCCAAGATTTTTTACATCCCAATATCATAACCCCATCTAAGCCTAAGAATGTGTTATTACTACTTAGCCCCTAAAGGTCACAATTGGGCCTTCTACATAAAAATTCCAAATCAAATCCCAAATCCTTCCATATCCAAATAAAAACCATACACATCCATAAATGAAAATTAGTATGAACTTATAAAATATTTAGAGAAAACCCCATCACAGATCTCCATTTTATATCTATTACAAACATCCTCTGTTCATAAGGACATCTTATATCAAACCCTATAGAAATCAAAGTCCCTATTGATATTAACCCATCACAATTTAAATAACTTGTAGGACTTTGTCCTTGGGTTAAAAAATCACCTTTGATCACAATTATATTTAACCAACATCATTTATACACAATATTTTTAAATTTTATCATTTACTGACACTTTCTCTCTTGTAAGAACCTATTGGGCTTCAATCTCTCTGAGTGCATGCCTTAATGGGTTCACTAGAAAGGGTTAGTTAGACATTTTATGATTCACAAGATTTTTGGTCCATATACCATTACCTAAAACCAATACAAGTCACTTTTATCCAATTCCTTAAATAATTAAAACCCATCTACCCACTTTTGTAAACAATTCCCCTTCCAAAATAGCCCCTGACTAACTAAACACCCTTTTTCTCCATTTTCATACTACATCATCCAAGTATATCTTGTTATGGACTCAATGCACATTATGTAACTAAGTTAGCTCGACTAACCTAGTTTGAGACCTAATAACTACTTTTCCTATCTAATAAAATTGAACTAGTCAATCATGTTAGTTAAATTCCTTGGAGGGTTTAAGGTCAATCATTGGCTATAAATATCACCTTCACTTCAATATAATAGAGAAGAACATTCATTTTCACATTTTTATAGCTCACAATTATAAAAATTATACACTTGAGGAGTCATTGCTTAGGGTTTTGCCTTGAAAGGAAAAAAGCTTGTCTTGTGGGAAAGTCTTGGATGCAAAGTAGGAGTCTTTTATCCTAGAGCTGATTTATATAGTGTGATCCTTAAAAATCCATAATAATCTCTTGAAAAGTGATTGAGGCATGATAAGTTCATCCAAAGGTAATATTCCTACATTTTACTATTTCATTTGGTAGATAGATATTGCACAAAGTAATAGGTTGAATATTTTACTCCTTAATTAGTTTACCTCTATATTGACTTGAGTAGAGTTATCTCTACTTGTTATATGTTGTTTGTTGTTAACTATCTCCCTTTGTGCCAAAAGATTTAGTGAGCACTAAATTTAGATTTATTTTATGTATTGTAGGCCTAGCTAAGATTATTTCATAATATCATTTTCCTAGAGGCTTTGGAACCATATCCTTTGGTGTTATAAAGTAAGAGATCCTGTGGTTAGGTTTAGTGGATCCAAATTGGTCATGTCTTGATATAAATATATATACAATGAATTATTGATAGTATTATCTTCTCCAAGCTTAGAATTCACTATGTAAGAAAAGTTATAGATCTATCCTAATTTATTACATATATTCTGGTAAACCCCATGTGAATCTAACCCTTATATTCTAAAAAATTTAATTACAATCAACTAGATCGAGCTAGTTGATCAAGTTTTATTTTATTAACACGTCTCTTTTTTATTTAACTAGATTGAACTAGTTAATCTGGTCCTTTTTATGTTTGTAGGTCCAGAGTTTTCATCTAACTAGATTGAGCTGGTCGATCTAGTTAGTTTTTCCATTTATAGGTATAAGTTTTACATTCAACGAGGTCGCATTAGTCAACATAGGTTTTATCTTTTCTTTATAGGTTCTAGTTTTAGCCAACAGGATCAAATCAATTGATCCTATTAATTAATTTATCTTTTATAATTTAATTTATATCTAAAAAATTGATCTAGTTGATTCTATTATTCATTTTAATCTAACTAAATCAACCTAGTCAATTCAATCATTTCCCTATTTTTTACATTTTATTTACAGTCCATTAAATTGAATTGTTTGATCTTGTTTAACTTTCATATTTTTAGTCATATCAAACTATATTGATCTATTTGATTATATTTATTAACTATAATTTTGGTTTTCTACCTTTTCAAAATTAAAAAATCTCACCTAGATGACCTAGTCAATAAAAATTTAGCAATATAACTAAATCAACCTAATCGATCTTGTTCTATCTTTTAGGTTCATTTTTAATAGCTTAGAATTTACATTTTGTCAATTTTAATCAATTTTAAATTCATATTTTCAATTCAAAAATTTCCTTACTACTTTACTCAGTTGTCAGTTCTATCAAACAGTACACATATAAGAAACTAAATCGACCAGCTCGATCCATTTTTGTGTCTATGTTTTTTGCCATCAAGATACATCAACCAAATCAATTTCATTTATTTGGGCCTAATTTTTGAACAAACTATATTGACTAACTTGATCCTATTATGTACTACTTACTCAACTAGATTGACCTGCTCAATCTTGTTCTATATGTTTTATTTTCTAGTATAAACAAAGGCAATTAACTTCTATTTTTATAGTAATTACAATTAATTTTTATTTTGAAACAAAGAGTTGGATGCATGATTTTTTTCTTTCAAAAATTATAACTTGGTTTTTGAAAAATTAATTTAAACCTTTATTTTTGTTTTGTTTGATTTTCCCTAGAAATTATGTACTGATAATTTTAAAACTACTTAGTTATTATCATGAAGGTATACTCAGCAATCTATTTACTATCTTTTTTATCATTTATAGGTATCATGGTGTGAGGGGCTTGACCCAATACTTATATCCATAGTACATAACTAAACATAATCTTTAGTTTTTTATACCCAACAATATTTTGAAAACACCTAGAACTTTCCTTTTTATTGAACCTTAGTAATCTAGTCATCCATTTGATTATGTGATGCATCAGTTAGTGGTTAGTATCAATATATTGCCATTAAAACTTGGTTTAGTGGGCTATAAGAATGACACTTACTCCATATTTAGTTCTCTAAAACATTAAGCTATCACTATCCAATAGACAAGCCAATATATTTGAAATCTTACATTATCAAACATGGCATTTAGTACAACCTCCTAATATTATTTTTGAATAATTACTTAGCATTATTAATTATAAAAATTACATTTTTTGTTTACTACTTGCTATTATCTATTGTATTATAGACTATATTGACCAATGTTGATACAGGTTTTTTGATGTGTGTTTCAACTAGATCAACTAACTCAATCTAGTTACTTGTGTGTGATCGACTACATCAATGAACACAACCTAGTCTTATAATCTATTCTTAATCTAATTTTTTTAATAAAATTAGATCAACCAGATCAACATATAAGATTTATTTCTTATCCTTCTTGTCTACTTAGATTGACCCGCTCAATCTAGTCAATTTCCAAACTATTTTTTTATCTTTTTTACCCAACTAGATCAAACAACTCAATCCAGTCAGTTTCCAAACTATTTTGATTCTTGTTTTCCCAAATCAATTGACTAGTTTGATCTAGTTAGTTTAGCTTTCACCTTTATATTAAGTGTCTAAATATGTTATTTTTTTCACCATGTAACACTTTCTTGACAAAGATGCATAACAAAATCAAACTAACATTATGAGTTTTACTAATCCTCATAAAGCCTCTAAGATGTATGTACCTTATCATGTGGTAGATAATCTTAATCTTAGAAACATCTATGTTACTAATAGAACCACTAATTATGGTAATCCCCCCATTATTATTCTCTTAACCTTCTATTCATAGCTATGGTAGAGGATGAAAGTGATCATCAATTAAAACCCTCAACATCAGGATAAATATTCCATAGTCATTTATAACCTCATGATGGGACCTCACATTAGATAACCCCCTTCACCTTCACTTATCTTTACTACAATATTTGGGGCAAGCTATCCTATGAATTCTATCACACCCTTCTCCTCTCTCATGCCTTCCTATGCTATCATGTCCTCCTCTTCTATGCCTTCTTCATCTTCTATACTAACCATTTCCATAAACATAAGAGGTATAAATATTAGTGGGACTACTCAAAATTCTCACATTAATACTCAAATTCATATAACTAATAGTTCATTTCAAACTATCAATGCCTCTCATACCACTAATGCATCACATGCTACTTCCACTAGTCAAAATACCATTAACACTAATCAACTTTTATTACAAACTTTAAATCAAACGGCTATTTTTCAAACTAATAGTGCCAAAAAAATAATGCAAATGAAAAAATAATTAATGAGTTTCCAAAATCATCCTAAACCTAATCGATGGGGGATGCAAAATATTAATGCCCCCACTCCCACCTTAGAGATGCACATGGTAATCTTATACCCCAAGCACCACTTCTTAACAAGGTCACTAAACATTTATTAAATGAACCCCTAGTTCCTCAAATTATAAACATTGACATAGGTGGCATAGTTCCCACTATCATTTATAATGGATCCACTGACCCCCCCTACATTTGAAAGCTTTCAAAAAATTATATAAATATTAGGTTAAATTGAATACCCTTGCCACCACTAAACTCTTAGCTAAAACCTTCTCAGGTGACCCTTTAGATTAGTATAATCAACTTAAAACCCATTTTATTTCTAGTTTATAAGACTTAGTGAACACATTGATATAAGAGTTTTAAATAAATTATCTTCTTAAAAATAGCATAGCTCACTTTATTAATTGTAAACAAACAAAATACAAAACAACCCAAGTGTTCATTAAAGATACAAAATCCTTATCTAATATATATGGGCATAACATGTTAGATAAAAATCTCTTCCATTTATTTACTAACACTTTTCACCCTAAATTACAATACCATGTGAGGACTCTTTCCCAAAAATATTTAGAATAAGCATTCGATTAAGCCAAACATCAAGATTTTATTATATGACAATTTGAGTGTTCACACCCTCCCACAAGAATTCGAATGCTTATGAAAGATAAAAATAGACATGCAACCAACAATGGTCTTATTGATACCTATGATTCCATATACAACATTCAAGTCATTATTCCTAGTGGTCCCACATAACCTATTCTTCCCCTAGAACCTATTCTTTCCTCATCAAATTCTAACAATCCTCATCCTAATTTTACATTTTGTCAAGTAAATAATTTAGATATCCATAAACCACTTTTATTAATAGAGATTCAAAAGCATCTTACCTAGCCTTCACCATGAAATCTTGATCCTATTCACCCTACCAAACATTGGTATGATCAACGCAAATTTTGTTGGTATCATGCAAGTTGGGGCCATTCTCATGAATACCAACTAAGAACTTTTGGTATGGAATATCTTCTTAGACATACTTTTGATCATGAATCACTCATACATATATGTCAAAAAGCTTATGAAGTGGTAACCAAGGTTAATGAAACCAAAACTAAACATGGATTCCTTAACCAAGATAATGCTCACTTAGCTATTTACAAGGATCCCATTCCTAATCATCAAGATAGTACTACCCAACCTCCCACTACCAAAAATATTAAAATTCCTATGGATCCCAATGCTAACATTCATGATAAAATGTTATTAATATGAATAATATGAGGAGTGTGGTTTCTTATATCAATCATTATCCAACTTCATACTAAAACAATTTCCCAGCTTTATATACTATTCAAGATTCTTACCCATCTCATCTTATAGAATTAGGTTAAATGAAACTAATTTCAATCAATTCAAAAATATAATTTGCTAACTCGTAAGTTTTCAATCAAATGATACAACTAGACACTAACTCACTTTATATCTATATAAATTTTACCCCTCCCTTAACCAAACTACCTCACTCAAAAATTTTAAAGTCACCTATTATTGGTACCCCTTCCTCTCATTCACAAGACACAACCAATGATTTAACCACATTATCTAAATCAAAACAAAAATGCACACTTGGTCAACATATATTGGATAAGTTCCAATCAAATATACCTTTCCAAAATTACACACTTGGTCAACATATATTGGATAAGTCCCAATCAAATACACCCCTAAATGATTTAATTCAACACTATGCACCTTCATTTGATAAAATTCTAACTAGATATTATGAATGGGATCATATAACCAATCTCTCACACCTCCCATCTGAAATCCATTTCCTAGAACACATGATAACTTTTCCTCATCATCGTAATCATCTAATGAAAATTTTATTTGAAATGAACATCCATTTCCCCCCACCTATGGGGCAAGAAGCCACTTTGTCTGGGTTTGAAGATAACATTCTTTAGCAGTGTGAAAAAATGTCTATCCATGTTGAAAAAAAAATAGATACTTCTATTTCACTCAAATTCCATATCACTTTAATGATCCCTGATGAAATATTTCTTCAAGTGGATGATGCTTCATTATTCACTAGTGTCAAAATAGAAGATATCCAAGTCAAGCATGTTTTGATAAATGAAGGTTTGGGTAATTATGTTGGTTCTTTTGATTTCATTAAAAAACTTAGGTATTTTGAATGTAATCTTAAATATACTTAAATTACATGTCAAGCATATGATATACAACGAATTCCTCCATTAGGTTATGTTTGGCTTCCTATCACAACTCCCCCTATCACTTTACGCATAAAATTCATGATATTTATTTTCCCATTATCATATAAAATTTTATTCAAGTGATCTTGGACACAACACATGAGAGTCATAGCCTCATTAGCATTCCAATGTGTTAAATTTTATTATAATGGTGTTATCTACAATATTCATGGTGACACTAATACTCATAATTTTGAACAATTTCAAGAACTAGGTGTTTTTAAAATACCAAACCTTGAACCTTTACCTAGCATTCCTTTTTGTGAGTCATAATGATTTAATTATCCTATTAACTCTACTATAGGCTATAATGGTCACCCAAAATTAATAAGCAATATACTACCTAATCTCTTAGATTTATGCAATGATGAACTAGATGATATCAATTTGAAAATTAAAACTTTAATATCTCTCCTCACATAATTTCTCAATTACCTCCTTCCCTATGACCTCGATTTTGTAAAAAAATGTTAGATGAAGTTTTTATCCCTATAAAAAAGACTAAAACTCCATCAATCATGCCTCTTCAACTGATAAAATCATTGACACATGTACTATTGATCTCCACACTCCTAATTATAATGATGGATATTATTTAGATTATTCTTTTTTAGCTAGATTTTTTCAAGCTAAAAGTGCAAATATACTTAGATACCATTATTATTTACAACATTATCTTATTTATAGTCATGTAGTTATTTATACTTCTATGGTATATAACATTATTTCTTCTTCACTCAAAGATCATAGGTCTGAGATGGAACACACACACACACACACTACTTCTCATCTAGTCACTGCCAAACCTCTTTGAAGTATGCTTATTGACCATGCCATGACAAGACCATACTGATTCACTATATTCTTTGATATTTCTAGTATCCTCCCTTCAAATATGTCAACTATATTGCACTGACCCACTTTGAAATCATCTCTTGCCATGGTCAAACACATTATTAATCCTACTTCGAGTTATCCTCCTCTTGGTGATTGCATACTACCTTTGCTTAAGATTTATCCTCTATCGACATAATGGGAAGATGAGACATATTGTGAGTCCCATAATGTTATTGGTCATTGGGCCAAATATTGTCATTCACATCGACAATAGCAAACTTTATGCTTCACTCCTATACCACTATCCAATTTTCACAATTGACTATTCCTACTTATTGTTTTCATGACATGTGCACACATTATTCCACTCATTTATAACACATTCGATAGTAAATTGATACACTTTGTCTAAAAAAGGCACATTCTACAAAAAATACGTACCTCATCCTAAAATACTTATAGAATACATCCCTAAATATGGGGAAATTTATTTTCTTTGGCATCAATGTACCACACATCATACAAATAGATGTCAAGTGCTACAGTAACACTTACATCATTTTTCATGTCCTATGCCATCCCTAACTTAGATGCATACTCTAGATCATGCAAAAACAAAAGCTTAACCTTCTTTGCATCCTACATCTCCTAAAAAATATGAGGATATTAGTCATAGTTTGACATTAGTTCCTTGCATCAAGTATCCCTTTCAAGAGTTGCCCCATAAACATCATTTTTATTCTAACATACCCACTTTTTATGTAGAGATAATATGTCAAGAAGTCTTTTCATGACTATTTGTAAATATTGATGAGGCATTTATTAAATTCAGATTATAGTTACACTAGGAAGTATTAGATGTTATAGATGATGTTTGCCATGAAATTTACCAATACTTTTGAACACATCATGGTGTTTCATCACATTATTTATTAAATTTTCATATGATTTGTATTTGATTTATGGATACATGTTGATCTTATATCTAATATTATCACCTCAAATTATTTAAAGGATTAATTTCATTTTTACTTATTCTTCCCCTACTTTTAGGGCAATTTCTCTTTACACTTGTTACATCATGTTTGAATCAGATAGTTATTATTGTGACATGGTGTATAACCCAAAACCTTTAATATCCTATATATACTTTATGATTAGATAACAAACATATTTATCATTTTATCATTTCATGCATAGATCTATATGATCTTCACTTTTCCTTTATTCTTCCCTCATACTAAGTACACATATGGTTAGTCTTAATATCACATACACACTTATATAAAAACCTAATTATTTAGTAGCTAACAAAAATATCTAGGTACTTTATATCCTACAAATAAAGCCTAAATCTTATCTATGTTTATCACTTCTCTCACTCATGTCTGGTTATTCTGAATCCATATGGAGGAAGAATAGAAAAATCCATAAAAAAGTAAAAATCCAAATCATTTAAATAAAAGGTAATGATAAAAAGGTATCTATAAAATCAAAAGTCAAAATCACACCAAAATATGTGATTCTTATTTTAGGACATCTCTTATTTCTAGTCAAAGCTCAAAGTCCATAATTGGCCTCATAATAGAACCAAGGTCCATTAGGGTGTGGTAGGCTAGTAGACTGGGATAGGAGGTCTCAAACTTCTTTATAGTGCTACCTACTTTCTCACATAAGTACCCAATCTTCACAATAGACTAATGACTTTGTAATGGGTCCTAAGGAATGGGGAACACATTATGGGAAGGTAGGCCCATTTTATTTTTATTATATATATAACCTTCATGAGATGATCTAAGTACTATACTTATTCACCAAAAATCTTTGTGTCTACTACAAATAAATATTTTGACTTTGTCATCCCACAAATTTTTACCACTTACCTATTTTATTAGAATGTCTCATGCCTACTAAGGATTGTTATAATGCCTATGTCATGATTTTTCCACTTGTTATTTCATTATAATATTTCTAATATTTCTCCTTGATAAATATTGATTTTTAACTGATCATACCCCTTTGACTTTTGTGAGTTGAAATGTAAGAACTCAAATAGGACCAAGCCTTCCTCATAAAAATTCCCTTATTTTTACCCTAATTATCATTAAACTCATTGGTTTACCCTTTGTTAGTTGAAGTATAAGACCTTGGATAGGATTAGGCTTTCCTCATAAAGTATCTTCAAGCTACATACCATGTTTAGTCAAAAAATAATTTTACTTTTTCAAATGAGTGATTAACACAAATATTATATTGTCTATTTGTCATTTCACTTGATGTTTTATTTTACATATATTTTCTTGTAAATTACATTTATATTTTATCTTTTTCTACATTTAATTTCATTCTAGACATTCATGTCTTACACGGTTCCCAACATGATTTAGTGTGTTCTAATTTTCATTACATTTTTTCCCTTTATTCATGTTTTAAATGCTTCCTAACATGGTTTAGTATGTTTTTTACATTTCATTTTTGTCATTTATTCATGATTTATATGCTTCTCAATATGGTCTAGTGCATTTTACATCACATTTTTTACATTTTAAACTTTTTGTTTATCATTCTTTTTAACCAAGCATTTGTTCACATTTACTAAAAAATAATTAAAATACATCACAAATTTTATCATAGCATATATAAAATATTAACATCTGTTAGAAATAAGATATATACATCCATAACATCCATGAGTCATAACAAAAAATATAAATCTATATCTAAATGTCTCAAATGTTTGTTAAGCATGGAATATACTGAGAGGGGGGGTGAATCAGTATATTATATATCTTATAAAACTTTCCCTTTATCAAAAATTCAAGATATGCAATAAAACTCAAATAATAAACATCACACAAGATAGAGAGAGACACCAGATATAACGTGGAAACCCAATGTGGGAAAAACCACAGAGAACAATCTCAAGTATATTCGTGAGAAACAACCCATAGGAGAACCATACCCCTTTGTCGAGTACCAACCTCAGCTACAATTCATGAGCACCAACCCATAAGAGCTTCAAACCCCTTTGCCAAGCACCAACCCAGCTACTATTCATGAGCACCAACCCACAGGAGCACCAACCCCTTTGTCGAGCACCAACCCAGCAACAATTCATGAGCACCAACCCAAAAGAGCACCAACCCCTTTGTGTATACCACACACCTATCTCTCAATGTTGCTATCTCAACAAATGATAGATAAATACAACATCTCCTTCCTCTCTCTCACCTTTACTCTTCTAAGCTAGATATAACAAATACAAATCATATTCATCTCTCACAATTGCTCTTCTAAGATAGATATTACAATATCAAATCAACCTCTCACTTCCATATTACAAATGGCTTCCCAAGCCTTTATTTATAGCATTCCAAATGACCTTTGGCCTTCCCCCTTTGTGACCCTTCAATCCTCATGGAAAATGGCACCAATCTTAGATGACCCTTCATATCCAAGCTTTTGAAAAGTCATGTGGTGACCCTTCATGACCAAAAACGTCCTTCCCACTTTTGTCCTTATCTTTGGTGACTTTTCATATTCTTTAAAGTGTCCCTTCATGAGAAATTGTGCCCTTACTCTTTTGTCTTCACTTGGTGACTCTTGGTATTCCCCAAGATGACTCTCCATGGGAAAATGCATCCCATCCTTCTTTTGTCTTTACCCTGTGGCTCTTCGACATCTCCACGGGCCCTTCTTTTGTCTCATATGCAACCAAAAATATATTCATTAATATTAAATAAATATTAACTCATATTAGCCAAGATATATTTATTACAAACAACATTAAATGCAATGGGGCCTTTATCACCAATAATACTAGACCTTTGACATCAATGACAATATTTCCAAAAATGTTCAATATAATGTAAAATGTTTTAAGCATAATATAATCTCAGCTCTATGGCTGTGATCCACCCTATCTATCTAATGGTGGATAGGATACACTACCCATACATGCTTGTGAATACCCTCTCTGAATAGTCCATTGCATAAACTCTATTCATGAATGTAGACCTTCAAATTTTCCATGTAAATGAGCTACCTAACCCTGTACATGTGCTAAATCTTTGAATATAGCCAAACGAGTGACCTAATCCTCTACTAGTGTCTACCATGCTCACAACTCCCCACCACCAACTCCATGTGGTAATGTCAACTATGTTTCATCTCCCCATATCTATAGCTCTCGTGTTGCCCATATAACCTCCTCGATAGTAGCATCTACAAAATAAAAACTAAATATACATTAGATTTCATATGTGTGTGTGTGTATATCAAAAAATCATCTATCCAACATATATATCTATCTATTTATAAAATAATAAACCTTAACTACATATCATAACACAATTTACTCACCACTAGTATCTCCATCTACTCACGCACTGAACGTTTCCCACAAGGTGTGACTTTGTGGTGTCACAAAACTAGGCTGAAGAATAAAAGCATGGTGTGGTTCACTACAAATCTAGCATTCTATCGACCAACTCTATATAATATATGCTAAGGGATCTCTCTAAAATGGTGCCTTTATTATGGTAGTGGTGGTAGATGCAATCCCTACTATGATTTAATAATAACTACCTCTACCTCTCCATTTATTATGGTTGCCTCTCCCAACTATCATCAACATCATCATGCCCAAGGACTTAGTTGACACAACTATATCATAAGAACATCTACATGTAATTGTACACCACCATTACTTTCAAACTACATCACATGTCATGCCTAAAATTTGGACACTACTATAGGCATCATAGGGTGCAGTAACCCAAAATGGTCTAGTAAATAAGCAATATGAAGTGGCTTCACCCACCATGTATAATGACCTATAATCCATTCATGGCCCTGTCCCTCTAAAAAGTACTTGGCCCTGAAGGCCAAGTATCTACAATACCCATATATAGTTTCCAAATAATTTCCCCTCAAGTAATCATTTGAAATGCCATGGCATGTAGTATAACCCATAATATATGATCCTATCTCCATCTCAATACATGATGTAAATTACTATCTATCGCATCTGACAATCTAATAGGATGATACATTATAAACCTCTCATATATCTAACTACTCAATAAAATCATAGGGTCCATAGTCATTTACCCTCATGATAATATACTTTATAAATCATGTACTAACTATACCCAAATCACTGATTCTAGATCATACATTGTACCCTACTCTAATATAGATTGACATAAGACAACCACATAAAATGGGACCTTCCCATCTAAATTATGATAAATCACATGAGCTATCATAAGACCAATAACAACCTTCTAAACATTTAGAATGGTCGACACATATAAGTTAAATAAGCAAACTTATAAACCACCAAAATATCTCTTAAAAATAGTCGCCCTTAAGGATAAGGCTCATCTCTTAGTTCCTATCTTAAGAATATAAAAAGTGATGGGTGTCCTTATAATAATAAGTCCTAATATAACATGGATATTATCAGGGGTGATACCCACCTCAATGGCATCCCCATACACCACCCACATAAAAATGTTGGTTAGCCACTCCTATGTCCCTAAGAACATGACAACCAAATCAACACTTAATGGAATATGCCACATTTGCATAATCCCACCAAAGCCCAACATAGTCATCCATGTTTGGTCTCCCACTATCAAACTATCTAAAAAATCAAGTAACCAAACTACATCAACCAATCACCAAAGCATCCATTGTATCTATAAAATATCAAACAACAAAGCATGTATCAGTGCTATATCTCAGAGAATCACCAAATCACATTACTAAAATCAAAAATACATGTATTTACATCCAACTTAACTACTTCATCAACCTATATTGTCTCTCTTTTTAGCATTTTATACTATGTAGGCCATATAACTAACTATGTTGACCAGGGATATATTCTCTACTATGGTGGCCATGTATCTAGCTACATTGGCCCTTTTTAAATTATAATTACATAAACCACTTAGTATGAATTAAACCAGTTTACCTAACATATTTGGCCACTTTTTACAAAGTCAGCTACTAACCCTACTACATCAGCCACTTACTATGTATTTGGCTAGCTAACCTTACAAAATTAGCCACTTACTATGAAATATGACACTAAGCCTATGTAGCTAGCCATTTCACATACCAAGTTAGCCACCTAAAGGATATACTAGATCGGTTGGGCTATATATATTTGACCACCTTTATCATATTACACTACAACAGCCAGGCAATACGTATTCAACCATTACCAACCTAACTAGATCATCCATATAATATGTACTTGGCCACTAAAGTCAACTTACACATTTATAATTATGACAGCTTGGTCGATCCCATTTCTTTTCTATGGTGATTTTTAACTAACTCATCATTCATACCTTGGAAATAAATTTTCCCTTTTTGACCCTTACCCATTTTCAATCATAATTCCTACTCTGTCCCAAATTTTTTTAAGGCATGTTTCACCACATGGATTTTATGTAACACCTAATTTTCTAAAAATACTTAATTTAAAATAAAAAATGATAAAAATGTGTAATCAATACACCCCATTCCTAGACTAAGCTCATAACTGCTACAATGTGTCTTCCTCCTTGTGCTCCTTGCATCTATGTCATTGTCTCTCTTGTCACTCCTCTAGGTCACACAAAGCTCTAGATTCTCAAAATAATAAATATTAAAATGAATATTTAAAATTCTATTATATATTAAAAATTTGACAAATTCTTTATGTAACAATTAATTACCAAAAAAAATCATCTTTGCCCATAACTATGCTTATACAAACTCTTTTTACAAATCATAAGAAGTTATGAAATCTTGACAATGTATAGAATTTTTATATATTTACCCCATATTTTTGCAAAAAAAATAAAATTCTATATTATTTTTTAGGTCCACATAGTGTTTTTTACATTAGACACCTCTTCCCCCTACTTCTCATGCAACCCTTATTTCACAACAACAAGGTAAGTGAAGGTATGTATTTTTCAATTATTTACTTTCATTTATTTTCCTCTTTCTACCGAGATTTGTTAGCTTAGTTCTTGTGTATTGTTAAATTATTTCTCAAATCATCATTCCATGTTACAACTACATGACACATGATGAGCTTTGAGTGGGGCATATGTATATCCACAATATTTTTAAATTTTATCATTTACTGATGCTTTCTATCTTCTAGGAACTTGTTGGGCTTCAATAATTTTGAGTGCATGCCTTAAATGATGTACCGATAAAGGGGTGGGTATAGCTTTGGTGATTCAAAATATTTTTGGTCCCTATACCATTACTTAAAACCACTACAAGTCACTTTTATCCAATTGTTAAAGCAATTAGAGCCCATATACCCACTTCTCTAAGCATTTCCCCTTCCAAAATAGCCCCTGACTAAGTAAACACCTTTTTTCTCTATTTTTCTACTATGTTAGCTAGGTCAATTATGTTGGGGATTCAATTCATGTTACGTAACTAAGTTGGCCTGACTGACCTAGTTCAAGACCTA
The DNA here is from genome assembly GCA_037957365.1 of Torreya grandis. Lineage (NCBI taxonomy): Eukaryota > Viridiplantae > Streptophyta > Pinopsida > Cupressales > Taxaceae > Torreya > Torreya grandis. The sequence goes on along the minus strand of JARHVA010000772.1, from coordinate 2,313,080 downwards.
ATGACTACTTTTCTTGCCTAACAAAATCAAACTGGTTGATCATGTTGGATAAATTTCAAAGAGGGTTTAGGATAAATCCTTGTCTATGAATATCACCTTAACTTCAATCCACTAGAGAGGAATATTCATTTTTGCATTATTACAATTCACAATTCTATAGTTAAGGAGTCATTATTTAGGGTTTTTCCTTGAAAGTAAAGAAGTTTGTCTTATGGGAAAGTCTTAGATGAAATTAAGAGTATTTTGTCCTATAAATGATTTATATATCCTTACAAAGACACAAAAACCTCTTTCAAAGCATAATTATCCAAGGGAGATATTTAAGCATGACAAGTTCATCCAAATGTAAGTATTCCTAACTTTTACTCTTTCATTTGGAAGATATTGCACAATGTAATAGGTTGTATGTTTTACTCCTTGCTTAGTTTAGCTCTACATTTACTTGAGTAGAGTTATCTTTGATTTTTATATGTTGTTGTTTTTTAATTATCCCCCTTTGTTCTACAATATTTAGTGAACACTATACTTAGATTTATTTTATATATTATACGTCTAGTTAAGGTTATCACATCATATCATTTTCCTAGAGGTTTTGAAACTCTCTCCTTTGGTGTTGTGTAGTAATATATCCCTTGGTTAGGTTTATTAGATCCAAATTGGTAATGTCCTAATATAAATAGCTATGCAATGAGTTTTTGGTAAGATTACATTCTCTGAGCTTGGAATTCACTAAGTAGGATAAGTTATAGATCCATCCTAATTTGTTGTATACACATCCCATACTAATCCTCTCTACATTGAGGTGATTATTTCCAAACACAAAATAAATTGGATACTCATATATAATGAGTTAGATCTAAACATTATCACACTCAATTCGATCAAACACCTCAAGTATTCAAAATCAAACATGGAACCAAACATCATTACCATCAAGGGATATGATATTGATGAGAGAGAATCAATTGACACTATTTATATGCCCACCATTGTTATGATTATCACACGTCAAACCATATTCCATGTCCTTGACATTGAGCTACCATATAACTTCCTTCTTGGTCATCCATGGATTTATGCCATGCATGTCAATCCTTCCACTCTATACTAAAGTCTCAAATTAACACACTCAGGTATGGAGGTCATAATTCCTGGCAATACACAACCTTATCACTATTGTAAGATGCTATAAGTTGAACATATACATGCCCATAATTGTCCCATTACAAAATATGCCCATAAAAAGGATAAGAACATGATTTCAAATCCCAAATCAATCTACATTCATCTATATGGCCTTCCATCTACATCTAATAATCCCCATATAAAAGCATCCACACACTTCACAATCAAAGATAAAGGTTGTGGAGAAAATGAAATGAAAAATGATTTCCACATTGCAAAGATTCCATTATCCCCAAAAACTTGTGGGAGGCGCAACATGGTATGGTTAAATAAGGCTGATTCATATAAGGTAGGTTTTATTTCATTTGCCAATAATGGTCTCCTCAGTAATGAATAGTTAAAATATCCTAATAATTCATGGCTATATGGTGATGGAATAGATTCATGATATGGAAATAATAAATATCCTATCCCTATAAGATGTTAGAAAGGGTATATTACAAGTGTACAAGTTTGAGAGCCAAGGAACAAGGAATTATTAAGCCTATCCCATCTACTAAGCATGAAGGAAATCATTGTTAGATATAAACCACTTAGAGGGGACCCCCTTGATCTTAAAAGTGATAAAACTATGATGACCAATGACAAATTTCTTGGTATCAACACAAAGTCCTTTTATAAAATCTATTATGAGCTTGTCGATACTAATAGTTTTGATACTAATGTCATCCTTACCATATATTAACCTCATAGATTGGGACCAATAAAATCACATAACTTTGGACATTTTTCAGAATGATGAGGCAATTACAAATTCTTAGGACTTAGAGACGGTTTCCAATTTGGGGAGCATAAGAAGGGATTTGAAATTAGTTTATAACTTGATACCTACTTTGGAGAGTAGGTGGATTTCCTTAATAAAATAAATAAAATAAAAAATTAATGTCTTTTGGTGAAAACCTTTTTGAGGCATTATTGGATATTGAAAAAAGTAAAAGCAAAGAAGTGTTCATTAGTGAGAACATTTTTTAGGTACTAATGAACATGAAAATATACTCTCTTCATTAGAAAGCATGGATTCTTAGAAGTCCCCACATAATCTTTAATTTAGATGTTAGTCCTGAGGAGTAACACACATTTGAAGAATTGGTTTGATAATATATGCACACAATCAATGAGCGGACATTGCCTAAAATAAATGACTTTGATTCTTATTATATGGGTGAGTTCAATGAAAAATTTAGGTCACAATGAGATGAATAATGTCAGTTCCCTTAAGTACCTAATTTGTTATAGGATGCTTCCACATTTCTCATGTAAGGTACCATTGAGGTTAACCTTGGTACAAAGGAAAATCCACACATCATTAAGCTGTTATCCTCAAATAATTAATTGATATATTTATATGGTCCTATTTTGACATTTTTAGATTAGATCAATCCTTGGTCATCCATCATCTTGTAGTACATCTAGACACCAAACCAATCATGCAAAAATTATAGAAATTGTATCTTTAAATTGCCATTTTGGTCAAGAAAAACTTGAAAAACTCTTGGAAGATGAGTTCATCATACCTATTGATTATTCAAAGTGGATCTCCAACATTGGTCCTTTTAATAAGAAATCATTAAGAATCTATATTTGCACTGATTTCCATGATATCAATAAAGCTTGCTCAAAGGATGATTTTCCTTTGCCCAATATTGATATGATAGTCGATTCCACATTCGTATATAAGATGTTATTAGTTATGGATGGATTTTCAAGTTATAAACAAATCAAGATAACCCCTAAGGATTAACATATGACTACATTCACCACCCCATGGGAAACGTTTTATTGTCAGGGCATGCCTTTTAACTTGAAAAAAAGTTGGTGCCACTTATTAGAGAGCCATAACTATTATCTTCCATGACATGATGCATGATATTATGGAATATTATGTGGATGATATCCTTGGAAAACAAAAAAAAGAGAGTAGAATATCTATAAATTTTATGCAAGATATTTGAATGAATTAAATAATACAAGGTCATATTAAATCCTAAGAAGTGTGTCTTCAACATCACATTTATAAAGTTGTTCAGTTCCATTATGTCCATATGATGTATTGAAGTGGACCCAACTAAAGTCAAGGCTATAAATAAAATGCTCCCACCATCCAATCTAAAGCGGTTGTGTAGTTTTCAAGGTATGATTAAGGTGATTTACTTATTCATTTCACAACTTGTAGACTATTGTCATCCCTTCACACACCTCTTGAAAAAGGGCACTTCATTTCAATGAAATAAGGATTATCAGGAGTGATCAAATAAAAGCATATTTGGCTAATCCACCAGTGTTGGCCCTTCCAATGCTAGGCAAGCCATTGTTACTTTACATATCAACTACTCAACATGCCTTAGGGGTGCTTTTATCTCAACATGATGAAAATGGTAAATAAAGAGTAGTTTATTATTTGAGAATAATATTGGTCACCTAAAAACATAATTAGTCACCTCTTGAAAATATATGTTTATCAATAGTTTTTACCTCCCAAAAGTTGTGACACTACATACTCAAAAATTAGACCATCATCATTACAAAATGTGATCCATTCAAGTATGTTCTATCTAAAGTAGCATTGACAGGTCATATGGACAAATGGATTAAGTTCTTAATTAAATTTGATATCGAATATAATAATCATAAGTTGATTAAATGTTGGGTCCTTACTGATCAATTAACCAAATATCCATTTATAGATACACATCCATTAACATTTGGTTTTCTATATGATTCTATTTTTTCCATTGAAGAATCAAAACAATGGAAGCTTTATTTTTATGGGTCATTCACATCCCATAGCTTGTGGGCAGGTCTTTTATGTCACACAAAAGGGATATCTTATCCCCAAGGCTTTTCACATTGGCTGGCCATGTAAAAATAACATTATAGAATATGAGGCCCTTCCTACAATACTTTGCATTGCCATTCTATGGGACATTCAACACTTGATATTCTTTGGTGATTCTCAATTAATCATCAATCAAGTAAATGATCAATATTAAATAAAATATGACAAGCTCATGACATACAAAGCCATGGTGGATAGTCTTAAGCAATGTTTTGAGCACATATAGTTTGAGCAAGTAACAAGGGCTAATAATAGGTTAATAGATGTTGTGTAGGTTCACTTCTTGAAATGTCTTCAAATATCCATCAATGTCAATTCCTAATTGAACACCTTATCATCCCAACATATGATCATCTAGAATATGAAATGGTATGTGAGATCATTGGTCCTAGTTCACCCTGATATAACAATATTTACACATAACTTTAAGATCACATCCTTAAAAAAGACTTATCACATAACCAACACAAATCCTTCATCCATAACACACCCTGATATACCTTACATGTAGGCACACTCTATTGTATAGGCTATGATAGAACCTTGAATTATTGTTTAAATTTGGGAGAGGTTGATTTATCCATCAAAGAAGTTCACTACAAGATTTATTGGTCCCATACTATTGGAATGGTCTTTGCTAAGAATATCCTTTGTACATGATACTATTGGCTGACTATGGAAACTAATGCATTTTCATATGTCAAAAAATGTGTTGTCTATCAAAAGCATGGTGACCTAATTCAATGTTCCATCACAAGCATTGCATCTGATTATAACTCATTGGGCATTTTAAACATGGTAACTCAATCTCATAAGGAAGATAAACCCCACTTCATATGATGATCATAAATACATCTTAACTACTACTAAGTATTTTACAAAGTGGGTTAAGGTAATCCCTCACACTTATGTAATCAAGAAACAAATATCCTAATTTATTTTTAATCATATCATTTTTTGGTATGACATCCTGTCTAACATCATTTATGAAAAATGAAAACACTTCAAGAATAAAGACATTAAATATCTCTATTCTCAATTCCATATCTAACATAGATGGTTTACTCCTTATTATCCACAAGGTAATGGCCAAGTTGAGGCATCTAATAAAAACATCCTTAAAATCCTCAAAAGGATTGTTAATGTTGTTGTTCATGACTAATGTTTAAAAATATTCCTACCTTATGGGATTACTGAACCAAAATCTACACTTCCATAGTTGCTACCCCTTATTCTCTATTCTTTGGATCATAAAAAATCCTACCTATTGAATTGAGTTTCCCTCTCTATTTATTTCATTGTAGGACATAGTTTATTATAAGGATTACAGGGTTGCATGACTACAAGAGCTATAACTACTTGATGAGATAATGTTGATAACACTAAATCATCTCAAAACTTATAAAATTAGGATACACCATAATTATAATAAGAAAATAAAATACCAAGAATTTGAAGTTGGTGACCTTGTGCTTAAATAAAATCAAAGAAATGAAAATGCAGAACATGAGAAGAAAGGTAAGTTTGAGCCTAATTAGCTAGGTCCATACATCATCATTGCTAAGTATGGTTTTGGTGATTATAGACTGGCCACAAAAGATGGAAGAAAGATAGATGAACCCATGAATATCAATCACCTCAAACATTTCTTTGCTTGATATCCATCCAAAATTCAAAAAAAAAAAAGAGAGATAAAGATAAATAATTCATCCAAAGGTGAAAACCATTTTTATGGCATCTTGGATTAGTACCATGGTGAAAACTAGTTTTTTGGTGCATGTGTAATAGTCCATTATATATGAGTACCCTTGTGCTTGGAGGTAGGTCTACATCCTTCTGCATTCCTCCATTAAATCCATATCATTATTCAACAAACCCTTTCCCATTTTGACTTTGGTGGTGATTTACAACTAATACAAGGTGTGGCAATTTTTGACAGATTAGTGTATGGCAACTTCTCTATAGCAAGATATTAGAGTGACACAGGGGGCAACTTCCCTCTCTTGTGATTCTTGGAGAGCTTCCTTTTCACCACATTCATTCATTCATTCATCCTTCACATCCCTCTCTCTTTCCACATCCACTACTAGAGTTGATTTTATCTTTGTTAGTAACATGTATACACATATCTTGAACACCATTATATATATATTTATTCAAAAAATAAAAAATAAAAATAGTAAAATACAGAAAATACTAAAAATAGTGATAAATCCATTAAACCCAGAGTTCCCATAATCACTCTTGTTTTAGGTTGGGATTAAATCCTTGATCAAATTTGACCCAAATCATAGTCAATTCATCAATAACATTATTTCCACATCTGATCCCTTACATGTATACTTGCTTGGGGCACCATCTAACTATATCATTGAGCTTACACATAAGGATTTTAACTTGATTAATGACAAGATTATTTATGTTGCTTATATTTTTTAGTTTGTGTGTGTTTGATTACTTATTTATTTATTTGATTTTATAATTGTGCCTTGACTCAATCCATATGTGTCAATAGGGTCTTTTACACATCATGGTGATTTCTCCTGCTTGTACTTGAGTCCATCCATCAACATATGACAATAATGTTATCTTGATTTTTCCATATCATGATACGTTTTGTCATTTGTCTATTAGAATAGGGGTTAGTCCTTATTAAAATTATGTCTAATTCATCATGGTATTCTATTTCATGGTGAATACCATTATGTGATACATCAAAAATCAATTTGTAAAGTATATGATGAGGTGAAATAAAATAACATATATACTCCTTGAAAAAAATTATCCACACCTTAACATCCATTTTTGAATCCAATCAGTTTATCCATATTTGAACAATAAAATTCAAATCAACACCAATAATCATATTTTTATAATCATCATGCTTCCCATTTTGGGAGAACTACCTTGGTCTAAGGTCCATTCAGATATGTAGGCAACACTTAGTTACATTGGGTTTATTAGGTGAGCTTAACCAATTTTATTATCATTCTTACCATTCATTTCCATTATCATCCCTAATAATTTTATTCCATTCTTACTATATAATAAAATTTGCACACCATCACTATTCATTAATATCCATCACCTCATCCCTTTCAACCTATCAATCTCTTTTAATCACCTATCTAACATGTTAATCTCTTTCAATAAGTTGATTGACAACCATCTTCATGCCATGCCTTCATCTCCATCAATCCTTCACTTTACCCCTCTTTTCTGAACCCTTTTGACATTTTCCATTCCATTTTTAATCTCCAAATCCACCATCTAATCCACCATTTGGCTCATCACCTTCCTCATCATCAATTTTTTTAGCAAACCTTAATTGATCATGATATCAATTGCTTATTCACTCTTATGCCATCTTTTCTATTTCCTTATTTCACTCCTTTGCTCACCCATTTCCCTTTTTTACATGTTTTTCCTTATCCTTTATTTTCTTCACCATTCTATTTTCTCTTCAATCTAATTTAGTCCTCTTTTCACCACTTTCATTTTATGACACATCTCTCATCATCCTATTCCCTTGTACAATAATGGAAATTCCATTGTAGATGTTTTCAATTCCCTAATCTGCATATTTTTCATCTCCAAACTTTCACCCCCATTTTTTGCATGTCATTCTTCATCTCATTTCTCTATTTCATTTCATTTTTCTCATCTTGCCTAATTTCAATTGGTTTACTTTCCAAGTTTCATATCAATTCTTCTTCCCAACAACAACTCCTTTAAAGGTGTTTATCCTTTAAGAACCTTCCATAATTACCCTTTTCTTCTTATTTAAGTAAGCACTAGCACTCAACACTATCTAGTTCTTCATCCTTGTCATCATCTATTTATCTAAGACCTCAGTATCCTATTTTTATTCTTTCATCCATCTTATCATCAACAATAAGGGTATGATCAATGGATTATACTTATTTAACATCTATGCTTATCCAGGTCCTCCACTTATTACTTCAACGCATGAAATTTTATCATGTTCACTAATTGATACATCTACATCTTGCATCTCCATGTTTTTGAAATTTTTGAATAGGAATCTCTTTTTATTCTTTCAATCATCTTTTCTAAGCTACTCACTTAGAATCAATACTAATTTTCCATTCATGTTGTCTAATGGGCTATGTTCTTCTCAATGATGTTGGTCATTTTTTGTACTAGGATCCATGCTCCCTATGATGAATTAAGTCCATAATTATTATGTAAACTTGTTTTGTTCAATAATTCATGGGTCAAGGTGGTAAGACATGATGCATATCTAATTAATCTGCATCCTCGATTGATATCCCTCAATACATCATCAAATCATTATTTGATCACTTTGGGCCATCCTCATGTGATGTTTTTTTATGACTTATTCATTATTTAAAACTTCATTATACCATCCAGACATACATTTGCATCAACCTATCATACCTTTAAAATATTAATCAATATGATCATTCATCATTGCCTGCGATCACTTAAATCCTAAACCGATCCTTCTAATCCAAACTTATAACTTTTTCCCTATTTGGGGAACATCAAAATTTGCAATGTATCTATAATCTTCCGTACTTGGGGAAAATCAATTTTCCATCATCATAAAATTAAAAAAACAAGCATTATCTCAAATGAGTTAATTTTATCCTTGGGTAAATTTCATACATTCCTTCATCACATCCATAATCACAACTCTCTAAAGGAAGAACTATATTAGGCCTGAGTTCTATTTGGACTATGTAGGCAATGTTAAGTTACATGGGGTATCTCAGGTAAGATATACCATTATTAATTCCCATTTCCCTCATCTCATCCTTAATCTGTGTAATACGTTAAAACCTTGATTTATGCTTGAAAATCAATCAATCAATTAGTTATCCATCTAAGCTCATAAGTTTCATGCTACTTGGGGAAAATCAAGCTTATGACTCCATCATTGGGATAATTTTATCACATACACCCTGATTAGGGAAAATTAAAGTGTGCAACTTATCTAAAGATATATCTTTCCAAAATTATCCCTATTTGGGGCAACTTATTCCATCATCAACCAAAATCAAATCATACAAACATTATCTCCAGTGGGTTAAGTGCATCCATGAATTAATCTCATCATCACATCCTACATCCCAAACCCTATTTATTTATCACCCACCCATTTATTCTTGCATTCTATATTATTCATCTCTTTTTCAAGAACCCATCTACATCAATTCATTCTTATGTGTCATCTTGAGGGGGAATCATCCATCACATTCTTTCATCATTGTCATCTAATTTTTCATCCACATTTTTTTGGATTTTGTTTTTTGGAAAAACTATTACTTCAATCATCATGTCTCACAATGACTCATCAAAGAGGATAAATATGTAGACACTTCATGATAAGTTTAAATAATTAGTCTATTATTCACATTAATATCCCTAACCTTCACTATGCATCACCCCTAGCCAATTAAGTCATTTATTTCCTAACCACCTCTAATCCCATAAAATTTACATCCTCTATAATTAGTTAATTAATCCAAATTATTTAATTAATCCTTCCATAATTACATGTATTTTGAATAACCACAATTATCAAAATCTAATAATGAAATAACAACCACATCATGACATAATATTCCACCCCCTTCGACTTTTCAAATTTCAATGATGCCACAAGCTCTACCTATCCCCCATCATATGGATTCTATAATCCAAAGACCCTATTTTATAAATTTTAATGTCACAAGATATATTTTTCTCCCATCATCTAAATTTTATAATCCAAAGATCCCTTTTTACAAATTTTAATGATGTCACAAGCTCCACCTATCCCCCATCATCTAAATTTTATAATCCTAAGATTCATCTCTCCAGATTTAATAATCCACCTCAAATACCACTAACATCCACTATCAAATTAAATAATCCTATTTAATCCTACATTGGCCTATTATCCCCACCTATTTCCTAATCCTAAAATTCCCACTAAATAATTTAATAATCTTCTATCAATTTAATCATCCTCCACCATTGATCTCCAACCAAGATCAATGGCTCTCATTAATCAAATCAAATTTATAAATGGATCCATTCACCTTCATTTCCACAAAGCTTAAATTATATAACAAAGTGTTATCCAAAGCCATCTATCAAAGCTTCAAGTATCATCAAGCCAATCAATAAAAAAATCAATATTGTAAGGAGAAGTGATGTTGAATCACCGACATGTCTCAATCAAGCCTTTTGAAACTACAATAATCAACAATCAATTTAAGCGAAATCCAATCTACAAAAGAGTAAGTGAAGGTATGTTATTTTGCATTTTTAATAATCCTTTATTTAGTTTATTTTTAGATAGCTCATTTTAAGTACACTAGAATATATAATTTAGCATTTTCATTTATTTTGGATTTTGGATAACCATATAATAATATTTTTCTTGTGTTATAACTAATTTATGGTTAGAGACCATAAATAAGAACTCTTTAGGATGAAATAAAATGAGGATGAAAGCTTGAAGGATTATCTTGACTGATTACTCTTTATCCATCGATGATGAAATACTACATAGACCAAGAGTTAATCAAGATGATATTTTTGAAAGGACTATATGATGAATCCTAAGATGTTATGAACTTTATAAGGAAAGGATATGTAAACAAACTTGAAATCTTAGATATCATTGATCTTGGTAGTAAATACTCATGAACCGTGCCTGAAATTTGAAAGAAAAAATAAAGGAAAGGAAATAGAAAAATGAGTCAATTCATGGAGGATTTTTTTAATATAAAAATAAACATCTTGGTGCAATTAAAAATTTCAATGGATGGGATTCAATAAAAACCTATGACTAGTGAACCTCTAGCTATATATTGTCTTAGATGTAGAGACAAATATACACTTCATGATTGTCCTCTTGACAAAATGAATGTTTGTGACATATGTGAGAAAGACCATTCCACTAATAATTGTGAGTTAATACCAATGATAAAAAACACATGAATAAAATCACTCAATAAGAATAAGAGCTTAATTACATAGGATAAAGATAAGGGGTAAACTTCCCTCCTAATCAATATCATAACCTATTTGTTCCTCAAGCTCCTTAGACTACTTATTAGTGGGCCACACCATGGCCTGTGACATAATAATGGGGACCATATATGCCAAAATAATGGAATGACCAACCATAGTCCAACCCAAAATGGGCTAACTATTACCAATAACCATGAATACCTTAACAGTTTCAATAATAGTGATTCCTCAACCAAACTATAATAAATAATTCCAAGCCCAAATATGAATGTAAAAATAGTAACAAGAGCCTTGATTCTTGGTCCTTCCAATACCACTCAACAACATCAAAAAAAGTAGGTAAACCAATCGCAATTACCCTCTCAAGTTATGGCAAACCTAAAAAATGTTAGATAGGGAGCTCCTATCTATAATGTGGAATAAAAAAATACAACCTTAATGCTATCAGTTATGATAATATTCAACTTCATTAAAAAAAAACTCTACTAAAAACTTATTCCCCCAATATTGTTGAATTATCAAATGAAAAATAAGGGCAAATTTCTCCTAAAAATAATTACAAAATGATAACCCACAAATCAAAAATCCTACCAGGTTCCCCATCAATCACATTCCTAAAAATATTAAAGGAGAAAAAAACATGCCAATAAATACTCTATGTAACTAAATCTAATCTCATCTAGGAACTTAAATGCCCAATCATTGAGTTCCACTCTTTCAATCCATTTGAGATGTCCCGAATCTTAATATAACTATTAAGGAATTTTGCATAAAATCTCTGGGATTTTAAAAAAAAAAAAAAAAAACCCAATTCCATCCAAGTTGATTGTAAATTAGTTGATATTTTGGTGGGAAGACTTTCCACCAAAATATGGAGACCTAAGCAGTCTGGTGGTAGAAATATTAATTAAAAAAAATAGAATACCAAATATCCTAATAGATTTGGGTGTTTCTATTAATGTTATGATTGTTGATATGCTACAAAATTGTCCTTAACCAATGTGCAACCAACTTCTAAAATATTACAAATGATTGATCAATCCATTAACAAACCAAAAGGTATCATTTAAGGCATTTAAGTCAACATATAAACTTGGTAATATCATGTGGACTTCATGATACTTTAGCCATGAACCCAAAAGATTGAATATCCACCAATATTGGGAAGACCTTGGCTTGCCACAAATACTAACTTCATAAATTGTTGATAAAGGGACATGAAAATATCAAATAGGTTTAATGCTAATAAAATATCTCTATACCCACCTATAAAACCACCCTCTGAATATCACAATAATTTGTGTGTGGATGAACCTAATGAAACTGATAATGAAGAAAGTATTTCTTCCTTGGTGGTTATGTCAATTCATAAACACATGAAGGAACTAGGAGAATATTATGAGGAAGGAAGCAATCAAAAAATAATTTTTTAGTAAGGCATTGTTAGTTGGGCACAAGACAGTCAACAATAATATTTAACATCTTTTCACTATCCCTTAGCAAAACTCATCCCCACTAGTGAGATGTTTTTAAAGACATAGTAACTTTCCACATGTTACAACCCCACTCTTGTCCACTAAACTCATTGATGAGTGAATTTTAATGTTGTTTGAGGAAATTGATTCATAATTTTTTTCAAGCTTTTGATCTAAGGGTGCTCAAGTTATTTTGGTGAATACAATTTAAAAATATTTTCCACCACTATTTCCACCTAATTTTTTCATGCGAGCTCAAATTTTTAGATAATTATAACTTTTGATCAGTAGCTCAAATTTAAGTGTCATATTATTCAAAAGTGCTTATTTTTTCATGCTCTACACATTGGTTACATTTTTGGCCCTATATAAGTACCTATTTTAAACATATTGTACCTCTTGGATGAATTATCATTTGAGCCTGATGTCCCTCTAGTTCTTTCATAGCTATACACAAATTACTTAGATGTATTCTTGGTTATGAATGACGTCTATACGAGTGTGATTATATTTGAAACATTGAGGGGGAGTTCACTATTAATAGTTATAAGGGGGTATTATGTATTCTTTGATGTATTTTTTATAGTCTCTCTTTTTGCATTATGTTGATTCCTACACTTACTGCTCATTTGGATGCATTCTTGGTTATGTCTGATGTCCTCTTCATGAGCATTCATTATTATTGTAACCAAGGGGTAATTGTAATTATTTTATATAGCATTAAAATTCTTTGGTGTCTTCTCTTATTCATATCAAGTTCACTTGAGAGACACACACAGGGGGAATTTGATTCTACACTAGTGGTTTTTCTTAGAAAGATAAACTATGCTTCTTAGCATGATTACATGGAACACTTGATCATAATAAAGAATCATATTCCATACCTATATGGACATATTACTACTCCCATTGATCCTATTCAATATATTAAGTGGGATAACACTTATGATTACTGTTACATGTTTCCATGGATATTTATTTCCATGTGGAACATATGTGTCCCTACACTATTTGGAACATTCTTTAGTCTATTTTTAGAGACATTGATAAGATTTATATCACTCCTCCTCTTCCACTTCCTATCATATCTTTAGATAATATTGTACTCTCTCCTCCTACTCCTATTTCTTGTGATAACACATCCATTCTTGATAGTGATCTTCCTTCTATTGAGCCACCACTACAGGATGAGATTATGCCAAAGCTTAGTTGTCCCATTATAGATTATTATTTGTAATTGTGCATGATGTTATTATTATAGAGCCATAATAGATTGGTAATTTAGATAACTCTAATATTTATAGTGATATTACACCTTGTGAGATCATCGATGACTCTTCTCTTCCTATAGATATTCAATCTATGGATTTGTATGCTTCATCTACAATCTCTTCTTCAGCTTTAAGGGTTGTTGAGTCATTCTCTTCACCTCACATGGAAATCATTTTAGTGAATGCTCCATACTATTATTCTTCATTAGAATCACTTGTACTTAATGACACTTTTGAGCCTGAGTACATCTCTGAGATTGATGACCCTTCTTATAGAATAGATGCTACAATAGTAATGGGGATACACCTCCACAATATCTTTACCACATTGCAGATGTTGAAAAGTTATATCTTTATCCACCTACCTCTAGTCCACTTCTAACATTAAAAGGTACATGCATATTGATCTAGGACTCATCAAACATTAGGTAGTCTACTAATCAGTTACAAGGCATTTAGTAGTCTATTTTTAGTTTACTTCCATTACATAGAGGAATTATCCCTCTTAATATGAATGAAAAACATAGTTCCTTGGTTGGATATATATTAGGGATTCAATGGACACATTCAATATTTCAAGGTGATCCACTCTTTATGGAACTTACTTTTGATATGTTCACTTTAATGGCATTATATTTAGTTCTTGTGCATGATCTTGCCAAACCTATGCCACATTTCTATTCTGGACCCTACTCAAAGTTATTTGTATTGATACCTTTATCATACATTATGGAATGGGTAGAATTCTTTACACCATTCATTTTCTTCCTTCGACAAATGGAAGAAACATTATTTAATGTAAATGGAGCTTATTTAATCTTCAAGCAGAGGATCTTGTTAGTGACATTTATCATTTTATGAGCTCTATTGTAGGTAGCTTAAACATATTCTATGGGTACTTCTTACTTCTCCTTAGTATGTGATAATTTTCTCTCACTTATGGAGGCATTTTTAGCTATGCTCAACATCTTTAGAGCATGAACTTTCTCACCTTGCTCTCTTTTGGATAGCAATTTTGTCCTACAATTTTTCTCCTTTTCTCCACTTTATGGGAGTTGTATTATGTTTGGGTACCTCATCAGGCCTCATTTATGGGACCTAATTCTTCTACCCACCTAAGTTACACTACAAGGGGGTGTTATTGTAGGCTTTTTCCTACTTTTGGTTTTATCTATACAGTTATTAGTCAGCTTGATTAGGGTTGTTAAGGTTATTAGGGGAAATACACTTAATGTGTTTTCTAATTGTGAGTTGAGTTGTTACCTTTATGGTGACCTAATATCTCACTATATATTATACCTCTTTTATACTTTTTGGCTAATTATTTAATGAAGTTAAATTTTATTTTTCATCTTTATCTCACCTAATCCTAGGGTTTTATGTAATCTAGGATGTTCAAAGATATTGGAGTGATCCAACATGAGATGCCCCTAATGAGCTTGATGATGTATAAAAAGTTGTAAGAGACTTGTGTCTTGGTTGGATATGAGAATAGAAAGCCTATTCTAATTGGGATAGGGCTAAATAAATAGGATAAGGGTGTAGTGAACTACTATTTAAATAGGGAACTTTTATCTATTTGTAATTTCTAAGATTGAGACAATAACACCCTTTATAATTGTAGCTGGGAATGACAACTTGTGGTGATCTAGATTCACTCATGTACACTTGTGAAACATATATGATATGGATTTGGACATAAATAAGTATTGAATAACTAAACATAAAGATATTGATTTAAATGAATTAAACATAAGCATGCTTAGGTTTTAATATTTGAATTTTTTAAAATATTTGATTTTTTTATTGTTGTATTATTCTTGTGTTTTTTTTATTATATGATTTATTTATGTATAAAACTACCAGAGATGCATAATATTTATTAGACTATTGAGTACTTTGAATTAAATTGAATCCAATTGATAGACTTTGGTGCTCAATTTCATAGTGATTATGTATGGCCCCAACCAATTTAGCTTGATTTTTCCCTTGGTTTCCTCCTTTGTTTTGACATTTCATAGATTTTCCTTTAGAACCAAGTCACCAATATTGAAATCTCTACTATGATTTTTTTGTTATATACCTTTTGAATGTGATTATGATATATCATGATATGGTTTGCTACCTATATGTGTGTATTGTCCAATTTTTCCAATTCATGTAAACAATTTTCTTTATATTAATAATCTATAATAAGCCCTTTGAGGGATACCTATAAATATATAATTTCTAACTCTAGTGGGAGTACAAATTATATCCCATAGACCAAGGAGTATGGAGTGGCTCTAATGGGTGTGTAGATGTCCATACAATAATCCCATGGTGCATAAACAATTTGGTTGTGACATTCAACCCCAAATTTAGTAATTGTCTTAAGATTTTTTTTATGGCTTCTACCTATCCATTTCCATGTGGGACATAAGGGGAAGAAAATGTGTGTCAAATATTATATATAGTGCAATTTTTGTTGACTTCTTGAAAGACAAACCATTTTCTATAATGATGGATAAATGCAGTCTAAACCAAGAGATGATATTTATCATTAAGAGTCAATATATGTCCTCTCTTGTAGTATATCTTAAAATTATAGCCTCAACCCAATTAGTGAAATATTTAATATCTATAATTATAAATTTATGTCCACCTAATAATTTTGGATTTATTTTGCCTACAAAATCAAACCCACAAAGTGTGAATGGCCAAGGTGAAATGATAGGCTGTAATTCATGTAAAGGTACATAGTTTATATAATTGTGTCTTTGGAATTTATCACATAATTTCACATATTACTAAAACTCATGTTCCATGGTAGGCCAATAATAACCTAACCAAATTAATTTGTATGACATTGCTTTTCTATTGAAGTGTTTTCCACATTTGTTGTCATGTTCCTACTATATTTCTAACTTAGCCTCCTTTGAATTTAGACATTAGAGTAAATATCCATCAAACAACAACCTAAATAAGTTTTCCCAATGATGATATATCGATCTATGTCTCTTTATAATTTATGTTTATAATTTTTGGTGAAGATCAGATGTGAATGATATATATATATATATATATATATATATATATATATATATATATATATATATATGAACCTTTCTCATTATGTGTAGTTGCCAAGACTGATAATGCAACTAAATTTGTGTCTAAAAATGATGGCTCTTGTGTCTAAAAATTTGATTATCATTTATGCCAATCAATACTAGATAAGCAACACTAGCCATTACATCAACATGATGGTTATCTTTTCATGGAATATTCTCAATCAAAAAATTATTGAAATGTGCATGTAAACATTGTACCATATTTCTGTATGGGATTAGTTTTTCTTCTTTTATATGGAAAACATTTGTGACTTGATTATCAACTAATTATCAATCCCCATAAATATTAATAGATTTGATTTTTAAGGCACGATAAACATGTAGCCCAAATAGTAATGATTCATGCTTGAAAATATTGTTTGTACAAGAAAAACTTAATTAGTACACAAATGGTATGGGCTCTCCTTATGGATTAATAAGAATAATTACTTCACTGGCAACTGACGTGGATTTTGAACCAATCAAAAAACATTTTCCATGTATCCTTAGTGGTATTATATGTAGTGAAATCATCGTAAAAGGTATCTATGACTGGTGTTATATATTGTAATGGTGTGACAACTAACTGATCTACAATAATTTATCCTTTGATTAATTTTTGAGATATAATTTTAAGATTAAATTCCATGAGTAACATTACCCATCTCACTATGCATCCTGATAAATGATGTTTTGACATGATAAAATTAAATGGATATGCTCTAGTGATAACTCATTAGTAATCATATATTGTCAAAGCTTCTATGTGGAAAACACAAGAGCAAAACATAGTTTTTCCATTATAGTGTAATTTTGTTTCATAATTAATGAATGTGCAGCTAATATATCTAGAGGTTGAGATAACCTTAAGTTTAGTCATACATATTTACTATTAGCCCCCTACTAGCCCCATACCCCATATTCCATTTAGTCACACCACCTCAACCATTACCTATGGTATGGTATTATATATATGCACTACCACTATGTACAAGACTATCTTACTATACTTTGAGAGCCTTAGTTGAGAGAGAGAAGAGCCTAAGCCTCTAATCTCCCCTATATTTACCAGGCCCTAAAATATATATTTGTGAACCTTTTCCCCCTCTTTCCCTCCCCGCTACGATCTCTTTTTTATGATTCATTGATGGGGAATATATAGTATATGTTGGTAGATGGGAGACTATATAAATAGATAGAGTTAGTAAGTGTTTCCAGCATGGATACTAGTCAATAGAGAATATATGGTAGGTGGGTATATATATATATATATATATATATAGGGTGAGTGCTCCCAACATAGACTCTCAATTGTCATATATATGGTAGGTGGTAATCCCTATAACCTATATTCAATAAGTATTTCTAGTGTGGTGTAGACTTATTTCCAGCAATAGGCTATCACTAATTGGTAGACATATATAACTGGTGGGTGATCTCAATGTAGATTTCATTCTAATACTATAACAGTCCATGATTAGTAATAATATAGATAGTCTTGCCACACTACATAGCTAGTCTATAGGAACTTACTTGCCTACATATTATAATTATAGAACCAAAGAATATTGAGGGTGTCTCTCGAGTGATAGAATATATATACTAAGGGAAGCTAAGGGGGAGGGGCCCTTTGCCTCCCCTATATATCTATATGAAAAACACATAGATCTCTATATATGGGGTTGAGGCCCTACATTTAACCTATATTATCTATAGGGTGGGTCCTGTCACTTGACAGTCCAATCCCCAACCCTTCTAATCAGTAGGAACTAGGTGCCCCTCCCTTTAGATCTTATTTATATATCATTTACAAATTTACTCTCGAGAAGGCCAATGTTTCCTTTCCACTAGGATGAGAGGCAAACATATATATGCTATGCTTAGGAGATATATATAGGGATAGGGCCTGACATCTATAGTTTAGTTGGCTAAGGGAAGCAACCTAACAACTCTAGTTATAGTTGATGCTCAATAGATTTGATAGTGGGGGTCGTTAGATATCTCTGACCACATTTAATGCTTGATTTATAGAGATAGAGATAGATATAGTAGGGGAAGCTATAATCTATATATATAATTTCCCCTCAAGTTTATGTTTACATGAGTTGTATTATCAAGGAATTTATTATTGATATTTTTTTCTTTATTGAGTGTTAAATTCTATATACCTTTGGGCCTAATGTTTATTCAAAAAATATATTTTTCATAAAAAATATTTTCTTATATTTAAATTTTTTTATTTTAAATAAGATTATAAGTTTATATATTTATATTATGTGTGATACATACATACATACATACATAAACACACACACACACACACACACACACACACACACACACACACACACACACACACACACACACACACACACACACACACACACACACACACACACGTATGTATGTATGCATGTATGTTTATATACACATATATGTATTTTCACGTATGTATGTATGCATGTATGTTTATATACACATATATGTATTTGTGTGTGTGTGTGTGTGATGTAAAAAAAGTGACCCACTCTTTGTGATCATCATCATATTGTGATAAAAAAGCACTAAGTGCATGATCTATAGCTAAAATGTATAATAAAAGTGGTCTATCTGAGATCAGAGGCATGAGAATATGTGGATTCAACAAGTATTGTTTGAGTTTATTAAATTTTCCCTAACATTTATGTCAGATTACAAATTTGTATCTTTTTAAGTAACCTTGTAAAGTGTTGGGTCGTATATGCTAATTAAGTGACAAAGTGATGTATCCTTTGAACTTTACCTTATAAAGACTAGAGTTGATTAAATCCTTGAGGTGGAAGAATATATATAATAAATTTTACTTTTTTTATAACAAATTTGATACCTCATTATGATATAATGAAACCTAACAACTTGCCTGATGTTACTCCAAAAACACACTTTTTAGATTCAGACGTACATTATATTATTGTAATCGCTTAAATGTCTATCATAAATCCATTTCATGATCTTGCATTTGTTTTAATTTTAAAAGTATATCATCCACATAATCCTCAACTATCATGTGAATGAGATCATTAAAAATATTTACATGGCTCATGAGTATGTAGCTCTAGCATTTTTTAATCCAAAAGGCATAATGATGTAACAAAATTCACCCAAAGGTGTGACAAAATATGTTTTATCTTGATATTACTAAATAGTTTTGATTTTATTATACCTATAAAATCCATGAATAAATTATAGCATCTCATATTATTCTGTGGAATCTACTATCATATCAATGTTAGGTAGTGGGAAATCATCTTTATAACAAACTTTATTTAAATATTTGAATTTTGAACAATATAAAATTATCAAGTTAGGTTTCATATCAACAAAATATTAGATACCCATTCTAGATAAGATATGGGTTGAATGAAACCTTCACCAAGTAATATTTGAATCTCTTCTTTTATTAACAATGTAAATTTTGGATGTATTTTACGTATTTTCTATTTTCACCAATTTTTCATATGGGTAAAGTGTTATTTGACAGACTGCAACTGACATATTAATGCTTGACATATAAAAATATGCATAAGTGAATATCTTATGGAAAACATGTAATTCTTATCTTACCATTTTATCCTCATCCTTTTGAAGTGAAATGGATAAAATAACTATTGATGGATCTGTATTTGTTCCATAATTAAACTTAATTGTCTCTTCATTTAAAAGTGTAGATAGATCTTTAATATAAGGTGTGGTAGGAATGGTATCCAAACCTTTATCAAGTAAATCATTTGGTGATATTTTAGACTTTCCAAAATATGCATGAGCATTTTCAAAATGAGGAAAGTTATTCTTATGATAGAAGGAAGGGAGATCATCATATGATCCTATACATTCTAGCAAATATTAATCATTATAGAATTCATATAGTGTCAAGATATCTGGTGAAGTTATTTCATCAATGAACTCTAGTTATACAAAAAATAATGTAGATATATGATTTACCGAATGCTTAACATGTTGAATACATTGAATGAAAATTATGGGTCTGTTGGCATGTGTAAATAAGTTTAAGTTTCTTAAATGATTTGAATAACCAAGGCCTTGTTTTCCTTTATGAGTGAATACCTCAATAGGATTAATAATGACTTGTGTGTGCTTCCCTAGTCCATGTCCTCTATAACCCATATTTTGTAAACACCTTAAGCCAAAGTCAAATTATTTTTCATGTGTATCATTAGGGGAAGGGTATTTTTGCATAACTATAGGAGTTACTATATAACTATGAATAGTGGGTTGGACTATTATTTGAGTAGAAAAATCCATATGGGGAACGTAATTTAGTTAAGATTCAGTTACCTAAAAATAATTAAATGGTTCATGATCCATGGGAAATGTATATATATACCCTTGATAACTAAACTTTAAACATGCATGTAAATTAGAAGGGACAACCTACATATCATGGATCTAAGGTTGCCCCAATAAAATGTTATAATTAAGATAATTATGAATGGCTTAGCATGTTGTTTAAATCATTCTAAGACCTAGGGTAAGATTAAAATTAATTTATCCCAATACTTTACGATGAATATTATCAAAGACTCTAATATTCATGTTAGAATGGTCTAAATTTTTCGCATGTATGTTGAGTAGTCATAGGAAAGAAATATTGAAAATATTTAAACTTGAACCATTATCAACTAAGACTCAATTAACCCTCATGTCATCAATTCTAACTTGAATGTATAAATAAAATACTAGTTAATGATGTGATATGGTGACAAATATTCATTTTCAAAGGATATAGACTGTTCTATCCATTATAATGTGCTAATGATAGATGTATCATAATTTGGTTCAACATTTATTGGAACAGTAGTGTCACACAATGTCACATATAATATATCCTTGTACATATTTTATTATTTAAGTAAATCTAAAATGGAAACCTTGGATATCATACCATTGAAGTAATCAATAAGATTATATCATTATATTTTATTATCATATCACACATCCCAACTTCTTTTAGTTGTAACAACATGAATCGCATGATTTATTATAGCCCTAGGAGTAATAGTAGAGGTAGTATAGTGGCTGAGGTAATTTAGAGGTCTAGGAGTGGGAGGGATGAAAGGAACCAACTATGCTCTCTAACATATAATAGTAATAGGCATTAAGTCAAAGTGTACCATGTAACAATAATCACAAGGTGGTTCATTAAGAGGTTTTATGTTAAACTGTATCTTTCATTTTTAATGTATGTACCTAAGGGCTTATGTTCAAATTAAATATTTTTACACATTAGTGGTAAATTGCATGAAAAAAGTAAGTATTTTTTTGAAATTAAGAAATGATAAGTAACTATATTCATTACCAGCGTGATTACTATGAAAAATCATAAAATTAGTAATTAAAAACCCTAACATAGAAGTTAAGGTTCAAGGAGGAACCTAGGGTTGGTAGGGTTTGGGAAATGACATAAAATGATTTAGAACTTTATAAATTTAGAAACATGGAAAATAGGGAAAGAACTAAAGAAATAAAAATTAGCTATAAAACTAGAATATAGGACCATGACTAAGATGGAAAATAATAGTGTGGTTGTGTTGGTAGACTATGGATCCAAAACACGGTTTTGTTGGATCTGTAGACAAGGCTGCTAGATCTAGATATGGGCACAGTGCACATGTGTCCTTGGGGAGCATCTATGTCTTATAGGTGTTATATTTTATAAACTATTATGTCATGTTCATATTTTCCTATGTGTTCTCTTTAATTGCATTAGATCCTTTGATCTATCATAAAAACTAGTGTTCCTTATTATTCACCAAAACCTTAGCTCAATGACCAAGAGGACAAATGCAATCACAAGGTAAAAAGGGGTTAATGGTCAAAGTTATGCTTGATATAAGCACCCTATATATTGAGTGTTGCCTACATACCAATAATCTAAAGAGGGATAAAAGACCATGTAGTTATCCCATGCTATGGCGGTGTGTGTGATAATAGTGGTGCAACATGTTAAATTATATTGAAATCTTTAGGTGATTAAGTGCTTCAACAATGACTTATAACCTTAGAGGTTTATGCAAACTTAGCTCAGGGATACTTAGGTTCTGTGAACTCTAAATTGGGAAAAAACATACCTTTATCTTAATGTGCAATTATATGTTGTATTAATTTTTCATATGTGAGCCTCATACGTGCAAAATTATTTGAAATTTGGCTTTAAAGTGATATTTTGGAAATCTTTTAGATGGGGCTCACTAAGACTGGGGAACAACCCATTACAAAAATTCAAATTTGAGTAATTATCTATTATTTGGTAGGAAGATTCAGTTGGCATAATTAGACAGTGATGGGGAGTGGGATTTTCCAAATAGGGTAGCCTTATCCAGGGAGCAAGAACATAAAACTTGAAATTGAGGATCAATCCCAAAGTCGGTTTAGGTTACTGATAATGTAGGATAGATGTATTTTGAGATCACTAGTTTCTCATGGGAATGGGTGATCCACAATAGGAGTGACGAAAACATTGTAAAGGACTATAGGATGAGGCATGAGCTAAGTGCATATAAGGAGTGGTCACAAGTACATTGTTTTAATACTAAATGTTAAGTTACATGTCTATAATGAGGTAAACAAGAAAGTGTTGAATAGGATGTGGAAGTATGATATTTGATCTTACTTAGGAAATAAATATTTATGATCATGGAAGTGGTAGAATGTGTTTTTGAGAGATGTGTAGTAATAGAGGAAAAGTTGGCACAAAAAACTGTCAGGAGAGAGAGAAGAAATAAAGTGGTATGAAGTCACATATTCTAATGATGGACTAGAGGAAGAGAAAGAGATGTATTTGGTTGATATGGATGCATTTTTTACATGCAATGTAAAAAGGTTATTTAATAGATAAAAATGCAAAATAAAAGGCAAGGGAAAACCTTGCACAACAATGGGGGGATAATCTTGTATAATAGTGTAAGAATATAAGGTGTACACATAAGTGTGCAAGAGTATGAGTAGTTGATATTTCAGTGAGAGGACAATGCACAAAAATGATATGCAAATAGTAAATAAAAGGATACACACCAAATTCATTTGGTGTGAATAGTAGCAAGGAACACTTATAGGGGATAGAGTGTGCAAAGACACAAAATAGCACCAGGCACAGGAAAAAAGTGGTTAACAAAGGAAAATAATATTAATGCATAAAGGAAGGTAAATGAGAGTGTGAAACAAAAATTAAGGAGTGTTTCATTAGGTAATGTCACAATGGGGGAATGGAAGAGTGAATTACATAACATAGATAAAGGAAGTCGACAAGAGAGGAGTGAGAGCTGGTGCAATAGTGAAATGAAGGGTTTTTAAGGAGAGCTAAATTTTTTGACGAGTTCGTTGACCAAATAATCTATAAGGAAAGATTCATCATGCATGGCACAAAGGGATGCCAAGATATTTGGATGGATTCAAAAGAGTGGGTTTCCCACTCAGTCTAAGTGTGTGACTATCATGTGTACACATTTTTTTACCTAGGGTGTATGATGTAGGAGCATCCAGGTTCACATGTAATCTTACATCAACCAAAAACATGAGTAGTTAGCTAATATAAAACTATGGTGAAGTGTTTTTTTGTTCTTATGTTATGTGGTATGTTTACAAACATCAAGACTCTTATATGAGTCACTGTATGACCTATTTATTTTTGCATTGACTTAGGGTTAAATGTGTTTTGGAGGTTCTTTGAGTGATTTATTTTATTATGACAAATGCTCCTTGATAATATTCATTAATTATTTCTATAGTGTTATTTTCATCCAATTAATTAGATTCAATGAACTTATTTATAAAACTTGGTTCTTGACATTCTTTTTCACCTCATAAAAATTATCATT
Organism: Torreya grandis; assembly: GCA_037957365.1. Classification (NCBI taxonomy): domain Eukaryota; kingdom Viridiplantae; phylum Streptophyta; class Pinopsida; order Cupressales; family Taxaceae; genus Torreya; species Torreya grandis. The sequence goes on along the minus strand of JARHVA010000772.1, from coordinate 2,288,336 downwards.
AGTCATTTGGATAGTTTGCCTTGATAATTATAAAGTTGTTTATTTAAATGAGGCTTTTAATTATATTGAAGATTGGTGAAGGGCATGTGATGTGTTATGGGGAGTTGAGTAATGTTTTAATTCAACATGTTATGTTGTGATGAATTGTCATAAAGACTTGTGTTCATTTAATTATTATTAGTGGGTTGTTGATCATTAGTAAAATTTGGGTGGATCATGTCTCTATATAAATACATATTATTTGTTTTAAAAAGGCATTTTACTCTAGATTGGAGAAAATGTCTAAATTGAAGTTGCAAGGAATAATGTGGTTAGTTCTATTCACATATTTGAAAAGCACTAGTGGAATTGAGTCATTTGAAACCACACTGCAATGTTGTATTATGCTTATAAGCTCATGGGTTGTGTTTATGGTAATGTGTTTGATATTTTTAAGGTTGTTTCATTGGTGATTTTTCTAATGTTATGCATTATCTCTTTGAATCAATAAATTTATGTTATTATTATGTGAATTTACATTATATATTTGAGGTTACATGATAAAAGACCTCTAACCTTAGCTACATCAAGAAATATCTTATTGAATGAGCTACAAGTGGAATTTATATGATTTGATTCTATGAAAGAATTATATACATAAGAAGGATATTTTTGAAATGTTTGGAGAGCATGTGTAGAGCCAATAAGTGTTGATAGAACATTGTGGTTGGATTATTTTGTGTAAGAAGTAATTTTGTTCAAGGGATCATAATTATGTATACCTAAGGGATCAATTCAAGATAACCTAATAAAGGAGAAGCACAATAGACATTTAACATCTCATTTTGGTATTGATAATACTTTGGTGTAGTTAGTAGGATGTTAATTTTATCAATAATGGGTATAGATGTGTGTAAGAGTGCAAAGTTTTCCAATTTAGAAAGGAAAATAAATAAAAATCAAGGTTACACCAACCACTAACTATTATATAAAATCCATAGGATGACATTAGCATGAATTTTATACAAGGATTAACAAGAACACATAAGAGGAGAAATTCCATATTTATAGTAGTGGAAATATTTTTGAAGATGGCATATTTCATTACATGAAAAAAGACAAGAGACATGAAAAATATTACAAATTTATTCTTTAGATAAGTGGTTATGTTGCATGGATTACTACAAAACATAGTTATATATTGGGACACAAAGTTTTTGGGCTATTTTTGACAAACTCTATGGAATAAATTCGGGAAAATTTTGACTTTCAGTTAAAAGTATCATCTACAGATAGATAGAAAAACTAAGGTTATGAACACAAGCCTTAAAAAATTATTGAGATGCTTGATTGACAACAAACCAAGTAAAGGGATATGATTTCAGTAGTATCAAAATTAGCATACAACAATTTGATGAAAAAAAATACTAAGAAATCACATTTTTAAAATTGTGCATAGGATTAACCCAAGAGGAATTATGGAGTTAAAATAAATTAGGGCACATGGAAGAAGTACAAAAGCATAATATTACATAGAATATATGCATAAGGTATGCTTAGAGGTGGAAAATAATTTGCAATAAAGTATTTTAATGTAGAATCAACATGTGGATATGAGGCATAGGAATAAGAAAATTAAGGTACGAGATATAGTATTGGTGCATTGTGCAATAAAATATTTTTGTAGGGAACATACAACAAACTAAAGTCGAAGAAAATAGGGCCATAAGTTTTTTAAAAACTTTTTAGTGAATGCCTATGAGATAGGACTACCTGATTACATTTACATAGTATCCATATTCGATGTGGATGATTTGTATAAATATCATGAAGGGAAATATGTTAATGGGGAGAAATAAATAGAATCACAAGTACATAATTAGATAGTTTAAGTACTTGATAAAGAATAGGAAATAGAAGCCATCATGGAATTCTAGGTTGAAAATAGGATCTGTGGAAAGAATATAAACAATACTTGTTCAAGTGAAAGAATTTGGCAATAGAGGACTTAACATGGTTGGATCTCACAAAGATTGGTATTTATGGCCATACTCTCACAAAATTTACCCTTTGAATAAGAGTTCACATTTTGAGCTACCCTATTAGGATTTTGTACTCTCATGTGGATTTAGTGCTTGCCATTAGAAAATTAATTTATTATTTTTTATGTGCAAATATTGTGTGGAGAAAATAATGCAAGTGATTTGTTAGAACAAATCACTTACAGTTTGTATAAGATAGGATAGGTTGAGTGATTTAGGGAGAGTCTTTAGGAGATAAGTGTGAGATATTTGTGGGGATAAGAAATTGGTGTTGACTCCTTATTTTTATGATAAATACACTATATAATGTAATCTCTTTCATATGAATAAGAATTGAAGTTGATTGACCCCAAAAATTGTGTTGTGCACATATGAGCCTTTGGCTCTTTCACAATGAATAAATTATCCAATATAGAGTAAATTCAACATCTGGTATCATAGCAAGTTCCCTTGGACCTCTATTTTTTTTGCAATTATTTTTGTCATCAAAATGGTTTAATGGATATGCAGTGTATCCCATGTGCAAATTCCATTTTTGTCCATCCACATTGCTTTTATGTTGCCAAAAAATTATAGTTCAATCTACGTGTACATTTTCTAAAACATGCCACCCCCTACATTTTTGTCTCTTCTTCCATCATGTCCATTATATTCATAGGATCCACTTCATTTTATCCATAGTTTGCATGAAAAATTAATTTTATGTTTATCAATTTTATGTGTGAAGGATCTGAGGAAGAAGAACATAAAATAAAAATTATCTTTTCAAGCATAATCATATGTCTTTATTGGATGCAACTCCATATTTGAAGGGCAATAATATGAAGAAAACATTACACCCATTTGATACAGAAGGCTTATAAATTTCATTGCTTCTGAAAGAACAAAAAAAGGTGGGCATTATTGTTTTGTATGTGGTCCTTTAAATCATTTAGCAAGAAATTATCCCTATAATGCTACATAGTTCTATCAGTACGATATTTTTTTATGAAGGTGGGACTATGTATCCTATAAGCATGCTTGCATATGGTCCATATGTGTATTGGCATTAGACATCAGTGCCCAATGTCATGCCTTTCACTAATATGTATGGTCCAACTCCTCCCAAATCTTTCCTAGTTAGATACTCTTCTTTCTCCTTGCTTGACATCCAAATGAGCTCAAAGCATACACCTTAGGATATCTTCAATGATGTTTTGACCTTATCTACCCTTTCCAACTTACCATCAAACTGTAGAAACCCTACATTGAGTTGCCTACAATATTCCTCCATCTTGTGGCATGTACAAACATAAAACAATAGTTTTATGTGTTTCAAATTTATGTTTTATGTCTTTTTAAGTTTTGTATTAACTCATGGTTTTTATAAGTGGTTTTATGTTGTGTTTTGATTTTAGTTATTTTTATTAATCTTGTGGTTTTCTAAGAAAAATCATGGTTTTGCTTAAAATTTTGTGGAATTAGATTGATTTTTAGGTCTTTTGTTTTTAATTTTTTTTTTAGGTTTGTGTTAAGGGGTATTTAATTTTAAAGTCATATAATTTTTTATTACTTAGTTTTCATTGTTTATATTTTTTTAATGTTTTTGTTATAGTTTTATAAATTAATTATATAATTTTTTTATGAGTCGTAGTTTTGTCATGTCTTTATATTTTGTCATTTAGTTTTTGTTGATTAATCCTTTGTCATATTTTGTCAAAAATATTGTGTCTAATGTCCTCATAGGATTTTTTTTGGTTATTTGTTTTTGTCAAAAAACATAAAATAGTCCTATGAAGGAAAATTTTGATAAAACAAGATATTCAATGTACTAATCTCCTCGATGCAATAAACACATTCCCATTCAAACCCAACATCAATATTATCAAGGAGGGGGGACAATATTAAGCTTTTTAGTCCATGTGGTTCATCTACCCATGTTCATACTAAGTGGGGGAATGTTAAGATTTAGTCCTTTCATGTGTATTTAGTGCTCCATAGTATAATATTAATTTATTATTATGTGTGTGGAGAAAATAATGTAATTGATTTGTTAAAACAAATTATGTAGAGTTTATATAAGATATGATAGGTTGAGGGATTTAGGGAGAGTATTTAGGAGATAAGTGTGTGATATTTTTTGGGATAAGGGATTGGTTTTGAATCCTTATTTGTAGGATACAAATACACTATATAATGTAATCTCTTTCATATTAATAAGAATAGAAGTTGATTGACACCCAAAATTGTGATGTGCACATCTAAGCCTTTAGCTCTTTCAAAATGAATAAATTCTCCAATATGGAGTAATTTCTACATACTCTAAGTGTCTAATGTAAGCACATCCATGGTGAAGAGTAGTATTACATCACTTAAAAACTAGATAAGTATAGTTTTGTGAATAAGGTTCCAACATATGCTCATCACACACAACATCATAATTGTTTGATTATTAATGAGTGGATAAATTGAAGGATGGATGAGTCTACACACACAGAATGGGTCAAAAGACAATTGTATATAATTTGGACTAAATTTGGTTATAATGGGTTTTTTTTTGTGCTATCACATAGGGAATCATTTAGTATGCATCCGAATGATGCTCATTGGCTGAAAAAACATCTAGTGAAGCATAAAAGGAAAAAATGAATTGGCACAACTAAAATAATATGTAAAGGCACAATCCATAATAATGGGCAAAATGATCATGGTTGTATAGGAACATTGAGGATTTTATGCATAGACATTTTCGTATTGATGTAGAAGTATAAAATATTTCCACCAAAGAGACACAAAAAATAAAAGAAACACTAGTGTAGCCCTAAGGCACATTGATCATTGATGCAAATATTTTTGCAAATTGATGTGAATCACATGTAAATCAATACCACTTTCATAGGAGGAACATAACCTTTGGGGATGCATGGTAACTTGTGTGGACATATTCATGGATATATTTTAACATGTGTCACTTCATGAAGCCTATATAAAGGTTTATTAAGAAATGCATGTGTAGGAAAGAGGCTACGTGGAGTGAGAAAGTTTAGGTTAAAGTTGTGCAATGTCAAGCATATTATTTAAAAGTCCTAATAATGAGGAATCAAAGTCTAAGAGACTTTATTATTGTAAAGAGAAAAAATTGAATTTACACCCTAAGATCCAAGCATAGCTTTTAGCTAGTACATTTGTAAAAAATTGTGTAACCCTTTATTACATTAATATATGAATCAAGTTTTTTTTTAATTTTCATATCTGAGTGTGTGTGTGTGTGTGTGTTTGATCCTCTTGCTTCATTGGAAACCCTATCCATATGATTGCACCATCTCTAAAATTTTCATATTTTCTAGTTTAATTTAAAATAGTCTTAGTTTTATTTTATAATGTGTTATTTGTGTGATTTGGCATGTTACAAGCCACCATGACTCATCAGAAAGCTTCCCTAAAGCCTTAGGTCTCACATAGATGAAAAAGGATTCAAGGAGGAAATGCTTCCAACAACCATTAAGGACCACGCATTGGACCTCTATATTTTTTTTCTATTTGAAATTATAATTATCTTGAAGTGTTTTTGGGTAGGTTACAAGGTTCTAAATCCCTTGAGAATGCCTTCAATAAGCTTCCTATCCTCATATGGATAGAAAAAAAGTTATAGATCAATAATATTTCAATGACCATTAATGGTTACCTCATGGAACTCAAGCTCTAGTTTATTTATTATAATTTTTTAATTACATTTCTTAAATTAATATTATTTGATTTTGAATAGGACCCCTTAATGACCACCTTTGCACTCCTTGGTCCATACAAAGGAAAAAATGTTCAAGGGAAAACAACTTATGGAAACCATTAGTGGTTGCCCAGTGGCCCTAAAGATTATTTTTGCTTAATCTATTTTTAATGATGGTTTTGTAGGTTACTCCAAGACCTAAAATCCTTTAAAATTTTTGTAAGGGCCTCATGGTTATAAAATTCCTCAAGATTATTAATGTATGAGCATCTCAGTCAAATGAAAAATCTTTCATTACCAAAAAACACAAAAGAAGTTTTGAAAGAGTTATATGGACAAATTCTAGGCTTAATGGAATTATAAGTCTAGGTTATAAGTTTAATAGAGTAATAGAGACCAATATTTGGGTCCAAAGAGTCTACACTAACCATAAATATTTTTGAGAAAATGGATTTCACTTCTCAAGTCATTTTAATTATTTATAACTATAAGTTGTAGATTATCGGTGGTCTCATAGAATGCACTAAGTATTCATAGATTCCACAAAGGCCAAGAAGGATTTAAATATTCAATAGAGTTCATAAAAAGATGTGGTGTGATTCTAAGTTAGAATTGATATTCCAATGGATCTGTGGCATCATGAGAGTCTAATGGAGTGCATAGTGGCCATAAGGTTGATTAGAGATCACTTGAGTTTTTGAGACCAATATTGTGATAAGTGTCACTATCATGGACTTTTATAATAAATGTTGAAAGTAATGATGAGATATAATTTAGAGTGGATGCATGACAAATATTTAAGTAGAGTTTAAAACTTCTAGGGTTTACACCAAAATAAAGGCCATAGTTAAGTCTAATGGACTTACTTGATATCAAATGGACTTAATGTCCATATGTCTATAAAGTGCTAGGAAGTCATTCAATAAATGACATGTTCATTAAAATAAGTAAATAAGATCATGACATGTGTCAAAATCTTACCGTTTCATAGTGGTAAGAGTCCATGGTAATCTTAGGTCATTATGCAAGTGACACATTGAAATTTAAGCCACCATATGTTTCATGTGAGAACCCCAAATTAGATGTTATGGATCTCTTTATAGATATCTCCATGGAAGATTTCAAATTGTAATGGACACTAAGTACCACATGCCTAGTGTGATATTTGTCTCTATGATCAACATTACCATGTGTGGCTATGGGAAGTTGGAGAGATAGAGGTCTAAAGTAGAAAGAGATGATCTTCTTCAATAGAAATTGGGTTACATGTCAAAAAAATAGAGATAATAATGAGGGGATAAGAATAAATGGAAAGAAGGAAAAGCTAGAGGCTTATAGTCTCTGGTGAAACATTGTGATCTTAGTCAATTATTTTAACTATAATTTTGTCTTAAACATGAATAAATTAAGTGTTTACCTCTATGTTTTATTTTAGAGAGATAACTAATGTTAGGTAGTGAGGTAACCATTTAATTTATTTTATAGTTCCTATCTACACCATGAAGGCACTACTTGTTGTCAAAGGATTTCAAGTTGTATACAAACCAAAATAGTACAATTTATTAATAGTTAGGGGAAGTTGAAATGACACATGAAGTGTTTTGATTTTACATAAATTTACTCATTTTTGTTGAAATATAGAGGCAGAAAATCAAATAAGGTTGCATATGCCTTGAGTAGGAAAATTATATCATTGACGAGATGCAAGTGGAAGTCATAGGATTTAATTATATGAAGAAATTATGTGTTGGATATGAATATTTTTGAAATGTTTGGAGAACACATTTTGAATCAACGATGTGGATAGAACACCATGGTTGGATTATTTTGTGTAAGAATTAATTTCATTCAAAGGAGTAAAATTATATATACCTTAGGGATCAATATAAGAGAACCCAATGAAAAAGAAACATAATAGATATTTAACATGTCATTTGGTAGTGCTAATACTTTTGAATAGTTGGTAAGATGCTACTCTTGGCCAAGGATGGTTACAAATGTGTGTAAAAGTGCATATATTTCCAAGTGGAAAAGGGAAAGTATCAAAACTTAGGGTTGTTCCAACCACTATCTCTTCCTAAAAAAACATCAAATGACATTAGAATGGATTTTATTTTAGGATTTACAAGAATGAACAAGGGGAGAAATTTAATATTTTTATTAGTGGATATATTTTTGAAAATGGATCATTTCATTGCATTCTAAAAGACAAAATATATAATGAACATTCAAATTTTTTTATTTAGAGAAGTGATAAGTTTGCACAGATTTTTGTGCAACATAGTGATAGATCGAGACATAATTTTTAGGACATTTTTAGTAAAATTTATGGAAGAAGTTAGGAATAATCCTAGTTTCAATTCAAAGGACCATCCATAGACAGATTAAAAAACTGAGGTTGTGAATAGACTTCTTATAAATTTATTGAGATGCCTTATTAGAGACAAACCAAATCAGTGGGATATTATTTTGGTAGAATTAGAATTTGTGTATAAGAAATCAATTAATAAAAGCACTATGAAATCATATTCATAAATTATGTATGGGATAAAACCAAGAAGAATTATGGATTTAAAACAAATCTAGGTGGCACACTGAATAAGTGCAAAAGTAGAAGAATAAAAAGAATATATGCACAAGGTACACCGAGAAGTGTGAAATAAGTTATAGAAAATTAGTCTACAATGTAAACAACAAATGAACATGAGGCACATGATAAAGGAATTTGAGGTAGGAGAGATATTATTAGTGTATTTGTGCAAATAAATATCTCCATATGGAACATACAACAAAATGAACCAGAACAAAATAGGGCCATGTAAAGTGTTACACAAATTTCTATTAAATGCATATAACAAATAATTACCCGAAGGCATTAACATATCACTCATATTAAATTTTGTTGATTTATATGAATATCATGGAGGGAATTATGCTAATGGGAAGAAGTAATAAAAATCACAAGTACCTAATTAGAGAGCACAAGTTCTTGAGAAAGAGAAGAAGGAAACAAAAGCCATTTTGGATGCTAAGGTTATCTAAAGGATGGGCAAGAAGGAATACAAACCATACTTAGTCAAGTGGAAGAACAATGTATTAGAGGAATCAACATGGTTGGATATCATATAAATTGGTTATTATGTCCATAATCTAGTAGACTTTACCATATGAGTAGAATTTCACAATATTAGTTATCCAAGGTGTTTAATGTAGGGGCATCCCTAACGATTTTTTTTACATCAACTAAAAAATAGCCAAGTCTAGTTTTATGTATAAGGCTATAAAATATGTAAGTTATGCATAAAAATTTAGTTTTTTTATTAGTAATGGGTGCATAAATTATACATGTGGAAAAATTAAAAATATAGATGTGTATAATTTGGACTAAGTTTGGTTATAATGGTTTTTAGTCAGTTTTTATTTGTGCCATCATGCATGAAATCATCTAGTGTGAAACCACATGATATTCATTGGGCATAAATGAATATAGAGAAGAAAAAATGGAGTAAATTATTTGGCATAACATAATAATGTGTGAAAACACCTTCCATTATAGTAACCACAAATATCAAATTGTTACATAGGGACTTGGAGGATTTCATGCATAGATATTATCACAAAAATGAAAAATTAGAAAGGATTGTGCCAAGGAGAATTGGTACATAGAATAAATGTTGGTATAAGCATGAGTAACTTTAACCATTGAAGCCAATATATTTTGAGATTGATGCAAATTACATGTGTCGATATTTTGCACTTCCATATTAGGCACACAACCTTTGGGGGCATGTGGAAACTTATGGGAGCACATGAATGGATCTATTTTTACATGTTTCACTTCAAGATGCCTATATAAAGGTGTGTTTATAAAGTCAATGGCATGAAAAAGGATAGGTGGAGTGATAAAGGGAAGGTTGATGATATGTAATGTCACACATCTTCTTCAACAATCCTAATAATGAGGAATGAAAATCTGCGAGACTCTATTGTTATAAAAAGAGAAGCTTAAATTTTCAAACTAAGATCCAAGTATATCTTGTAGCTACTATATTAATATAAAATTATGTAATCTCTTATTGCATTAATAAATTATTCAAAAACTTTATGTTTTCAAATATGAGTGTGTTGTGTTCTTCTAGCTATTGGGTTAGATTTTTTCCTTCATTGGAAACCCCATCCATATAAATGTGCCATCTCCAAACTTTCATATTTTCTAGCCTAATCTTAAAATAGTTTTAATTTTATTTTATTATGATTTATTTATGTGGTTGGTTACATTACATGAAACTTGACCTGTTAGAAATCTTTTGAAAGGCCTCTATGCCTCACATAAATGAAAGAGCCTTCAAGGTCAAAATACTTATAACACTCAATAATGTTTTCTTATTGCCCTTATAGGTTTTGTTTTCATTTTAATTTATAATTATATTCAAGTATTTTTGGGTGGGTTACAATCCTTCCAAGCCCTTGAAGAGGCCTTTAACCATCTTATATACCTCACATGGATAGAAAAAATGTTATATGTCAAAAAGTTTTGATGACCATAAATGGTTTCCCTATGGTCCTCAAGATATTATTAATTTTTTTTCTTAACTTTTTAAATGTATTTATTAAATTAATAGTATTATTTTTTAATAGGCTCACCTAAGAACCACACTTGCACTTCCTAGTCAAAATATATTAAAAAAGGCTTCAAGGACAAAAATATTCTATCAACCATTAATGGTTTCCTCATGGCCATCAAGGATTGTTTTATTTGAGTTATTTTTATAATGGTTTTTTATCTTACTCCAAGACCTAAAATATTTACAAAAGTCTATAAGGGCCTCAAGCTGAAAATTTCCAAAATCCTTCAAGCTTAATTATGCAAGAGAATCCTAGACATATATGAAATATTACATCACCAAAAACATGGTAAAATTTTTGGGTAGATTTATAAAGATAAATTATGGTATTAATGGAAATTTTATACTAAACTATGTGTATTAGAGTCACAAAGACCAATATTTGGGTTCACAAAGTTTGCGGCGGACACAAAGATCACTGAGATAATGAAGTTCACTTCTCAATTTATTTTATTTTTTTGTAATTTTAAGTTAAATTTTATTAGATACCTCATAAAATTTTCTAAGTATTTATAGATTCAAAAAATTCCATGAAGGATTTAAATATTCAATGGATTTCACAAGTAGACATGGTATGATACTAAGTTGGAATGATATTCGAATGGATCCATGGCCTCATGAGAGTCTAATAGAGTGAAAAATGAACACAAGGTTCATAAAATATCATGGGAGTTCATGAGACCATAATGGTGATAAATTTCATGATCATGACCTTCTATCATTAAGGTCATAAGTCATCGTGGGGCCATAACTTAGACTGGACATGTAAACAATCCTTAAGTGGAGTTTAAAACCTCTAAGGGTTCATGCCAAAACAAATTCCATAGTTAAGTTTGATGGAAATGTGTGACTATAAAATGGAATTAATAATTTTATGGATTTGAAAAGTTCTAGGAGGCCAAAAAAGTAATGACAAGTCCATTTCACAAAGGTAGCAATATCATGACACATGTCACAAATTTTTCAATTCACAATGATAATTATTCACAATGACATCAACTCATTATGCAAGTGTTAAAATGAATTTAAATGGAATATATACTTAATGTGAGAACCTAAATTAGGTGTGATAGTAGAACAATCTCAATGGAGGCTTTCACTTGGTAGTGGCCTTGAGGCATGCAACCACATGTGTGGTGTGGTAATAGTCTCCATGATCGATGTTACTATGTGTGGTTATAAAAATTTAGAGAGCTAAAAGCTAGAATATTAAAGGGATGATTATACTCAAAAAATGGGGATTCCTTCAACATGATAGAGAGAACAAGGGGAAAGAAAATAAAAATAAAGAGAAATAAATTAGAACTTGAGGTCTATAGTCTATGGTGAAAAATTATGATCTTAGTCCATGAAAGTGACTATAATTTTGTCTTAAACATCAATAAAGTAAGTGTTTGTCTCTAGATTCTATCTTATTTACTTAAGATATTGAGAGAGAGAACTACTAATAGGGAGTAAGAATACTATCTAATTGTCCCTTAATTCCCATCTACACGAATTGATATCAGAACAAGGTTTTCCTTCCTTGGCCATGTCTTGTGAGGCTCTAGTGTATTTTTAGAAGGTGTAAGAAAGTACTAAAATTACTAATATCTATGAGAGGAAGACATGTAAAATGGATGTAATCCCATTGGAAGAGGAACAATACCAAGGGCACCTAAAGTTACAGACTTGGCAAAGATGATTAGAGGGATCCACGCTAGATTGGAAGTAATGGAGATAACACAAATAAGGACCCATGTTGAATATATGAGTGAAGAATAAGAATTAGAAGATCAAGAGATTGAATTATAATATATGGTGTAAGAAATTGAAATCAAAATTTTAAAATCCATTACATAGTTAGTAGTAAGCCAAAGCCAGATAATCCTTACTACAATGTAAGCTTAACTCCTAAGGAGCTTATAAATTGTGTTATATATATGGAGACATACTTTGAATAAAAGTAAATAGAGTAACCTATTAAGGTCAAGTTTTCTTTAAAAATGTTTAAGGGTAATTCACCTTTATTATGGGATCATATGCAACCTAAAAGACAAAAGAAAGGTAAATAAAAAATCAAATTTTGGGATATGATGGTGAAAATATTGAAGGGTATGTTCTTGCCTTTAGATTACCATATGAGTTTTTTAAATAAATTATATTATTTTAGACAAAAAGAGATGATTATTAAAGAGTATACTGAGGAGTTTTTTAGACTCACCCTAAGAATTAGACATATAGAAGATAATCCAACAAAGGTGTCAAAATATATGAGTGGGTTGCATGTTTCCATTCAAGACTAAATTAGTTTGTTTAAACTAAAAAAGGTGGATGAATCTTATCAACATGCATTAAATGTGGAGGAATTTTTTTCTAGAAGGTTACAAAGGAACTCTAGAGGTAGAGGGAGATTATTGAGAGGAAGATGAAGAATAAATGGTGGAAGAGGACACAAAAATCATTAGGGATAAGTAAGAACCTCTCAAATTCAAAATGAAAATGCAAAATAAAGAGGTTTTTATAAAATAAGTGGATCCTTCAAAATAATAAGTAGTAGAGGCTTCATGGGTAAGTGCTTTAAGTGAAATAAGTATGTTAGATAAAGATTTTGAGTGTTAATAAGCACTTCAAAATAAAAATAAGATAGTTGAACCAAAAAAACATATTACTCAGGGAGATAAATAAATTGTTGGGTCTCCAACACACATAAAAAATCTAGAATTAGAGTCTATCATGAATTAAAAAAATTTGTTGCTAAAACTAGTGAAGGAGCTAAACAAAGAATACAAATGAAGAGTATATTTTGGACTATCTATAAATTGGGAGGTAAGAGTTGTAAATAAAATGTTGATAGTAGTAACACAAATAAATTTGTGTATAATATAAATAAATGGTGGGAAAAATTGGGCATCCAATGCCATTTAAGGATTCATTATTGCTTAAGATTCATCAAGTATTAGTGAATGAATAACATGTAATGAGTTTCAAATTGGATCATATAAGGATAATGTTTAGTGTGATATTTTCCCAATGTATTTATGTTTTGTGTTGTTAGGAAGTCCATGGTAGTATGATAGAAGAGTTGTGCATGATGGTGGAGTGAACATGTACACTCTAGTGAAGGATGGGAAGATGTCAAATTTTAGCCAGTTGAAGGCTATTGTATAAGAGGTGAACAATATTCCTAATGCAATGCTATTTTACAATAAAGTGAACATATGAAAAATATGTGGTTTGATTTAATTCTAAATCCTATGCCAATTGTGACAACTAATAAGCTGAGTGATCTTCAAATTTATATTCATAATTATTTAGGAGAATACGTTGATATTGTGTCAAGTGGTTTTTTGAAGGGACTACCACCTATGAGGAGCATTAGTCATCATATAGATCTAATGTCGAGAGCAAGTTTTCCAAACAAGTAGCTTATAGAATAATTCCAATGGATAATGAAGAAGTAAAGAGGTAAGTACATGAATCACTATAAAATGGTTTAATCCAAGAAAGTTTGAGCTCATGTGTGGTCCTAGTTGTATTAACACCCAAGAAGGGTGGGGATTGGAGAATGTGTACATATTCAATAGAGATAAAAATAATAATCCTTAAGTACATGTTTCCATTTCCAAGAAATGATGACATGATGGACTATTTGAGTGGAGACAAGCACTTCATCAAGCTAGATTTGAAAGTGGATATCACCATATTCAGATAAAGGAAGGTGATGATTGGAAGATTGCATTCAAGACAAATGATGGATAGTATGAGTGTCTTATTATACCCTTTAATTTATCAAATTCCATAAGCATGTTCATGAGACTTATGAATGAAGTATTTAATCCATTTATGGGTAAGTTTTTTATTGTTTATTTGGATGATATTTTTATTTTTTGTCATTCTAGATATGAGAATTCAAAGCATGTGAGGTTGGATTTTGCAAGTTGAAGTAAGAGATGTTTTAAGTCAACTTAAATAAGTGTAGATTCATGTAATACAAGATAATATAAATGGAATTTTTGATCTTAGAAGATAAGTTAAATATGGACCCTAATAAGGTGAAAGAAATTATGGAGTGTCGTTCACAAAACATTATGTTTGAGACAAGGAGTTTTCATTGGTTGGGAATTTTCTATAAAAAGTTTATTAGAAAATTTAGTGACATTTGTGCAGCCATTATAGAGACTATGAAAGGAGATAAAAATAAGTTTCAATGGACAACTGAAATGAAGGATAACTTTTAGTTTTTGAATAAAAAATATTGGAACAGTTGGTTTTAGCTTTACTAAATTTTGGAAAATTATTTCAAGTGGACTAGGATGTAATAAGAATAGCCGTAGAAGCAATACTAAGCTAAGAAGGGAAGAATATTTCATATTTAAGTGAGAATTTGAATGAAGCTAAGAAAAAGTATTTAGTTATGACCAAAAATTCTTTGTAATGGTTAAATCTCTTAAAATGTGGAGGCATGAATTGTTTCTAAAATAATTTATTTTGTAAATGGATCAAGTTTTACAATTCTTAAACAACTAAGGTAAGCTTAATAAAAAACACATGAAATAGATACAGTTTCTTCAAAGATATATATATATATATATATATATATATATATATATATATATATATATATATATATAAAATTGGGTAATCCAATAAGGTTGTGTATGCCTTGAGTAGGAAAATTATTGTTGTGAATGAGATCATAGTAGAGGTCATTTGGTTTGATGTATGAAATATTTGTAAGAGGAAGATTTGGATTTCAAGGATACATGGGCAGTATGCATGAATCCAAATAATATTGACAGAACTCCATGGCTATAATGTATGGTTCAAGATGGATTATTACTCAAAGGAAAGTGGTTGTGCATATATCAAGGTTCCATGAGAGAGGACCTACTCAAAGAGAAACACAAGGGAGGCATTTCTGGTCACTTTGGGCATGATAAATCTTTGGCATAGCTAAGTGATAAAAATTAATTTCCATATATGATCATGGATGTGAATAAGTTCATGAAAAGGTGTGTAGTTTACAAACATGCTAAAGGCAAAAGTCATAATATGGGACTGTATCATCCATTACCTATTGTAGATAGACCATGGGATACATTGAGTATGAATTTCATTTTTGGGCTGAAAAGAACTCGATGAAGTAATTATTTTATTTTTATTTTTGTGGATAGTGAATCCCTGTAAAAATTTAAATAAAATAGATTTAAATATGCTGATGATACTAAATCTACTCAAATCTTTATAAAGATCACTAATATGAGAGAAATTAAAGGAGAAATCAAAATTATTAATAAATTCTTACCAGCATTTTGATCCTCTTTGGCTTCCCTCCAAGATGTTCTATTGGATTCTTAAATGCAACTTGACTTTATGTTGGATTGCTTGAATAATGGCTTTAAGATAAATGGCTCAATGAATTGTTATGATGGATGTAAGATGGGCTATGAAGGCTGATGCAATAGAGACAACACAGATTCATATTTCTTCCTTATTCATCCAAGCTTGGGAATACCTCTATTTAAAGAAGTTTTTTGGAAGGGATTGGAGGGGATATTTCCCTCTCAAGTTTTGAATTTGAAGAGGGAGAAGGTTTTAAATTTTGGAAGCCTCTAGAACTTCTTTTAGGAGGGAAGCATGTGAGTAATAAAAGATTTATAAAATTGGGAATTAGCTGGAAAGTGGGGTAAATTAAGATTTTGAATAATAGGAAAATTAAATATGTGGGAAGTGGGATTTTCATGTAGTTTAGGATTAATTGATTAATTGACTTAGGGGGACAAAAGGGTTAATCTTAATACATTATTAAATGTCGATATTAGATGAGATTAGGAATAATATAATGAGTTAGTTTGGTAAGAAAAATTAGGTACATATATTTTACCCCTCTTTAAAAGGGTATTATGAGTGGAATAAGTGGAAGGAGTAATGGTATTTAAAAGAAAAACCATGTCATAGATGAAAACATTATTAGTAGGTATGATGCCCCTCGAGGGAGCATGCAGAGAGGAACAAGTTGAATGGTCACTCGAATAGGAATCCCCAGGGAAGGATAAGACCAGGATGATTATAAGGGGTTGAGATGCCCCGAGTATTGATGTAACTACAATTGAGATGCCCCAAATAGAAATTCTATGGGATAAAGTACCTTAGCCATGAGAGATGAGTTTTAGACAAATGACCAATGTCTAGAAGTGACACGGTTTGATGAAGACAATAAGACTAGAATTTTAGAGATGTAGACATGGTTCAAGAAATAAAGAGATTAGATAGACCACCAGTTAATGATGAGTCCTAAAGTAAATACACATGCTTGGGATGGAATAAGGCCTATAGAGGAAATTAGATGGGTTACTAAGGATAATTAGCCAATTTATGTGAAATGTGTAGTTGTAAATGATATAATCATATTGAGTGATCCATCCAAGATGGGATGGAGATTGGGGGTTAAAAGTGGCTGAGCTATCCCTAGGCACAAGATTGTGACTAGGTGATACCTACATAGTCTTAGGAGACCTTAGGATGATGTAGTTTTGATGCGAGGGACAAGAAACATAAAGATGAAATGAATTAAATTTAATGAAGAGTGATGGAGGGGTGGTAAGATGGATGAGCTATGACATGATTGAGGATGTCCCTAGCCAATATATATGCACAAGAGGTGGGAATGATGGTGTTATGATTGTAGACACATCACAATTAAAGAGAGATCCATAGTATGAAGACTTATCCTAAGAAAGGACACATGATTAGGAGAATTGTTGGTCTCGATTAGAGGATAGATGAGTGTCATGATAGCTCCAATAGATATTTGATGAAGGATGAGGATATTGGGGATGCTATGATGATGGTTACGTAGAGTAGGTGACCAATGTGTGGATGAAAGGTGAAGAAGGCCAATAGTTAAAGGGATAGTTAAGTGGATTAATCCCATATGTAGTGGGATTAAAATGCTTAAATGGAGAAAGGTGAATAAATAGGAAGCAAATAATAAGGTGGAGGCACCAAAAAATAGAGTTGATATAAGGGAGGTCGTTTTAATGGAAGAGGTGAATAATGGTGTTAAGCTACCCATGCAAGGTGGAAAAATGGGTTAGTAGGAGAGAAATAGTAGTAGGTATTATTATGAGCCAAATTTTAATGGGGGGTTTTGTAGTAGGAGCTTTAGATGCTTTTTAGAAAAAAACCATCATCATTATGAGCCAAGTTTTATTAGCTAGAGTGAAGGTACAACCTGCATAGGTTTTTTACATAGGTGGTTGCTATTGTTATGTGTTGAGATAGATAATCGAGATGGGTGGTAGGGTTTGAAGAGCTTGTATAATATCTTCATCGATGGGTGTATGCATCATAATTTTTCATACTTATGGATTAAAAATCCTTGTTGGGCACCAAGGAGACCATCATCAATGTCAATCTTAGTGACTCAAGGGAGGAAGGTGTGGTCACTGAGGGAGAAGGTAGTGGAGGCTTAGCTACCACTTAAGACATATTTGATGTGGTTAAAAAAGATCAAAGGAAAATAAAAGGCATAAAGGAGACATAAGGCATGGAAGGAAAAGGGAAAAAGGTTGAGTTCGTATAATGCATTAGGAGAGAAAAGTCATGGCATAGGTTGATGGTAGAAGATCATGGTATGTAGAATGGTGATGAGGTAGGGTAGGAGGATCAACATTGAGGTGGAAGCCAAAACTAGGTATGGATTTGATTGTTGGGTGTTTATTTATTATGTATGTATGTTTGTAAGAAATATCTATGGTGAACAAGGGTTTGAAGGATGTGATAGGGGTGATCATTGGTTGTGTAGGCAAGTCAAGGGGTTGGGGGGGTCATATTGAGTAATAGTTGGGTGGTTGAGGAAAAGGGATACCATCACATTATGGATGAGCATGGGTCAGATCACATATAAATCATGTAAGCAAGTCATGAGGTGATGTGTGTGGGGAAAGGGGACATGGATACATTATGGGGGAATAAAATTATGGGTCAAGGGGGGTCATTGGAGGAAAAGGAACCACTAGAGGGGGTTTTATTTATGGATGGATATGTCATAAGAGGCCACAATTAGGTGGGGAAAAACAAATCCACATCAAGGAATAGGGGATACAGAATAAAAAATTTATTTGGGAAGCTTTTAGATTATACATTTGTTGTTGTTATGTGATGCAACAATGTTATTTGACTATTATTTGTATATGTATTGCATGGGGATCAAGATCAAGAAGAATAATGGTGGAAAGAAGTACATTGAGATAGTTGTGGAGATGGTGACATAGTTACTGGTTAAGGAATGTGCACCATCTATGGAGGCATGGGAGGAGAAATAGAAATAATAAGGGTATTAGGGATTATGTGAGCCAGTTAGCAACTCTGTGAAGGGAGTGACTGAGTTTATAATGCCAGTTACATGCTTATAAGGTTAGATTGCTTGAAGGGATATGCAAATGGTAGAAGTACTAGCTTGATTTAATTCATTACTAGAGAAGGTGAATCATTAAGATGCATATATTAGGGTGTTACAATAATAGATAGAGCAAACATAGGCTGATCAGATGCAACTATAGGAATGATTATAGAAATAAGAGGTAGAGGCATGAGTCATGAGTCATGAGGATGGAGCAAAATATGGACCGGATACTATTGGATACCCTAGGGTTCAAAAATGTAACAACCCAAGTAGTGAGGATGGTGTGAGAGACATAGTATTGGAGATCCTTATATGAGCATACAGTGTCAATAGGGCATAGGGCTCCTTCCTATAGGGTGATTAGTTGATCTGAGAAGATATCAAGTTTTAAGGCATTAGGCCAATCAATGCATCCATCATCGAGGCCACCATCACAGGGTGGGATGTAGGGTTAGTAGATATTTTTAATGTAAAACTATGGCTTAGATGCAAATATATGTAATCATAGAATAAATGATGTGAATAGAGGTTTTAATGACATGAATTTATGTGAATATGATGTAATGATTAATATTATGTTAATAATAATAAAGAAGAAAATGGTTATTTTATTAGGTCATGGAATTATATGATGTGAAATGATAGTCATAAGTGATATGATAAGAATGTGAATGGTTACAATATGTACGTGGGGTTAGGGGAAAAAATTATTAGAAAATATCCTAAAAATGATGTGATGGCACTTGATGAGTGGGGATACAATTGGGCAAAAGCAATGATCATTGTTAGGATTTATCTTGTTGATAGGTGGGGGAAAGTGATACCAATGATTATAGGGATACAAGTACTATACATTTTATGAGGAGGTGAGGCATTTTCATCATGGTAAAATATTATACAATCATTAAATTAGTGAGTGTAATGGCAAGTAGGTAGATACTCTAAGAATGTCATAGGGTAGACCAATACCACCATCGAAGCTAATTTATGAAGTGAATAGGCAGGTGTTCTAGATGTTGCACTAGGAGATAGACATGTTGGAGGTGATATTATGATAGAAGCAATTGGAGATCCAAGAATCCAACTTTCAAGTAGAATGCAGTGATTTTACTACATAAGGTGTCAAGTGAGGAGATGTGCCCAAAGCACTATAGGAGCTAGAAGCATCCCTTTGTTTTGGAGGGAGGTCCCATAAAGGGATCGAAAGCAATAGGATGATGAAAATAGCATAATGAGGGAGGCGGTTCAAGGATCTACTCCATCTGGTGTGTGATGATATTATAAATATGTTAGACATCCAAGCCAATATTGTCCTAGGAGGGAGCTGGTAGATGTAGGCTCTATGGAACCTAGGCAAGGTGGTAGGCTAGTAGGAACTTCAAGATTGATCAGAGTACTTATAAGTCCATGATAGGGGTAGGTATGGGATTTGAGTTAGTTGTGTACTAGTTATTAGTAGAACAACCAGATATTTGTAGTGTGAGTGTTGTGGTATTGTTTGATGTGTTTAGATAGTGAAATAATGTGTCATTTTTGTAATTGGGAGTAATGTAATAAAAGTGTGTTTGGCTTTTTATAATATGGATTAGTATAATCCTCCTACCTGAGGGATGTTTTTGGTGGTGAAATGGGAATGTCTTGAGCCATATAGCTTTTTACAATCCATTTTTGTTCTTAAAATTATGAGTATGTGTGTACCAATGACATAATAAGAGTCAAGGATACATTGAATTCATAGTGTGTGAGAACTCCATTTAAAATTGGCCTTATCTAAGCAAATTTTTGGAGGACACCAATACCATCCTTGTTCCCATAAAATTTAAAAAGATAAAATATATCTAATGCTAACAAGACTTGTTAAATAAATAAAGTAATGCAATATGTATAGAATTAACCAAACAAATTACACATAGGCAAAATAAACACACAATCACATAAGAAAATCATACGATAATATATGATGATAATAAGGATATTAATAAAAATAGGCAAATGGATGATGATGATGTGATTATAAAATGGTTATAGGAAATGGGCCTAGTGATGATTAGGGATATGAACATGAGGTATATAATGCCCAAAACTATCATTTATCAAAACAAGACTCCAACCAAGTCCAAAAGTAATGGTATATAGGGTTTAGGGTGACCCCTTCAGATTTAGTATCTTAATGTATGCTAAACTCCTAAAGTAGAAAACCCATGTTTGACCCTTCCATACTGAAAATATTTGTGGGAAGTTGTGAACTATGGTATTAAAGACAATAATGGACAAATGGGGATGGGATTTGATCTTGAGGCTAAAAAAGACACACTTGTCAAAGAGGATATGATGGGATAGGGGATGGTGATAAGGATGTGATAGGACTTTTTGGGATAGTAAAATTATAACTATGGATATGAGACTCCATAAGACTTCCCCAACAAACATCCCCATTACTCAAAAAGTAGTGACTTCTCATGGGTTGGAAAGCATTTATCTCTTGTTGCTACACAAAAATTTTAACAAATGCCCACTATAAAGATTGAGGTTAGGAATAGGTTATTTTACCATGATGCTAGAAATTAGTTTTCATCATGGTACTTTCCCAAGGTGGTAGAGAATTGGTTTTCACCATTGGATTTAAAAAAAAAAATATTGGACTATTGGGGAGATGTGGTGGAGTGGAAAATGGTATGCCCCCAAGAGTGGGGAATCATAGATGAAGGAAATGTGGAGCCTATCATGTGTAAAGCATTTTAGATGCATTATATTCATCGGACCATCAAGTTATTCATCATCTAATGTATCTAATTTGTAAGCTCTAAATCCAAACTTGGAAACTATTATTAAGGCCTAAGACAATTAGCTTTAAATTTGCCCTTCTTGTCCCTATCAACATTAGTATTTTTTTTATTCTCTTTCAGGACTAAATCACCAACCTCAAATTCTCTAGATTGGATCTTCTTGAAATATTGGCCTTTTAGTCTGTTCTAATATGCCCAGAGGTGATTGAGGGTTCGTTGATGCTTTTCATTAAAAAGCTCCAATTCTTGTAATCTTTCTTGTCTACAGTTGTGATCAATGATAATGCCCCTTAATGAGATTCATAGGGAGGGGAAATCTAATTCCACTAGAAAGATTGATTCTATTCCATATACCTATTAGGAATAAGTGATTAATTGTGCAATAAAATGCAACATGGAATTCATTCCTCAAAATCATAGTAGTAGAGACATATGAAATAAAATTTAGATCTAAGCAAATACTCACATAGCACCAATATAATGTGGTTCACCCAATGTGGGCTATGTCCACTAAGAAGCTCTATATAATATTATAAAAAATATTACAAGACAACTCTCAACAAGAAACCTATCATAGAGATAACTTTCTCTAACCTTAATTCACACCAAAATTCTTTAGATGCTAAGCTATACCTCAAACCCAATCACATCGATCGAAGAGAAAATACAAAGCTCAAAATGAGATGAAAAATGTAATGATTAATGTTTTCTTCCTCAATCCTATTTAAACTTTCCAAAATCCCTTGAAAAATGTGCCATACCATGGAGATAACCATATCCCCACCAAATAAGGGAGGTTACAACTACCCAAGATAAACACAATCCCTCGATTCTCTCAACACCTTACCCACTTCTCCATAAAATGTGCCACAAATGTGGGAAGTGGTTATCATACTCAAAAATACACCCCACAATTTGTGAAAGTAAAAATTACATGTTAAAATTACCTTGATAATTTTATTTCTACCTTAGGGGTGTTGAAATAGGATCCACATTCAACAATCTCCCAATTGGAGTTCATTTCTCCTTGAAAAAAATTTAACACTCCTCCATGATTTTCATGAAGACCAACCAAATCTAAACATAACCTCAAATTATCCAATGTGACTACCTTGGTCATCATATCTATAGGATTCTAGCTTGTATGTATCTTCTCTAGCTTCACCATGTTTTCCTCCAAATCTATCTTGATGAAATGATACCACAACTGTATGTGCTTCATCCTTGAGTGGAAAGTGGAGTTCTTGGATAAATGTATATCACTCTTACTATCACTATGTAATCCCTCAACTTCATGCTTATACCCTAACTCATTAAGTAACTATTGTAACCAAATCATCTCCTTGTTAGCCTCTGTAGCAGTAATAGACTCAACCTCTATGATTGATAAAGCCACAACCTTCTATATCCAAGAACACCAACTAACCATTGTATCCCCAATAGTAAATACATAACATGTACTCCTCCTGCTATCAACATCCCCAACCATAGCTAAGTCCACATAACCACATAAAGTAGTGTCTAATCCATACCTAAAGGTTGGCCTACTTTCCCCAGCAAAGGGTGATGAAGATCCTTCTAAAATAAGTAATCCTCTATCTACATCTTCCACAATCCAAAATTCTATCCATTAAAATTTTCAACTCTAGATCTGCCATTATCTATCATAGCTCACACTCAAGTTAATATCTTTCTCTGTGGTTCAACATTTGAGCAAAACCACTAAAGCTAGCTCTGATACTAGTTGTTAGGAATAATTGATTAATTATGCAATAACATGAAACATAGAATTAATTTCTCAAAATCATAGCAATAGAGACATATGAAATAAAATTCAGATCTAAGCAAATACACACATAACACCAACATAATGTGGGCTACACCCAACAAATATATATATATATATATATATATATATATATATATATATATATATATATATATTAGAAACAAGAGTAAAAGACAACTCTCAACAAGAAACCTCTCACAGAGATAAATTTCTCCAACCTAAATTCACACCAGAATTCTTGATATGCTAAGCTACACCTTAAACCCTATCACACCGACCAAAGACAGAATACAAAGCTCAAAATGAGATGAAAAATGTAATGATTAATGTGTTCTCCCTCACCCCTATTTATACTTTCCAAAATCACTTGAAAAACTCACCATACCATGGAGATAACCATATCCCCACCAAATAAGGGAGGGTACAACCACCTAGGATAAACATAATCCCTCAATTCTCTCAACACCTTACCCACTTCTCCATAAAACGTGCCACAAACATGGGAAGTGGTTAGCATACTCAAAAATATTCCCCGCCATTTTTGAAAGTAAAAATTACATGTTAAAATTTCCCTAATAATTTTATTTTTACCTTAGGGGTGTTTAAAGGGGTTACACATTTAGTAATACCAAGGTATATAGAGTGGCCCCAATAGGTGTGCAGATGCACATGCAATAAGACCACAGTGTTGGATATAATTGTAGGTGCCAATTCCTATCTTCTTGATTGAATATCTTCTTAATGATCTTGATGAGGGTCTTATTGGTTGCCTTGGCTTATCTATTACCTTGGGGATAATAAGGAGAATAAAAATGTTTTGACATAAGGTCTCAAATTCCTAATTTTTGAATGATTTGTCATTATCAAAGATGATATTGGTAGGAATGTCAAAACAAAAAATGATTTGATTGAGGATAAATTTGGAGATTTGGAGGCCTATAGTATAAGTTAATGGCATCACTTATACCCATTTAGTAAAGTAATCTATTACCATGATAATAAACTTGTGATCATCTGATGACATCAGATTAATATTACTAATTAAATCAAGGCCCCATATGGAAAATGGCCATAGAATCATGATGGGTTGTAAATTTTGTGTAAAGGCATGAATAATATTCCCATTCTTTTGAAAAGCAACACATTTTTGTACATATTTATGGGAGTCTTGTTCCATAGTTGGCCAATAATATCTGGGCTAGAGCAATTTCTTGGCCAGGGCCATTCCACTGATGTGGCCATCACATATACCATCATGAACCTCCTTAATCATGTGATAAGCCCCATCCTATGTCAAGCATCTTAATAGAGTCCCATCATAGCCCATATGATAAATTGTGTTTTTTAGGATTGCATAACAGAGGTGCAATGAATAAATACTTTATGTTGGTGGTAGATAAGGTTAGGAGTGAGGATGTTATAATGGAGGTCCCTATAAATGTCATAGTACCAAGGAAGATTGGGATCATTAATTACATAAATATGGAAAGGAGCCATAGATTGATGTGCTAGGAGGATCAGATGTTTAATGAGAAAATTCCCTTCTAAAACATCTTTAAGGAGTTCAATAAGGGAGCCAATGGTGGCCATCAAATTAGTTATTTTATTACTCCCTTGTAGTACTTACTTAAATGTTATAGACTAAAAATTTTGCTGTAATTGATCAACCAATTATTTATAATGGAGAAACTACTCATCCTTTTTCTAGAGTTCATCATTGACCTACTTGATTATCAATTGTGAGTCACCAAATACTTAAAAATGTTGGATATTCCACTAGATGGCTAAATGAAGACCAACAATCAAAGCCTCACATTCTAAAATGTTGTTGGTGCATGGAAATGTGAGACAAAAATCTTTGATAATGAGGTTGCCTTATGGGGTGAAAAGAAGGATGCCTTCCCCTAATCCATGCGTAGTGAATGAGCCATCAAAATATAATTTTTGGCTACTTGATTCTAAAGTACTCATTATAGATTCATCCAAGAAGTTTGTTATAAGGAGTTCATTCACTTTAAGTGGTGCTTCAACTAATTGATCTACTATGACTTGTCTTTTTATATCCTTTTGATTAACATATTCAATCTCAAATTCATTGAGGAGCATGATCCATTTATCCATTCTTCCTATAAGGGATGATTTAGATAGTAAATACTTGAGGGGATCAACCTTGGCAATGAGTTGGACTATATTATTGAGCATAAAGTGTCAAAGCTTTTGTGAGGCAAAGACCATCGCTAAGCATGCCTTATCAATTGGAGTATAGTTAAACCCATAAGATATTAGTGTGTGACTAATGTAATATATTGCTTGTTCCTTGCCCTGATCATTATGTTGTGCCAGGAAGTCACCTATTTCACATAGAGTGGTTGAGATATATAAGAGCAAGGGTCTTCTTGAGATAGGAGGTGACAATGCAAGTAAGTTGGCCAAATATTATTTGAGATTATCAAAATCCTATTGAAACTCAAAGTTCCAATTAAAAGTATTCCCCTTATTTAAGAGATGGGTGAAGGGGTGACACATGTCTTCTAGCTAAGAAATAAATCACCAAATGGCTTATAATTTTCCCTGAAGACTTTTGACCTACTTGAGATTGTGAGGTGGAGCCATTTCTGTGATTGCTTTTACTTTGGCTAGGTATATATCTATGCCTCTTCTAGAAACTATGAATCCTAATAAATTTATTAAAGTAAGACAAAATACACACTTTTTAGGATTTAATCAAACTTTGTATTCTCATAATCACTCAAAGATTCTCCTTAATATAATGTGGTGTTCAAACTTAAGTCGAGACTTCCCCAAAATTTTGTCCATATAATATTCAATGATATCATGCATCATTTCATGAAAAATGACTATCATGGCCCATTGATAAGTTGTACCAACATTTTTAAGTTTGAAGGGCATAACCTAATAGCAAAATGTTCCTCATGGAGTGATAAAATCTATTTTTTATTGGTCTTTAGGTTCAATTTGAATTTGATTATATCTGAGAAACCATCCATGAGAGATAGCATTTCATATCTAGTAGTTTAGTCCATGATCATGTTAATGTTTGGAAGGGGGAAGTCATCCTTGGGACATGCCTTATTTATGTGTCAGAAGTCTATGTAAATTTGGATTCCACCTTGTGGCTTGGTTATAGGAACAGTATTAGAGATCTAATTAAAATAATCAATTAATCAGATGAAGCCAAATTCCAAAAAAAATTGAGGTACTTTGGGGTGCATCTTCCACAATTTTTGTTTAATCAATTTAGTATTAGGATACACTACTAAGTGATGTACTACCAATGAGGGATCTAATCTCGACATGTCTATGTAGCTCCATGCCAAAATGTTGATGAATTATTGAAGTAACTCAATGATAACTTATCATTCCTTAGGTGTTAGATATTCCCCCAATTTGACTATTTTAAGATGTTCTTTAGTCCCAATATTGACTTCAATCACTTCTTCAATAATAGAGGGTGATTGATCTTGTAGATTTGGAGGCAATGATGTTTTTAGAACATCTGAAGCAAAACAATCTAGGAGTTCTATATTAATGTCAAAGTATTCTTATAATTTGGAGGAGAGGTGGGATTTCATCTAGATTTTTAGGGGGATATTCCTCTTTATATTGCTCTTTGTCACTTTGATCATGGGTTTTTTTTGTTCCCCAAAATATGCAGATTGAAAAATATTTATGGAAAAGCCTTTCTTATGGTCTCCAAAGGGCATAAAATCTTAGGCTCCTAAAACTCCAAGATTACTTCATCATTTTGAAATATATCAAAAGAGGGATCCTATTTTTGATACTAGTCAATGAGTGATGGATAGTGGAGGGAGATGTTGATGGTGGAAATGATGGTGTTAGGGAAGAATTTGGTGGTAGCAAGCTCTTTGAAATGACTACAAACAAAACCTATCTCAATGTCTTCATCGAGGAGAAACTACTCAGTGATCGGAGGAGTGTCCATAATAATATTGTTTAGGTCTTCATCATATAGTCTATACCATAGACCAAGATACTATTGATATTATTGAACCATGATAGGTTCAATCCTTCCTTGATCTTGTTTCCCCAGTCCTTTCCCTTTATAGCTCATATTCTACATCATCTTCTAGATGCAGGGGTATTGTTTTCTAGGAGATACAAGGGTCGTATCATCTAGAGTTATCCATGAGTAATTTGATTCTTCAATAAATTCTTTAGATAGTAATTCTACACTCGAGAAAGTTGTTGGTCCAAACTGATATTTGATTGGATTGACCTTCCACATGGCCAGGGACCCATAGCTTCGTGGAGAGAGTGAAAAATCACCTACATAAAAGGTTTTATATTCATACTCTCCACAACCTATGGATGTGAATTTTTAAGCAGGTGACTTCAGGTAGTAGATATGATGTGGATGCAATATGATCAAGGGATATATATTTGGTAGCTATTAGACTTAGGATGAAATTATTTATGTCAAAATAAGGATAGGAGGGTGAGGATTGATCCATCTAATAGCTGTGAAGATGATCAATTACTCTAGGTATGGTGACTTCCATTTCAAAGTGAGTAAATTTGAGACATTGATGTAAAGTTGATGGAATAGCCTGTATTTCATGGATTCATAGACATCTGAGCAACATATTATAATTTAAATCTACATCCACAATATGGACTAATGTTTGGTGTACTATAGGACCAATGACAATGGGAAGGTATATAGTCCCTATAGACGGAATCTCATTATCATCATAGGCCTTTAACATAATTGAGGAAGGCCCCAAGGATGCTTTTGAATAACCTAGTTTCTTTAAGAATTTTAGATTACATAAGTTTTGTGATCTGGGAATTTGACTCAAGAGAGGATGGTTAGTATAGTGTTAGTTTTAAAATGAAAACAAAATGAAAAAAACACACTAATATCATAACATCTCTAGGCCTAGACACTAAGGAGAGCTTGGTAAAAAAAATAAATGACAAACATAACTACAAATTAAGGAATAAAACACAAGAATTCCTTCACTTTCCTTTGTAGTAGTGGCTTGCTTAGCTTGTGCTCAAGAAGTCCTTGGTAATGGAAGCTTGGCTACCTCCATCTCTCCTTGGCACCTTTTGGCTTGTGGCTTGGCTTGGCTTGGAATCAATTTGGCATAGAAACACTAGTTGTAATGGATTCTTGAAGATATTTGTGTATTATAACTTTTCACCAAAATAGCTTGGAAATGATGTTCATGGCCTCTTTATTTATAGATTTTTTAGAATGTCTAGAATCAACCTGAACCATCCATCTCAAGATTGAGATGTGTGGCTTAAGATTAATATAATTTTTGGAATTAATTTTATAATTATCCTCATCATGACATGGGAAAAAGGGGAAATTAAGAGGCATGGAGGGCATCATGGAAGGTATGAAGGGCATGAATCTTGATATTTATGGCATTTATGGCCTAGGGATGTCTTCCAAAGAAATGAAATCACCTAATGATGCAGATATTCAATATTCATTTACAAAAATAAGTTTTCAACAAGTTTTCATAGAATTTATGATTAGGCCTTGATTTGGGTTAATTAGCTCTTAAGCATGATTAAGCACTTTATGCATAAATTACTTAAATTGATTAGGATGCCTTGTTATTGGTCCAAAATTTGACTAGATTGGAATTAGAAGTCAATGTCAGATGCATTGGAAGCATATTCCCATTTAGGATGTTACCAATAGAAAATAACAAAGGCATGTATCTTGTGCAAGAGATTTGATAGGGAAGAACAATCTAGAGCACCTAGGTGCAAAATTAACATTTTGACTCAGAATGATCTGATCAAAACTAGCTGGCCCATAAATTGCATTACCCCATATAGGGATACCCTGGCCAAAATCAACACTTGAATATGTCAATTTTAGATCATATAGCATGTTTTAATATTTTTAGGCTAAATTGTGTACTTTAATAGAAATTGGTCAAAATATTGATTGGAGGTTATTGGTGGCTAGATTTAGGTGTCTATAGTTTGCCACTATTTGGGAAGGCATTGTAAGCTATAAGCACATTAACATCTTCTCAAAGAATGAAAAGGTCCTATATGCCTACAAATACAATGATGATAAACTAACTATATGATTCCCTCTCGAGGGAATGGTTGGCACAAGTAAGTCAACAAACAGTCCCTCAAAAAGAAAGAAGCAAAATGAGGGGACTAAAGAAAGGAAAGATGATGGGGTGAAAACATAATGATACTAAATAAGTATTAAAAATCATTAAGAATGCAAGTGGAATGGTGTACAATGGTTTGACCAAAGGTAGCTATAAGCATTGCACCCTGATAGTGATAATGTGATATGTAACATAATGATTTGCTCAAAGGTGGTTATAATAATTAAGAAGATGGAGCTGCCCCAGTTAGGATAGATAAATAAGATAATAACATGCCCCTATATATGCAAAAAAAATAAAGTGATGACAACATAATGATTGCCCAAAGGTGGTTATAATCATTGAGAAATGCAGGTGGGATGGTGTGCAATGATTTGTCCATAGGAGATTATAATCATTGGACCCCAATTATGGTAAACATGATAAACTTGGCTAAGGGGGATGATAACTTAACATAGAGGGTAGTGATGAATTGGAATAACCTACTAGTAGGGAGATGCACATTTGAACTAATAAAGGTTGAAATTCTTTCATGGTTAATTACTTTATATGGGATATGATTGGGATTGAATCGAGATGTTAGTGCTGAATAAATGCCACCATTGTTGAATAGACTTCTTGAAGTTGAGGTTTTTTTTAGCACGTATCATTAGGCATCATGGTATAAAATCATGAGGACTTGGATGAAATATACATGAGGAATAACTCTTGTAATCCAATACTCAATAGAAAATAATGCACTAATGATAGAAACCATAATGACAATGTAAACATATGAATATGGATGGATTCAAGTGTAAGTATGGGAAAGGAATCACCCAATGAACACACATAGATTGAATCAAGAAAATAGTGCTGAAAGTAAACAAATAGGTAGACAAAAAAATAAAATAAGTAGAAACAAACAAACAATGCAATATAAACCTTACAAACATTGCCCCTAGAAAATAGGCAACAATTTAACAAATGAACAAAATGAGGGAGTAAAATAAAATGAAAGGGCTGGTCAAGTTGTCTCCATATGCACTAGGCAAGTGGATGTTGCCTATATAGCTCTATGGATGTAATATCCAATAAAAAACTTTAGGCCAAATATATTTCTCCTAGGGAATGGGAAGAATGTGATAACTAAGGAAAATAAATAGAATGGATGTGATAGAATAAGAGAAATGGTCTTGTAAAATGGCAAGTGTGTGAGAGAAAAAGGCCAAAAAATATGGGGAAACTAAACGACAAGTAATGTGCTTTTAACTTAGTAAGGGTTCCCAGAATCCTTAAGGCAAAGAAGTGGTCAATGTTTTTATTATTTTATGACAAATTTTCAAATGTTTTTGGAATTTTTTGAAGTATCTCAACTCAATCAAGAATGATGAGACATTAAATGGTTCAAGCTCACAAAATGGTGAGAGTGTTGCTTAGGTTGCTCACAAAATGGTGAGATCATGGCTTAGGTTTCTCATAAAATTGTGAGAGCATGGTGGGAAGGGTGACTGAGTTAATCTCAATAAGTATTGAGTGATGCCTACGTATTCCCAGAGTAGGACCTCAAGTCACTATAGTTCCACCTTTACAGTGGAGGAATTTAACTAGTGTAGCAGTCAATTCAAACAAAACAAGCACAATTGGTAAAAAGGCATAGTATGACATAGGAAGTGGTGAGTTGGTACATCAAGGCTTAATGTTGCCCCTAGTTTATCCATAGGTGGTTATGACTAGGACACAATAGTATAGATCAATGTTACTAATTTGGCCAAAGGTGCTTATAATTAGTAGCGAGATCGGTGGTAAGAAAGGAATAATAAATGAAAGATGCAACTATCAAAACTTTTATCACACTATTCTAAATTATCATCTTTGTCTGAAGTACTTGAACTAACTAATGAAACTGATCAGATACCTTGATGCTAAAAATATGTAATGAATGGCAAAAACTAAGGTTAAACAAGCTAGGTTTTATAACACACTAGGCTGACAGGTTGGAAGTAGAAAGTGGATACAACAAAGAAGATGAATAAGAATGGTATTTGTACAAAGAAGAATAGTGATAAAATGGCATAACTAAAATACTCCATGTAGATAATAAACCTTAGCACTCAAGCATAGTACCACTTGAGATGAATAATATTCATCAGATCAGGAAGTTCATCTCCTTTTGGTGTGGCAAGCCTGTATGCTCTTGATCTATAATCTGTAGTAATGATGAAAGGCCCTATCTAGTTTGGTTTGAATTTCCTTTTATGATTCTTCTTAGCCATGGTATTCTTTTTGTTTTATTTAAGAACAAGATCACCAAGTTCAAATGTTTTATACTTAACACATCGATTATAGTGGCCTTTGAGTCAGTTTTGATATGCTTGAAGATTGTTGAGCATGGCTATGTATTTATCATCAAGTAGGTCTAGCTCTTATAGGTGGGCTACTCAATAGTCATGATCATCTAGGACATGCTTGAAAGGGATAACTCAAATTTAATGGGAAGGATGGATTCAGTATCATAAACAAGTGAGTATAAAGTGGCTCCTATGGGAGTATGATGATTTGTACAATATACCCAAAGGGTAGGGAATATCTGAAAGTGCCAATCATGACTGGAATCATTAATAATATTTTTGAGAATATTGACAATGGTTTTGTTGGATTCTTGGGCTTAGCCATTACCTTAAGGGTAATATGTTGTAGAAAAATGTTGTGTGATGTTGTATTCAATACATAACTGGTCTAAATCCTTGTTCTTGAATGATCTTCCATTATCAGATATAATGTTAGAGGGGATACCATAGTGGCAAATGAGATGGTTAAAAATGAATTTGGAAATTTGCTTTTTAGTCACGTAAGTGAGGGGTATAGCTTCAACCCACTTAGTGAAATACTCGATAACAATAAGGATATGTTTACGGTTTTTAGATGAAGTGGGGTTGATCTTTCCAATGAGGTCAGGTCCCCATGTAGAAAATGGCCATGGTGTCAACATTGATTTCAAATTTTTTGCTAGGGCATGAATTAGATTAGCATACCATTGACATTTATCACACTTTTTTACATATGCAGTAGCATATATGTTCATTGTGGGCCAATAATAACTATTACGCAAGAGATTTTTTGATAGGACTACCCCACTAGAATGAGCTCCACATACTCCTTCATGAACTTCTCTTAACACTAGTGTAGACTCTACCAAAGTTAAACAATGAAGTAGAGTTCTATCAAAACTATGACGGTAAAGGGTGGATTCAAGTAGAGTATAATGAGTGGAATGATGAATGAAGGATTTGATTTGTTTTTTATATAGGTTAGGTGGAAAAACTTGGTCATGAAGGTAGTTATAAAGGTCTAAGTACCAGATAGAATTAAGACCAATAATATCACAAATCATGGCAATGGTTGAAGGTTCATGAGTTGGTGCTAACAAATTCTCGATGAGAAATTGATACTCTCTAGCTTTATCTATTTGTCGAGTCAGAGAGCCAATAGTAGCCATGACATCTGTAGTTCTATTACTATCCCTTGGTATGTGCCCAAACTGAATGTTGGTAATTTGTTGTTTAAGAGTGTTGACCATGGCTTTATATGAAACCAACTTGTCATCTTTGGTCTGAAAATGATCTATGTCCTAATCAATGATTAACTAAGAATCACCATAAACTTAGAGATGAGATATATTCCAATGCACTACTTATCAAAGTCCTACAACAAGTGCTTCATACTCAACCATGTTGTTTTTACAAGAAAAAATAAATTTTGAATGATTTAGGGATTAGATCCCCCTGTGGTGTAGTAAACAATAGGCCTACCCCTAATCCATGTGCAATAAATGAACGATCAAAATATATATTATAGGGATACTCCTAAAGGGGTGTGTCAATGATGGTCATTATGTATTCATCAAGAAATTGAAATGTGAGTGGTTATGTGTCTATGAGAGGTGCTTCAACAAGTTGATCTGCAAGAACTTATCCCTTGATTGCCTTTTGATTGACATACTCTATATCAAACTCACTGAGAAGAATGATCCATCTAGTCATTCTACGTTGAAAATATATTTTAGATAGTAGATACTTGAGTGGATCTACCTTTTAAATGACCATGGTCTTATAATTCAACATGTAATGGCATAGTTTCTGAGCTATGAAGACCATGGCTAGACAAGATTTTTCAATAGGTGCATTGTTATGTTCATATGTAACCAAGGTACATCTTAGGTAGTATATGACATGTTCTTTTCCATTTTCATCATGTTGAGCTAAGAGTGCCCCTAGAGCATGGTCAGTAGCTAATAGGTATAACAAGAATGGCTTTCCTGGCATATGAGGTAATAAAATAGGCAAATTAACAAGATAGTCTTTGAGTTTTTGAAAAATAGTTTGGCAGTGATCATCCCAGTGAAATGTAACTCCCTTATTCAAAAGGTGTGTAAATGGATTTCACTTATCTGCTAATTGAGAGATGAAGCATCAGATTGATTGGATCTTACCCTACAAACTATGGAGTTACTTTAAATTGGTTGGTGGTGACATCTTGGTTATAGCATGGACTTTAGCCAAATTGACTTCAATACCTCTATGAGACATGATAAATCCAAGTAATTTACCTAAAGTTAATCTAAACACATATTTATTTGGATTGAGTCTAACTTTGTACCCCCATAATCTTTCAAATATCTTATGCAACACTTCTGGATAGTCGACCCTAGTTTTGTATTTTCTTAATGTCATTGACATAGTCTTTAACAATATCATGCATCATATCATGGAATATGATAGTCATGGCCCTTTGATATGTAGCTCCAACATTCTTAAGGCTAAATGGCATTATCTGATAACAAAATGTTCTCCATGGAGTGGTGAATGTTATTTTATGTTGGTCTTCTAGTGCTATTCTGATCTGGTTGTATCCTGAAAATCCATCCATGAGTGAAAGAATTTCATAACCTATTATGGAATTGAAGATTATGTCAACATTAGGCAAGGGAAAATCATATTTAGGACAAGCTTTGTTGAAGTCTCAAAAATTAGTACAAATTCTGATCCCTTCAGGCTTTTTACTAACAGATACCACATTAGAGATCCATTCTGAGTAGTCAATGGATTAGATACATCTTACTTCTAAGAGTTTTTCCAACTCTTTCTTTACCAATATAGAAATGTGAGGATGCATCTTACATAGCTTTTTTTTTACCAGTTTAGTGTCAGGATTAACCACAAGGTGGTACAGAACCAAGGTAGGGTCTAAACCTAGCATGTCAGAATAGGCCCATGCAAAGATATCTATAAATTCTCTCAACAGAGCTATAAAGATGTCACATTCCTTCTCAGTGAGGGATGCTCCTATTTTTATCCATTTTAGGCCTAATCGAGTCCTGATATTTACCTCTATTATATCTTCAACTAGAAGGGTTAAACCATCTTCTAGGATAGTAGGTAATGAATTGAACTATTGAATTATATCAAGGTCCTCCGTTAGGACTTACTCTTCAAATTCTCCTAATCATGATGAATTTGAGTCCCCTAATGGGAGATATAGCCATGTGACAAAAACAATTGGAAATTCTTGAACTAGCCATGTGACAAAAAAAATTGGAAATTCTTGAAGAATTTCATCAAATACTTATTATTTCTCAAAGCTAATCTTGGATCTACACCCCCATCTAGTGGTGCCTAAAACAGTTTTTCACCACTAGATTGGCCTTTATCTTTACTTTTCACCTAGTCAAAAATCACCTCAAAGAGGTTTTCACTTTGGGATCTCAATTTTTTACTTATTTGTTTTTGGCTAAGGGTGTTCACTTGCTCTCTAAAATAGGCTATAGGATCTAATGTGATTGAGAATCTTGATTTGTGATCTCCCAACTAAATGTTGTCTCTAAAGCCTAAAAAGTCACAAAATGCCTCATCATTATAGAACTCATCAATTGACAGACTAGATTCTTGTTGGTCCCAATCCATCAGTTGGAGATAATATAATGATAATGGGTTGCGATGAATGGTCAGGGTAAGGGTACAAATGGTATTATTATCAAATAGGTTGGTTTCATCTAGGTCATCAAAGGTGGGACAATGATCAGACTCTACTTCACTGTCAGCATCATCATCACTAGTTATTAGTGATGGAGTTTGAATAAGATATATGGGGTCACCTCTAGGTGGTTTAAATCTAAGTCCATAAGGTCTTTCATACTTAGTCATGGAAATTGGCTCAATGGTTCCTTGTTGATTCGGTCTGAGGCCTCTTCTTTCATAATTGTGATGCTCCATGATCCTATTGGGAATAAGATAATTTGAATTTTCATAACAATTAGCTTGCTTATCATTGTATAACCATGATTCATCCCTTTCAAGAGGGTTAGGTCCTAGGTTAAATGTTGATACAAATGTGATAGGTCCCTTATCTTTGTTCTTTTATTGCCAATGCATATGTGGAGTGACTTTAGGTCACCCAAAGGTTTTTGGATTTTGAGGAAGATTGGAAATATGAAATGTATCATGGGTCACATACTCTCTTGGTCCATTATCTGAAATGGTGAAATGATTAGAAGCTTCAAGAGGTAGCATGTGAGAAAGGGAATCCAAGGTATTAGGATCTATGAAATTAAGTAGTGAAGGATCAATAAGTATAGCCTTTCCTTTATCCTACTTGGAACTTGGATTCATATTGTACTGATAATTGTAGCCTTGAAACTTAGCCTCAAGATGTTTGTAGTGTTCATATGGGTGTAAATCTCCTAAAATATTCACTTCCATCCCTAAGTAGGAAAACTTGATACATTAGTGCAACATTGATGGGACCACATAAATCTCATGAAACAAAGGCATACCTAGAAGCATATTATATGATAACTCAAGATCAAGCACATGGAAAAATGTATCATGGGTCAAAGGCCCAATGATAATTGGCAAACTAATGGTGCCTTGTGATTCTCTTTCTTGATTATCATAGGCTTTGATAGTTATTATTTTTGGTTGGAGATCTACCATTGTGTATCCAATAAGCTTGATGAGCTTTAGAGACACTATGTTGAGGCTAGATCCATTGTCTATAAAGACACATTTTAATTAATGCCATATTATATAAACTTCTATGTATAATGGATTATTATGGAACAAGCCAAGAGAAGACATATCACTTTATTTGAATGTGACTTGTTGGGCTAGAGCTAGGTGTCTAACCAAATCTTGAAATTTATCAGGGGATACGTCACTATCAACAGTGGATTGGGTCAAAAACTCATTCAATATTTTCTTGTGGATTATTGACATTTGAAAAAAATTAAAATAGAAATTTGTGTTGGTGTCTTCTACAATTGTTTTACAATATCAAATTTCTTGTCTTGGTCAGTAGTGAATGGTTTATTCTAAGGCTAAATGGTTGGTTGGATGATAGGCAAAGTGGTGGATGGTTGTGGGCCTGGGATAGTAATCTTCAACCTCTGAGTTGTGATTACACAATTGAGATTAAATACTAGACCAATATTACTAATCAATGTTGGGAATAGTGTGGAACTAAACATGACAAGTCTTGGTTGTTGGTGCACTCGTATGTGGTCACATGGCAAGGATGAGTTGTTGATATAAGGTCCAAAAGGGGAAGTCATAGTTTGCTAGTTTTCCTATATGCATTCCCAAGTCAAAGAA
Organism: Torreya grandis; assembly: GCA_037957365.1. Classification (NCBI taxonomy): domain Eukaryota; kingdom Viridiplantae; phylum Streptophyta; class Pinopsida; order Cupressales; family Taxaceae; genus Torreya; species Torreya grandis. The sequence continues at coordinate 2,251,258 of JARHVA010000772.1, read as the reverse complement.
GGATTATCCATGTAATTTGGCTGAATGTTATTTTTTAGCAATAATCTAGGCTGATTAGTGCTTGGTCTAGGATTAATGGAAATGGTATTAACACTACCCACTATAGTATGACCTACAACCCTATTATAGTCATGTGAAACTACATGGTAGGTTTGTTGGTTGTAACCATTCTAACCTTGGTTTTGTCCATTATTCTATCATTGTGGGTTCTATTGATTTTGCTGGTTTGACCTTTGATTTTGATACTATTGATTTTGTTGTTACACTAGCTGTTGTTGTTGCTATTATTGATTATTTTGCTACTACTAATTATTATGTTAGGGAAAGGGGTTTTGATAAATCCTAAGAGTTTAATTTGAAGTGGAAGCACTATTATCCAATTTTATCTCCCCATTCTCTAATATATTCCCAATTAAATGCTTGATTTGGACACATATTCATAGATTATGCTCATTGACCTGATGATAGTCACATAATTTATTTTCATGGTATCAATCAGGATAAGGAATACCTTGTGGATAATGCTTTGGTATAGACTAACTAATCAGATTAGTGGTAGAAATATTGGGAAATATAGACTTAATAGGTTCTCCTAGGTCACTAAAGACATGATGTGTAAGCATGGTTCTCCTAGGAGGAGGGGTTTGTAATGGTAATGACTGCTATATTTGTTGTCCTGATCTTAGTTGTTGCACTTGCGGTATTGGTTAGAGAGGTTTATAGGTAGGAGTAAGCTAAAAATGTGGTGTAGATGATGTTTACACCATTTTTACAAGATGGGATTTGGTTATTCCATTTCCCATAACATTCCTATTATGGTTGAATTACTTCAGTATTTCTTGGTTATTGGCATGTGTTGATTGTGATATTGGTGCTTAAATGGGATGTTGATGTTAGTCATTTCCTTGATTGGTAACTTTATTTTGATTAGTTGAATTAAGCTTGATGACTCTTTTATTGAGAGTGCCCACTCAATCAACAAACCCTTATCGATGATTTCCTTAAAAGTATGTGCACATTATAGTTCCAAATGATAAGCAATCTCACTATGAAATTTTTTGGTAAACACAGTGGCTAATTGTTTATCTAGTAAACTGTGAGTGAAATGGCTTGCAAGGGCTCTCCATCACTATAAATAACTTGCAAAACTCTCACCAATTTTTTGCTTTACTTATGTTAAGTCCACTAATGAAATCTCATGCTTGATATTATAGGAAAAGTGTTGCACAAAATTATCAGAAAGATCATCAAAATTCATTACTAAATTTTTAAGAAACTTTGAAAACCACTCCAAGGCTTGTCTAGCTAAGCTCCTTAGAAACAATAACAAAAGGTAAATGTTGTTATATGCCACTGGTTGATATGCGATAAAGAATTCAGTCAAATGAGCCTTAGGGTCAACTTTCCCTTTGTATTTGTCAAATTTTGGTGGTTTGTATTCTAGAGGAAATAGTATTTGCAAATACTCCATATTAAATGGGTAGGAATACATGCCATCCAATTTAAACTTTTTAATCTATTTACCAACTTGAATGGTAGCAATTGCATCTTTCATCTATTGTAATTCTTGGGATAAGAACCTGGAAGGAATATTGGTTTGAGGGAGAACATTGGTTTGGGTGGATGGTTGGGAGGTCACAAGTGGGATGCTTTGACCAGGGTATGATGGAGATACCTATTGGGGTATATTGGTTTTGGTTGGGGAGTGGACTAGGAATACACATACATGGATTAGGATGTACTTAAAATTACACACTTGGTTGTGTGATATTCTAGTTTGGATTGGTGATAAATGTTTGAATTAGAGGATTTTATGGTTGGGATAGAGCGATATAACTATATTTTGCCTCTTGTGGTTGAAAAGGGACATGTTATCGACTAATTGAACCTTTTTATTGAGTGGGGACTTGTGGTCCAAGACCTCATCTCTAAATTTGTGGCACATTTTGAACCAACAGTTGACTAATAAGTACTTGAAAAACATGGGGAACTCCTTTTTGCATGAATCCATATGAGGAAGTGAAAATAGGTTGCAAATTTGGCATCTATCGCTGACCAATATTTGCACATTGTTACCTTATCATTACTTGGTTTTAGATTGGCATATTAGTCTGTGACTAAAAAGTTATGTTTATCATTACCTGGCAAGGTGGAACATTTGTTGCCCTTAATTGAAGTGGCAATGTATTTGTCCTCTATTTCATTGATACACTATATTGTGCCTGTTATTTTGGAATACTACTCATTACTTGTTAAGGAGTAGAATTCATCACATTCTATCATTGAGATATGACATTAGACATTGTTTGATTACCTAATCCCATAGGTTGTACACTTGAGGAAATAGTTGGTTGAGGTTGGGGTGTAGTAAATCCTATTCCCTAGTATGATGATCTAATCATGAGATTAACTATAGGCACATGTTGTTGGCTAGTTATTTGTGCATTAATACCACTTTTATCGAGATTGGATGTTGTTTACACATTATCCACTACATTTAGCTCACTATTTTGTGTAGAGGCCGAAGAGACTTATTTAATAATAGGCATATGCATCAAGTTATCTATCAAAGTGGTTTGTAAAAATGGGTCAAAATTCAAATTCTCTTGTCTAGTTAACTCTCTCAAAAATCTTGTTGAAGGAACAAGGTCAATGAGAGGCTTACTCACCATGTTCATCTGATTGAAATTACATGCTAGATTTAGGTAGGTTTGATATGCTATCTGCATTTGGTTAAAGTGATATTCCATAATGTTTTTGCCTTAATTAGATATATTAAGATTTTGGTATGTTGTTTGGACTAGAGCCATAGGATTGCTAGAAGAATCATGTTGATTGTAAATGATATTGTGGGGCACTCTTACTAGACTTGGTAAATTTTCATGGGGGAAGTATGTTGGAAACTTGGCCCCTACCTCTATGGATCTAACTAAAATATCATCTTTGTTCTCTAATAAATGTTACTCAAACAAAAATGGATCATACGTGAAATCCATATTAGTATAAAATGATTGTTGAAGTACTGGCTCATCCACTATGGGTATTGTAGCTAGGTATTATGAGGTTTATTCTTAATCTTGTTCTAAATGAGGTGGTGTGTTAACCAAATAGTTAGCCAATGGATCTTGGCTTTGTGCCCCTGATTGAATATTATAAGAGGGATAAGAATCCATCTCATAAACAATATTATCTGCATAGGGGTCTTTCAGTATTTCTTCCTACGTAACTACATTACTAATCCCTAGATTATACATGATTCTACTACGAGTGTAGGAATACATGTTGGGATCCATAGTCAATGTTTTTTGATAAGTAAGTAAATGGACTGAAAATCAAAATTCCAAACTCTAAGTTCAAAGTGTTTCAAATCAATCTAATCTAAGAATTTAAAAGTTGCTAGGTCTTTTTGCCAAAGTGGCATCAAAAGCTAGGCTCAAACAAGGCATGTGTTAGGACTCTTGGCCTAATGGCGTCAAAATCTAGACTTCAAAATAGATAAAAGTTTTAATCTAATGGATTTGAAACACTTCTAACAAACACTAGGCATTTGATTCTTGGACATGAACTTGATCAACTAGGTATAAGGTATGAAACAAAAATCACTTTAGAAATAGTTTATTTTCTCATAAAAAATGGTATAAAACTTGGCTCTTTTGACATAAGCAAGACAAAAGTGAATGGTATAACTTTGCTTTAGATAAAGGATCACAAAAGTACACTTAGATAGGTCTTAAAATGTAGGAACAAATTTGGAACTCTATACAAGAGGGTCTATGAAACAATATTCAAAATGTTTTGGGAAACGTAATGATGCTATACTACCCAAAAAGTGCGACAAAAAGGTTTATTTCAAAAAATATCTAAGGCAAAGACATTTTCCTACAATTTTGACAACATAACACTACTTTTCTTGACTCAAAATGTTGTGGTGCATAGACTCAAAGTGCAAGTGTTTAGCGTAAACTAGCTTAAATCTATCAAGTGATGACAATGATTATGAGTCTTGAATGGCCTTCAACCCAAATTAGAAATTAAACCTAAGTTACCTCAAGTTTAGTGAAAATGGTGAACCCACTTAACACATCAACCCTATGAGCTTATAAAGGTGCAATTCTGAATTTAGATTATAAGTGAAGGACTTAAAACAAATTTGGTAAAGGTCTAGACTCAATTGGGTATCATAACTACACCAAAGTGGATGATATGACTCCGAAGATTTTTATTAACTTTTAATAAGGCAAAGTGATGATCTCATGTAGGAAACATAACACCTCTTTATTCAAACTAAAATTAGGATTATGTGCTTGGTTTGAATTATTTGTTTACACCAAGTTTTAACTTCAAACAAGACTTTAATCTAGGACAAGACCAACTAATTAATCGCTCTTAGATCCTAAACTAACAAGGTTGCTTGGTATTTTTGGAATCTATCAATATACATCATTTGAGAGGATTTTAAGTGTTCATCCAAAAGTAAATACACATTATATAGTAGTGTTTTTACACCCCCCTTCTCTTAAATGACAGTACTGTAACATAGACCTTGAGGAACACCTTGCACCAATAATACTTCAATGACAAGTGGGGATTTATCTAAGATTTAATAAGTTTGTTAATGATCTAAGGGAATCAATTTTATAATGAATTTCATTCCAAACAATGCAAAATAGAAACAAATATTTTGGGTTCGAATCACTTGGGTTGTTGTAAAAAGGTCTAGTCCTTTTTGCAACCACTACATCCTATTGTTCGCTCAGTGTAATGTCATGTCCAAAGTTCCATTACGTCCCATGTGAAACTCCAATTAGGATCCAAATGAAGTCAATTCTAGGAGGTGAAACCCTATGTCAAAACTTTCCTAAAGAACTCGTGGGAGGTGATGATGTCCCCCTCATAAGCCAAGTTTACATAAAAATAAAGAAAGCATGAAAGTAGAAAGACTTTAGGGTCATTTTCAAGGTCACCCAAACTTTGATGATTTTTTGGGGAGTGATTTATATTGATTTATTTTTAATCCTTGGAATAGGTTACTTGCAATAGGAATGGTGCTTTTAATTCCAAGGGTTCCCTAAAGGGGGCAAATAGAAGAACATACATGCAACATCCCTCTTTTTCCAAAAAAAAATTAATCTAAACAACTAAGTAAATACAAAACACTTTGAAAAGGTGAGTTCATTTTTAAGCCCAAAGGGAAAGTGAGGTGGTGTTCATTTGACCCCTTGGTCTTAGTTGTAACTTTGAAAACATTCACCATAAACATCTAAATTCTTTGTTAAACACCAAAACAAGGTTCCTAATTAATTTTTAAGCATGCAAAAGGTGATCTAAACATGTTTTTAACAAATGTAAAGCTTGGTCCTATAATAAAAATGATAGCATGTCCTTTATCTTTAAAGGTATTTTTTGTTTGAAATAATAAAGTTTAGAAAAAGAGCTCTCAGGTATGTGTTTTAAGAAAAACATAGTGATCGACATCAATTTATATAACCGACGATGGTTACATTTTCTAATCAATATCAATTATCCAGTTAACATCAGTTATACCAATGTGATCGATGATAGGTATATAACCGATATCATTTTTGATAATCAACATCAATTAAGATATGCAATTGATGTCAGTCTTACTTGTCAACATTAGTTACTGTGTAAAACTGTGGCAAACAAAAACAACAAAATCAATTTAGAAAATCAATTTTCAAGAGTTTTAAGGATCCAAATGAATAATTTAAAGTTGTAAAATGATATTCTTTATGTGTGAGATGTATCTATTCCCATTGGGAATGCCATAATGTGATCTATGAATTTGACTCAAGAGAGGATGGTTAGTATGGCGTTAGTTTCAAAATGAAAACAAAATGAAAGAAACACACTAATTGCATAACATCTCTAGGCCTAGACACTAGGGAGAGCTTGGTAACAAAAAATAATAATAAACAAAACTAAAAATTAAGGAATAAAACACAATAATTCCTTCACCTTCCTTGGATGCTCCAAATGCCTTTGTAGTACTGGTTTGCTCAGCTTGTGCTCATGAAGTCTTTGGCAATGGAAGCTTGGCTACCTCCATCTCTCCTAGCACCTTTTGGCTTGTGGCTTGGATTAGCTTGGAATAGATTTGGTATGGTAACCCTAGTTGTAATGGCTTCTTGAAGATATTTTTGCATTATAACTTTCACCAAAATAGCTTAGAAATGATGTTCATGGCCTCTCTATTTATAGATTTTTTAGAATATCTAGAATCAACCTGAACCATCCATCTTAGGATAGATATGTGTGGCTAAGGATTAATCCAATTTTTGGAATAAATTTTATAATTATCCTCATCATGACATTAGAAAAATGGGTAATTAAGAGGCATGGAAGGCATTGATGAGGCGTGGAGGGCATGGATCCTGATATTTATGGCATTTATGGCCTAGGGATGTCTTCCCAAGAAATGAGGTCACCTAATGTTGCAGATATTCAATATTCATTTCCAAAAATAATTTTTCAACAATTTTTCATGGAATTTTTAGTTAGGCCTTGTTTTGGGTTAATTATCTCTTAATCATGATTAAGTACTTTATGCACAAATTACTCAAATTAATCAGAATGCCTTGTTATTGGTCCAAATTTTGACTAGATTGGAATTGGAAGTCAATTTTAGATGCATTGGAATAGTATTCCCATTTAGGATGTTACCAAAATCAAATAACAAAGGCACACATCCTGTTTAAGATATTTGATAGGGAAGAACAATCCATAGCACCCAGGTACAAAATTGGCATTTTGACTCGAAATGATCTTATCAAAGTTAGTTGGCCCATAAATTGCATTGCCACATTTAGGGATACCTTGGAGAAAATTGGCACTTGAATATGTTAGTTTCACATCATTTAGCATGTTTTAGTGTTTTTAGGCCAAATTGTGCACTTTGGTGGAAATTGGTTAAAAACCTAATTGGAGGTTATGGGTGGCCAGATTTAGGTATCTACAAGTTTAACACCAATCCTCCATATATGATAACTTAGGAGACACAGTGGTGGGATATGGATACTTCAATGAATAGGGGATAATTGTGGTGTTGGCCAATTGGAGGCATATCTTGGGCACTAAATTTAATCTATTTTGATTGGGATAAATTTCCTACTAATGCTTGGAACTGATTAGTATCTAAGTCATTAGGGACTTTAAGATCATTCAATACTTGATTATCCCCTGATGTCAAATAGACATTTTGAAAAGCTCTATTAATGAAATTTGTGCTGACATATTCTTAAGTTATTGAATAATATCATAACCCTGATCATAATAACTTGAAGCCTTCTTGGAAATATCCCCCTTTTAATTAGCATTGAAGTAGATGGGTCCTTGGGTGGTGTTATAGGAACTACAATTTTATTGTATCTAGTAGTGACCATACAATCGATAGTGGCCCAGTTGATTTTTAAAATGGTGGATGAAGGTGGGGTGGAGTTTTGGGAGCTTTAGATTTTAATAGTGTTAACATAGTGGTATGGCATGGTATGGTAGTCAGTGTGGTTGGATGAAGAGGCCTAACCTTGGTCTCTAGGTGGTCTCCTATTTATTTGATCATGCTTGGGTAATGGATCCTTGTAGATGCCTAGCTACCCATTTGTCAATTGAATGGAAGGATTTTCTCCTTCTATTTCAATGTCACCCCTTTCAATCAGGTATTGAATATAGTGTTTAATTTGCATACATCTTTCTATATCATGGCCTTTAACCCTATGGTATTTACAAAATTTGTCTTCATGGTACTAATCTAGTTTTGGTTATCAATATTCCACAGGTCTAATTATAGGAAGGGTGATCATATTAGTAGTAATTAATTGATGGAGTATTTCAATCAGTACTCCAAATTTAGTGAGTGGTATCTTTCATGTATAAGGAGAAATTATGTTGTTTTGTGGGGTTCTTATTTTGAAATGTTTACACATGCTATTATTTAGAATCAGTCACCCCATCTCCCATGGAATTATTATTTTTGTTGAAGGCTTTTGATTTCCCTAAAAAGTATCTATCTTAGTTTTGGTTGTGCTCATTCTGAGAATATAGCTTGATTTTTCCTTTCTCAACAAGGGCCTTTTTAATTTGCATTCCTTAATTATTTCATCAATGGTCTTAACACACTAAAGTTTCAGTTGATATTTGAGCTCAACATTAAGGTTATCCACAAATATCTTGGCCAACTCCTTTTTAGGTACTATACATCTCAGGCAATTTGATAAACTTATCCATATTTATAAGAAGTATGCCAAATTTTCCCCACTTCTTTGCTTAGTTTTATAGAGATCTATTATAGAGATGTCATGTTCAATATTAAATGAAAAATGTCTGACAAATTTCTCTGTTAATTCTCCAAGTCTAGATATAAACCCCTTGGGTAGGTGTATGAACCATTCCAAAGTGGGCCTATTAAGGATTTTTGGGAAGAGTCTTAGTAAATAAGCATCTTCGTATGCTACTTCATGGCAAGCCACATAAAACTCTTGTACATGATCTCGGGGATCTCCTTTCCCTTGATATTTTTTGAATTTAGGTACCTTAAAGTGTGGAGGGAAAGGTATTTGTAAGATACTCATGTCCAAAGGTGAAGAGTAAAACTATTCATATTTATATTTGATATCTTGTGAGTGTGGGTATATTTGTTAGAGGGTCTCCTTCATTTCTTTCCACTCTTGTGTGAATGTGGGGTCCCCAAGAGGATGGAATGTTTGACTATTTTAAGGGATATGGGTGTTATGGACATTTTGGTTGTTTTGGTCATTTTGGATGTTATTTTGATGTGGGGATGATGATCATTGATGTTGAGCATGAAGTAAGATCTTAATTTATTGCATAAGTTGGTATAAGAAGTCTTATAAGATAGTATATCTTTGATTAGCCTTAATAAAATTATTTCAGAGGGGTGCTAGGCATTCTTATTCTGTAAATCCATGGTCCACACCTCCCTCTTCTTTGGGTATTTTATTGGTATGTCATGGTGTATTGGGATGGGTGGGAGGATAGACTATATTTTGTAGGAGTCTATGGTCAAAAGTTTAGGGTAGTATGCCCCCTATTTTGATGTCATGGGCTAAAACATGATCATGATTTTCATAAAGATATCATTCAATTAGATTTTTAACCTCATCATTATGGGGGAGATTTAATCATTCATCTTTTCCATCAGGGGTATGCATATCATAATGGGTATCATAATGATATCAAGTTGGATCAACTAGATTCACCAATGGGTCAATGTCTTGGTTGGAAGCTTGTCCAATCCTAAGTTGGGCACGGGTGTGAGTCACCATTTTGAATGAGTAAAAGGAGATGTGATGAATTATGATAGGTGATGTGGAGGTTTTTGAATACTATCTTAGTGTAGAAGTCAAATTTACTAATGGTCAAAGAGAAGGGTGTGATGATCATTTTAGAAAGGGATGAGATAACTAAAAATTACCAAGAGACAAAGCTTTGTAAGAGATCACTCTAGAAATAATTAAAGAGAGTGATGGGATCAAATACCTTTCTCACTAGAAAAAGAGATGATTGGATGTGTGATAGGTGAGGAAGGCACTTGATATGGATGAGTGATGGGTTCTAGATTAGAATCTTGATAAGACTCTGTATATTGATAATACATAGTCTAGGGATATAAGAAGTGATAAATGATGATTAAATAGGATGGCTGACCACTAGAATTTGATTTTAATATGGAATATAGTATTTAAGGATGATGAAATAGATGGGGGATTAAATATATAAGCTATAGGATGGGTATTAAAAGGATGTAAAAGATCATGGGTATGGGATGCTGTGAAAGAAAATATAGGATTGGACAAGAGGGAATATGGAAGTTGCTTAGAATATACAATGGATATTGTGAGGTGATAAAGATATAAAATGGGTACTAGATGGATGCTAGATAATGAATGGGATAAAAAGGTAACAAATGTGGGATGGGTAATTAATATAAAATAGGTAGATTATATAAAGTAGTAGATGGAAAATGAAGATTAGGATACAAAGAGATGAGATGATTGTGAGATGATGAGACGAAGATGAGGGTTAACCTAGAGGTATCTAAGGTGTCACACAAAAAATAGGGTATGTTTGACTCATCTTGCAAATAATATGGGTTTTATACAACACACACAATCATGAATCCTAAATTAGTTAACTGATAAGGGTATGTAACTCAATGCCCACACCATCTAATGACTTCATGGGTGAGGTTACAAGCCGATGACCCATTATGGAATATACCAAAACCTCTTAATATTTTTTGCACATGATGGCTACTTTGAAGTTGATACTGACTCCTACAATAGTGCACCTGTTATGGTTGAAGGCTTCTAATCTAGCTATACATAAGGATTTATAGGTGTGTCCTTTATATATGTAAAGGTACAATGGGGCCCAATTACATATAATATGTTATCTAATTGCCTTGTATATTGGAGCTTAAACACCCCTCACTCCATAGTACCCTTTATGGGGAATTTGGCTTTGGCATCAAACAATAGCTCTCCTAATTTTTAGACTTCATCAAATCAAGGAATTTTGTTAGTGCATGGTGATGAAATCCACATCACCAACCCATAATTATTAAGCCCATATTTGGGGATGAATTCCATGTCACATGATATCCTAGACCTAGGTGGGGATAACACATAGGCAAACACGTGATTAATTTACTTTTTAATGTTAATCACATGATTATACTAAGAGGTGGGTGAATCAGTATAAGATAATATTTTAAATTCAATCAACCATAACCATAAACATTCAAGATCTAGAAATTAATAACATAAGAGAACAAAGGATTTACATGGAAACCCTTTCAATAGAAAACCATGGTAAAATAGTGTTTATATATATATATATATATATATATATATATATATATATATATATATGACTCTTTTATAATGTTTTCAGACATCAACCTACTGAAGAGACCAATCCCTAAACCAAGCACCAACTTGGTCAATTTATGAGCACCCACCCACTAGAGACACTGATCCCCTTTTCCAAGCACTAACCCATAGGAGCAACAAATCCTAGACTATGAGGCACCGACCCCAAGCCAAATCAATTCAACCATATGTGATTGCTTCTTTAATCAAATGATGGCTTTGCTTATCTTACACTTTCTCTCTCAATGATTTTCTTATATACTTTCTGCTCTCCTCTCTTTCAAAATTCTCAAATGATATTCTTAATTAAAATAAATTTACCCTTCACACTTATTTTCTTAAGAGATATTCTATTTCATTTTCTTCTCTTCTCTTCTTCTTCACTCAAATGATATGCATAAACAAAATTATACTCTTTCTCTCTTCCTTCTCTCTCACACTTATATGATCTTTAATCAAATTAAATGTTTGTAATACTTCCACATATCTTCTCCCTTATATACATTTTAAAGGATACATCCCATCCAAGAGGCACCTCTTCATCAAAAGATATGACCATTGACATTTCCATCGACATTTTCATCGATACTTCCATCAATATTTCCATCAATAATTTTATTAACATTTTCATTGACAATTCTGTTCACTTCAAACAACAATTCCATTCACTTCCAAAAACACTTCTGTTCACTTCAAGAAACAATTCCATTTGACATTTCCATTCATATTTGTTATAATTCCTTTGACATTAATGACAATTATTCCAACAACCTCCCCCTTTGTCATTGATGGTAATCCTCAAGAATTAGTATATAAATTACCCCTTACTATGTTTATCATCTTTTATTCCCCCTGTCTTCAATTCTCCCCCTTTGACATCAATGGCAAAGGGTTTTCCATAGTTTTCCTCTTGTTGTAGTTATCCCCTTTTCCTTTCTCTATCCCCCTTTGACATCAATGGCAAAGGGTTATATACCCTGCTCGCCCTAAGTTGATGTTTCCTCCTAATCACACCACTTGATGCCAAAAACCAAAAGAGAACAACCAAAACATGCACTACTTCTCATAATATTGACATACCTTGTTTGCATACACCTTCACCCTTGCATAAGCTACCAACTTGTAATCGATATCTCAACTTTTTGGACCCAAAACACCTCTTTCAAATATCAATACACCTTCTCATATAAATCTCACCACTAATATTTATATGATCATCAAGAACATGGTCAAAGCAATTAGACTTACCTGAATACATGCTCACAAGAGATCTCAAGACAATACACCATATCAAGCTACCTCAAATAGATATACAAACTAATCTATCAACTCACCTTCATAACTTTCTTGTCATACAACACAACCAATACCCAACAAGCATCCACCTTATTTCCTCTTTATATAAAGTATCTCCTTGAATCTTAGAAGAGACACCCCACATAAAGGGTCCTAGAACAAAGTGAACCTAGGAGATGCCCACATCTCTTCTATTACTTCTTTTATCCTCTTTCATCCATAAGGTTAATTTCTTTCTCTTAGAATCCAGTTAGGCATGTCTAAATTCTTTGACTCACTAACCTCAACATCCACGATGTTGTTCATCTTCTTAACTCTTGTAACTATCTCACCTTATAATACATTATCATTAGAAACTAATAATAGGGAATCTTGACAAGGCTCATGCTCAAATGTAATAAGAGATTCTGTTTGATTTATAGTATTAAGTGTCTTTTCTACAACTCTTAATAATAAGAGTTCCACACAATCCTTCATATCTTTGTAGCAAGTAATCCATTCTCACTCTTAGACTCAATCTGATCAACCTTTACTATCTTAGGTATCCAAACCTGAGTTTGGCCCTTCTCATACCTTCTAGGGGCTCTATAGCTTTTGACATACCTTGAGGATCTCTTTACTCCATTTTGACATAATTTAGTAATATGGCCAACCTTATGACAACAAAAGCAAACAACATTTCTCATACCTTTTACTTGAAGGTGAATGAGATCTCCCTTTGATTGATTTCTTCTCCTCAAATAGTCTCTTTCCCTATGACCAACATGCTGAAAAATAAAAAAATGTCCATAAAAATAATTGGAAACCCTGAAAACATTGGGCTGCTTGATTGGCTTCTTAAATTTTCCCTTCAAACTTGCATCCTTCTTACCTTGGACTGATATCTCATGATCTTTATCATCCATGACTATGACCCTGTTGGGACCAACATACCCCATTTTTTTAAATTTAGACCCTTGAGAAACCCTCAAAATAAAACATGGAAATTTCAGCATGTCAATGTATTTTATAGAATTTGAAGGTCATCCACTTTGTTAAAAGGCAAGCTTATGTGGTTTTGATTTGCTTTAATCTAGACTAAAAATGATAATGAGGTTCATTTGGCTTTTAGTTTCAGGTTCCATGACATGTGTTCCCAAAAATTTTGTATTCCAAAACCCTATCAAATGTCAATTCAAATTTTAAAAAAGGTAGGAACCAAATTGGTGAGAACCATTCTAAAATTCATTTATGGACTTGAGTATAAAATGCATATTATAGGCTTAGTCAAGTTTTTAACACAACTTAACAAGCAAGCTTAATCCCCTTTTTTATTCCCCCCTTTTCTAAAGTTCCTTATGGCCTAACTAATGTCATTATGCAAGGTCATTTTTTATATTTCCCAACTTAGCCTAAGGTTTTAATACTCAGGCCCCGATGTATTCATTAATATAATCATGACCTTAGTCTTAACACCTTAAGCCAAAGTATTTTATGTCTCTGTGGTCATTACTCAATTTCCTTGCATCTTGTAGGATCCTACGACTATCACTTTATTGTGGCATTTAATCGAATAGAGCAAGGATAACATAAACTTTGACTTAAATAATGTGCATCTTTGGTGATCTAATGATCCACAATTATTTGCTAGGACCCAATCGAATGAAGTGAAGCATAATTGAAAATTAAAAAGGATACAAAAGGCCCAAAAGATCGATATGCTTCACCTTTGCATTCAAAAACTAAAAATAAATGGGTCCCACCTAATAAAACAATGAACCACAACCAAGCTCCCAGATTGTGATTGATGGTGGATGCTTCATCATCAATTTTGACCCAACAAAGTGAATTAACACTAAAACCCTAGGAAGCCACATAGAAATGCCAAGTGGCATCCTTGAATTTATCCCTAAAGATTGAAATGAACTTAAAATTGACATTCGTATAACCATCATTCAAATGTTTGAAAAGATGAACTTGATGCCCACATGACTGTTAACTTTAAGCCTATTAAAATGAAAGTTTTACTGGTTTAAACATGATGTCTATGTGATCATCAATTAACACCCATGAGGGTGTATTTGACATCTATGAGACCATCAATTTTAATCTAGTGAAATATCTTATTTAGTGTTCAAATGACATTCCAAAATCCTATTTTAACTCAGAAATGGGTCAACAATCTAAAGGAAATGCTCAAAAGATGCTCAAAATGGGAACCTTTGACCTACAAAATATGGAAATGGTCTTATAATCTAAATACTTAGTCTAAATTCATATGGAAGGGTCCTCATGGAATTTTGTTTAAAATAATCATGAACCTTAAACTATGAGCTTATGTTAAGTCTTATTTTAAAAGGGGAAGCCCTTGTCACATGGAGTATAAGCTAACCAAAGGTTTTCATATGTGGTGGCCTAGATTATTTAGAGCCTCTCCCCTTTGTTATAAATTAGGAAACTTAGGCCTAAGTTCCTTAGCCTAAGGTTTATTTCATGCTTAATAAACATCAAACAAACCTTATCCTAAGGAACTTAAGCCTAAATCATGACTTTGATAATGTATTGACTTAATGTTTGGGCATTTTTTCACAAATTAATGAGTCATGCCCTATCACTAGATTTAATCTAATGGTACAAAGGTGCTAATGAATTTTCAAAGGCTTTTGATCTTGCCATATGGTTGATACACATTCAATGAGTGGCTGACCAAAAGATTAGCGCATGAAGAAGGTACGTGAATATGCCAAGTGTCATGACCATAGGGTCTGCACTAGAAAGACCCAATCATGTCCAAGGGCCTAGATTATAATCAATGGCTCATGCTAATACTGGATTTTGATCATATGGTGTAAAATGAATAAGGTATTTTTTAAATACCAATGGCTAGTATTCAAATGACATTTATGAAAAATGCCATTAAAGGTATAGACCAGTGCCACATAAATGCCACATAAGTAAAAAAGGATAAAACTTGAGATCTTGTGGGATAAAAAACATAAAGGTATAAAGGAAAAGGTCCAAATAAAATTTAGGACATGTATAAACCAAAGCCTAGATATCTTCTGCCACTCAAGCTCCAAAACCCTAAGCCCTACATAAAAGTAACCTAAATAAACTCAATTCATTACAATTCAATCAAAGGAGAACTTAATTGTGTTTTTTAGGCATAAGAGAAATTTCATAGAGACTACATGTAATTTGGTGTGAATGATTAGCAAATATATAGACCATGGTAGCTAGCAGGGAGTAATTGAAGGAAGATACCGAGCTCTATTTTATAATAGACAATGAGGGCCAGATCTTCAAGGATACTAAATTGGACCTCATAACATTAAACATCCATGGCATTATGAATTATTCTGAGCTCTTATTTACGATAAAAGAATTACCACCCATTTCAAAATAGGAACAAAGGAATGTCACCACAAGCAGGAGACACTATGACTTGGTTGTTATCCAAATGGTAGGCCTTCATCATGCCATGGTAAAACCAGAGGTATTACATTGTATTAAAATCCTTTCCCCCTTATTTTTTATTGTATAATAGATAATGATTGGATCAATAGGTAAGGGAACTCAAAATATCACTTTTGAGAAGTACTACAAGCTCCCTCTCTCCCATGTGGACCTTTCCAAAATAAAAGAGTAGACCAGTAACCATGGCCTAGACTCTGTCCTCAAACCCTGGCTCCACCAAGAACCTCATATATTTAGAAGCCTTAAGGGCAATAATGACCCTATTGAACTAATCCTTTGATGCCCCTTCAATTGCTTATGTGAATAATATCTCGGTCCCATATGTGCACTTCATGGTAGAGGAAAAACTTACCCCTCTAATTAGAGACTTAATTAGTGTTTTCCTAGTCAGACAATTCAATGCCATCAAAAGAAAGATCTCAAATCAATTATTTATGATGTCATACCTATTTGATGCCATTATAGCCTCAACCATCTTCCCTAGGATTAGGATTTGGTCCACAAAGGGAAAGACGACCATTTCACATTATTATTCCAAGCTACACATCTTTAAGTACAAGAATCACATACAGTTTGTTTTTTACTACATTTACCCAGCTATAGTGGAGGCCATCACAAGTGTTCCTATGCCTAGGCTCTACCCCCTAATCAAGAGGTATTTTGAAATTATTGGGGATGTATGGTATTATCTTGATTATATAGTCATCAACATAGAAGGAATCATGACCCAACCTTATAGGCTACCACTATATGTTCCAAACAAGCTTGTAGAGTAGGACATTGCCTCCCAACTCATCCATGGTATTGATAGGACTTGTAAGGAGAAAAAGAAGGGTCTACTCCACCCTTTCCCCTTAAATATTAATAAAACCATAATAAAAGACTAGTATTATGTGGAATTTATGTCCAAACATAGGGATTCATTAGACTTCCAACTAGATGAACTCCAGATGTGGGATCTAAGGAACGTAGTAGTCAACCATCTAAGGGATAAGAATCTCCCAAATCCATAATATGTACATCAAATTGATGACCATAACACCATATATATTAAGGCTAAAAACTATGAAGAGGTAATATCCAAGATCTAAGGCCACAACATTAAGGTTTAACACAAGTTGGTCAAGGATAACAAGACATTTGGGGAAACATGGAAAATTTATCCTTTAAAATATCACTTACTACCTAGGCCATTTGGAATAGACCATGAGTAACCCTAGACAGAGCGACCATAGCCAAAACCTCAAGAACAAGTTGAGCAAGTTCAAGGTGAACAAGAAAAAGGGAAGAAGAAAGTTGGAGAAGTAAAACTAGAAGAGAGACCTGGGGAAGGGCCCCTCCCTTCAACACTACCCCAAAGGCCACCTTCCCCAATTCAATACTTAGGAAGATAGCCCCAGAACTAGAAGAGACACTTGAGGGTGACCTCAAGGAAATTGTAGAGGCCTATGACTTTGATAAGGAAGAGGAGCCCAAAAGAGATATAGGAAAAGAGCTTGTCCTAATAGTCTCCTATGAGAAAAGGAAGGAAGAAATAGCATTGGTCCCTATGGAACCAAAGAAGAGACCAAGATTCACCTTTACTCAGCCCACTAATGAAGTTAATTGATTCAGTGATGAGTTCCTAATTCATGGACTAGTCATTCTTGACTGGTTCATCTATGGAAAGTTGCAAAATATCCCCTCATTTTCACTCTTGGGCCATGATGAGGGTTACTAATGTTGAAATATAAGATGATATGAAGCCTTGGATAAGGGCTATAGTGAAGGCGCAATAAGCAAGGAAAATTGTGGCTGTTGAAGGTCTAGAAGGTAAGAAGATAGATACTCTGGGAGCATCTAGCAGCTCAGGTGTGGAGGTCCCAAAACCTCCTAAACTTAAGAAGCCAATTACTAATGTCCATTTCAACCCTAAAATAGCTAGGTTAGAGAAAATAAAAACTAGGATAGTTATGGTTAGGATAGAAGAATTCAATTTTTAGAATGTGGAACCATTTGTAGGACTAACCCCCTATGGGTGGATAATAACTAAGTGAGGATACCATTCATGAGGAAGATGTGGAAAGTTTGGTTGAGATCCACTCAGCACAAGAGAAAGCTCAACTCCAAGGTATGAAATAAAGGATCTAGAATTTGGAAAGAGAGAAGGAAAACTTACAAAAACAAATAATTTTATCAGTGCTAGATACAATGATTAAACTACTTGACAAGTCATTTTATGACATGTTTGAGGCACTTAAGTCAATGAAGATAAGCCAAAGTGAATTGGAAGATAAATGTGTACTATCCATGAGTTTAGTCACCTAATGGTAGGGCTCAAAGGATAAAATAGCCCAACTCCTCAGTATTTTAGCAAAGAAGCAGATACCAGGTTTCAAGACCATCAGTTTGGGACATTTGAGCACAATTCTAAGAATTGTGATTGAAAAGGTTAAAACTTTAAGTGCATGGTATACTATTGTGTAAAGGGTCCTAAAATAAGATAAGGAAATAATTTCAAGAATTAAAAAACTCCTCAGGATCATGCTTAGAGACCCTGCATGACCCACTTCCCTTAGAATTATAAGTGATGAGGAATTTAAGCATGGGGCCACTTTGTTAACCTAGGAAATCAAAGGAAAAGGCCAAGGAAAATATGGGGCTAACAACAACAAAATCTTATACATGATACTCAATGCAGGGGAAAGAATAAATGAAGCCAAGAGCATCAAGGAGGCCATGGATAGGAATAACAAAGAATTTGATGACCTGGTAGATCAAGAAGAAGAGTAGATCATGAAGTCTATTATGGATCTAGAACTCATTGATGAGCAATATGAGAGAGCAATGAGCATCCTCCAATAATGACAGCCAGAGGCCCCACTATCAAATTAATAAATATTCTATTTTGTAAAGTTTTGTAACATTTTGAGGTATAATATTCCATTATAAAGGCATATGCTAGTTTGTTAGCATATTTGCCTCTAGGTACGTATGACTGGGAAAATTGCATGTATTTTAGAGCTTGTAAGGATAGTTGTCCTTATCTTTATACACCTATATTTTTTAACTAATTGGTATACTACCTAATCTTCCTATAAAGGCACGTATTACCATTTGTAAAAAAGAGAGATTTTTTAAGCAACTTTGTATATTAAAAGCAATTAATAAGATCAAGGAATTCAACAAGGATTGTCCATTTTGAAGTAATAATTACTAATATAGCTTTTTCTCTTAATTTCTAGTAGATGTCTTGAATTTAAATAGTGTCTTTAAATTCTAAGTAGCATTCTCTAATCATAGGGTTTCTAATTTGTGCTTATGCTAGATTAGTTGAAAGATCTTAGGTTACGCTTCATTTCATTTTGCTCTATATTCAGATGTGTAATTTCTATTTGATTATAGTGGCAAATCCTTAAAGTAGACTTGGTTCTTACTTATGACTCTTTATGTTTTCCTTTGAAGTTTTCTTGATATATAGTGAGATTTAAGCTTAGGCTATATTGCATTATATTTTGGTTAATACATATTCAATTGGAATTGATACTTTGTCATAATGTTTGAGACTAAAATTGGAAAATCACTCATTTGTTTTCTACTCTACCCTTATCTATATTCTTTTTTTACATCAAGATCACTTTAGTTTAAGATACATTATAAATATCCACTTAGATTAGTCTATTGATTAAAACAAGAACATAGCTCACTAAACATTAACAATGATTCATGAAGAATGGACCAAGGTGGATCCCAACCACCAAGTTATATAAATATTATGGAATAGTTATCTTACTATACTATTATTTCACCATAGGCAACCATATCACGAAAACCTACAACTCATGCTCTGAATTTTCTAATTTATAAAATGAGAAGTGTTCTTTAAACACTAAGAGCACATGTGCTACATTTAGAAGCATCAACATGATAGCTCCCACTGGTGTTAGAAGGAGGGCCTTAAGTTATTTGAATCTTTAATGATCTTAGTCTATTTTATCTAAAGATCAGTGTATCTTTGTGTTTTTTTGAGCAAATTCTTTGCCTAAAAGTGTAAAGATAATTGACCTTTGTTGATTTTAGTGCATCTTTGTGCTTCCTTTGAAGTCATTTGGGAATTGATGATTGTTCTTAATAAATTTAGTTTCAACTTTGAAAATCCATAGTATCTAAGGTTAGGACAGCTTGTTTTGATCAAAGGGGGGCATATCTTTCATAAATCTAAATTCTTTTAGGCTTAAACTTGCAAAGATAGACCATTTTCACATAGTTGAATGCATCTTTGAGCTAATTCACTCAAAGATCAATGTCCTTTGTAGTTTTTCATACCACTTTTATAAAATAAGCTTAATTTGTAGGTTTAACTCTGGTTCTTTATAAAATTTAACTTGACACATCATATTTTAGGTAGGATCTTTGAATTTAAAGCTAGAATTGCTCAAGATTAGAACTAGATCACACTCATTAACAAGAGAGCCTTTACTAAAGCTTAAAGTACACAAAAGAGCCAAACATGATAAAGGTAGACATAGGAGATCCAAGTCTCTTCCAAATTCACCTCTTCAATGTACCTATGCCTTCGACCTTCATCTAGGTATGGCATGGTTGGGGGATTCTTTAATTAATGTGCCAAGGGTAGTTCATGATCTCCCAAGAAACTCTAAGAAATATATACTTACATTTGGTCTAACTAAAATAGTAACTACTAAGGAACACATAAATTCTTTTAAAGATACCTTAAGGTTATTTAATGTTTTACATGAGGATGTAGCATGTAGGCTATTTCCTTTCACTTTTAAAGATGCAGGTTATGAGTGGTTCTTAAACTTTCCAAATAATTACATTAGAAGTTGAAATGATTTCAATAATGTGTTTATTGATCAATTTGGTAAGATTGTTAGTCTTTGTGTTATTTACCATCAATTCACTACTATTAGAAGGGACACCAATGAGCCTATTAGGTCATTTAATGATATATTTCAAAAGATGTATAGTAGAATCATAGAGCCTTATAAGCCTGATGATGTTCTAACTTTAGAGATCTACAAAGATGCAGTAGATCCTATGACCTCTATATTCTTGAAGAGATCCATCCTAGCTATAGCTTCATTAGCCCAAGCCTAGTCTGAATTGGTAATCATTAATGATCAAATGTAGCCCCAAGGGAAAATGGCATACTCAGTCCTAAATGTGAACCCACAAATGCCTGTGATGAACTTGTTCCCAAACAATAACTAAAATCTCCCGTCCTTAAACCAACTTCTAAACTTAAATCAATTACCCTTAAATCATGCAACCCCTAATCAAAATCTAAGATTCTTGAGTCATCCTATTAATGGCTTTAATGCAAGTGATCAATGAGATTTAGTACCAACTACAAGTACTAACAACAACTAGGTGCATAATTTTGAAACTCTTAAAAATGAGAATGATTCTATCTTTAAAATGGTTCAAAAATTAAGCACTAATTTCCTTCAGTTGCAAAAACAAGTAGGTAATATTGGAGAACATCCTGGTAGGAATTTCTCATTTCAAAGGTTAAATTGGCTAAACAATAGATTTCAAAATGATAGCTTTCACAATAACAAGGCTAATGAACCATCTTCTAGTAATAATAACATGGATATTAATCTTACTAATTGCATTATCTGACTATTATAGGGTACATTGCATAATCAAGCATGGGGAAATTGATTGTATAGAATTTCGTAAAGCCTTTAAGGCTTTCCAAGAGGAGTTGAATACATTTAAAGTGGTACCTAATAAATAAAGTGGTGTAGGTTCCTCTATATCTAAGCCATCTTATCAGGCCTTCATGGTGGACACCTTTGATTTCCCCTTTCAAGAGGAAAATAAACTTGATGAGATCCCTAAAGAGATCAAAGACTTTTAGTAGTTTTTGAAGAAGACCTACCCCTTGAGGAATAGAGAGTAGAGGTAGCCTTTGACTACCTCAATACCTCCAAATAATTTTATAACTCCTCCTAACACTTCTTCAAGCAATAATTCAAAGCCACCAAAAGGGATTACTTCTAAAACCAATGTTGAAATCCCTAGTTCTTCTAGTAAAACTAGGTATAGCATAGTTGAGAATGTGAAAAGGATAAAGGATAATATTAAATTTCATGAACTTATGTAGATTACAAAACAAAGGGACCTTTTATTGAAATCATTGAATTCTAAAAATCTGCTAAACGCTGAACATGCCAATGTGACTAGGCATAAAGCCAAAGCTAAGTCTCCTCCTTTCTTACTCACTATCAAGATGTTTGGTAAGAACTTGCATAATTGCTTATTAGATTTAGGAGCATCTAAAAATATAATTCCTATAGGTATATGTAATAAACTTGGTTTAACACATATAAATTCTAATAGGGTTGTCACCCAATTAGACAAATCTTGAGTCAAAGTTGTAGGAGAATTATTAAATGTTCACATGCAACTAACATTTGAGCCTAGGGTGCAAAAATTCATTGATATTCAAGTTTTTGATATACCTGATGTCTATGGAATCTTATTGAGTAGGGAATGGACCAAGGTTTTGAATGGTTACATGTCCACATACTGATCACATTTATGGCTACCTTGGAAGGGGGTCCCCAATCAAATCAGGGTTGAGAGAGAGCCAAGAATGAAACATATGATAAATGAGTACAATGTTGTAAATGAGAGGTTCAACATTATTGAATTATATTTAGGGGCCTTCACCCTAGATATTGATAAGGTATGTGATCCCAAGAATGCTCATGTTGTCCCTAGATTGTAGAAATTGCATTGTGATGGTGCTAAGTGTAGTGTTGGATCAGAGGTTGGTGTTGTCTTAAATGATCCTACTAATAAAAGTATCATGCTTCCTATAGGATCTAATTCCTTTGTACTATAAATCTTATAGAGTATGAAGCCCTTGTCTTAGGTTTATAGTTTGCCATAAAAAATAAGTCAAATAACTGCTAATTGATGGGGATTCAAAAATAGTGGTCAACCAAGTAAGAAGAAAATACCAATGTAAACTCTCATACTTAAAAAGATATAAGTTCAAGGTTTGTGATATAATTAAATCCTTTGATACTTTTGGCATTATTTCTATCCCATGGGGATAAAACCAAGCTAGTGATGAGTTGGCATCTGCTGCAGCCAACCTCATGCCCAATCAAGATTCCCCTAATTTTAGCACTGAGTTAATCCCTTATCCTTCAATACCTGACAATGTTAACCATTTTCAAGTTTAAAATGATGATCAATAGATATTGGATTTTATAACTAATTCTAGATCATTTGATGCTCACATTGTTGATAAGGCTAATGAAAATACATATAGGGAAGCCAAATTTGATGGCAAGGTCATTCAATTAAATGCCAACAAAATTCCCAAAGGGATGATTGATCTAGAAACACTTTTTTATCAAGATAAACTTGTTGAGTCTTTTAAGGTTCCCAAGGTAAGTGGGAAAGATTATAATGCTATTGATCTTGGCCTTCATGATTAGCCTCAACTAGTAAATGTTGGGAAGTCCTATACAAGCATTGAGAACAAGAAAGCTAAGGAACTCCTTGTCCAATACAGAGCTATCATAGCATGGCCCTATGATGACTTAAATATCTTTGATCCAAGGGTCATCACACATACTATACCCCTTAAGGAGAGATAAAAAACCATTCAGGTAGAAACAAAGGCATGTGAACCCTATCTTAGAACTGGTGATCTTTAAATAGATTAAGAGACTTTTAGATGCTAGGATAGTCTTCCCCATCAGGCACTCTACCTAGCTAGCTAATTTGGTACTGATCAGGAAGAATAATGGTGAGATTATACTTTGTATTAACTTCAAAAATTTGAACAAATCATCAACGAAGGACAACTACCCCTTCCTTCCCTAGACCAAGTAATTAAATTTATTTTAGGATCGACTATGATGTCTTTTCTTGATGATTTTTTAGGTTACAACCATGTATTGGTTGATAGAGAGGACAAGATGAAGACAAAACTCACCACAAAGTGGGGGACCTTTGCTTACAAAAGAATGCATTTTAGACTAATCAATGTAGGTGCCACCTTCCAAAGAGCTATGGACCATGCCTTCCAAGGCTTGATAGGTAAATGAATCATTATTTATATGGATGATCTAATATTTTTTTTCTAAAAATACGGAAGATCACTTCATGCATTTGCAACAAGTTTTTAAAATATGCAGAAGGTATGGCATTTCCTTGAACCCCAAGAAGAGTATCTTCTGTGTGACTAAAGGAAAATTACTAAGTCATGTTATAAACAAAGATGGGATCTTTATAGATCCTAAAAGAGTGGATTCCATATCTAGAATAGAACCTCCAAATAGTCAAAAAATAACTAAATTCATTCTTTGGTAAAATAAATTTTGTAAGATATTTTATTTTTGGTTTTACAAAAATTATTAAACCATTGAATGACATGCTAAAGAAGGATGCCAAGCTCATATGGAATGGAGATTCCAGAAAGGCATTCAATGATATCAAAAAGGCCATTAGTCAAGCTCTAGTCCTTATAAGTCCTAATTTTTCAAGGGACTTCTACCTCTATTCCTTTGCATCTAACCATATTATGGTCATAGTGTTAACTCAAAAAATTGAAGGGTGTGACCACCAATTTGCTTTTATGAACACTAATTTCAAGAATGTTGAGTTAAATTATTCATTGATTGATAAACAAGCATATGTATTAGTCAAGGTAGTGAATAAATTTAAGCATTGCATCCTTAGAAATAAGTTGTATGCTATCTTACCCGACCCTACCACCAGAATTATGTTGAGTCATAATGAATTAGGATAACGTAGAGGTAATTGGATGCTAGTCTTTCAAGAATATGACCTAGAGATGAAGACAACAAAACTGGTAAGGTGCCAAGGTTTGATCTAAATGATTACTAATACTAACTCTAGGATAAGTGTTATTTTAGTGGATCAACAAAACTTTCAAGCTATTGAGTGGTATGTGTGTGAACTAGAAATTTGACTAAGAAGAGGATATTAGTGTTGTGTTAGTGACAAAATAAACAAAACAAATTGAAAAAAAACACACTAAACTAACATATTCATACCTAGTTACTAGGGTGAGCTTGGTAAATAAATACAAATGAATAAAGCATAAATAAAATGCAAGAAAACACACATTCCTTACCTTCCTTGATACTCCACAAGTATTTTTTAATTGGCTTGCTCGGTTTGTGCTCATGAAGTCTTCATCAATGGAAGCTTTGTTAACTTTATCTCTCCTTGGCACCTTTGGCTTTGTATTGCTTAGAATCAGTTTGGCATGGTAACACTAGTTTGCATGAAGCTTTTAGAACCAATCCTGCATTATAACTTTGCACAAATTAAACTTAAAAATGATGTTCATGGCCTCTCTATTTATAAATTTTTGAGATTGATAAGAATCAACCTGAACCATCCATCCTAAGATGAAGATGTGTGGTTGAGGAATAATTTAATTTTACAATTAAAATTAATAAATAGGCTCATAAATATTTCAAATAGAGGAGCAATTAAGAGGTATGAAGGGCATTGATGAGGCATGGGGAAAATGAATCCTAATATTTGTGGCATTTATGGCCTAGGAATGTCTTCCTAAGAAATGAAGTCACCTAATGATGCAAATATTCAATATTCATTTCCAAAACAAATTATTCAACAAGTTTTCGTGAAATTATTGATTAGGCTATAATTTGGTTTAATTAGCTCTTAAGCATGTTTAAGCACTTTGTGCACAAATTACTCAAATTGATCAGAATATCTTGTTATTGGTCCAAAATTTGACTAGATTAGAATTGGAAGGTGATGTCAAATGTGTTGGATCAATTATCTCATTTATAATATTATCAATATAAAATAACAAAGGCATGTGTATTATGCAAGAGATTTGATAGGAAAGAGAAATCTAGAGCATCCAAGTGCAAAATTGGCATTTTAACTTGAAATGATCTAATCAAAGTTAGTTAGCCCATAAATTGCATTACCCTATTTAGGGATACCCTATCTAGAACTAGAACTTGAATATATCAATTTTAACTTCTCTAATGCATTTTAGTGTTTTTAGGCCAAATTGTGCACTTTAGGTGGAAATTAGTCAAAAGCCTAGTTGAAAGTTATTGGTGGTTAGATTTAGGTGTCTACAATTTGCTCCTATTTGGGAAGGCATTGCAAGCTACAATAATAGTAACATCTTATCAAATAATTAAAAGGTCTTGTATGCCTACTAATATAATGATGATAAACTAGCTGTATGATGCACCCTTGAGCAAACGGTTGGCACAAGTAAGTCAACAAACAGTTCCTCAAAAAGAAAGAAGTGAAATAAGGAGACCAAAGAAAAGAAAGATGATGGGGTGAAAACATAATGATTTTGAAAAATTAGTCAAAATCATTGAGAATGCAAGTGGGATGGTGTACAATGGTTTTTCCAAAGGCAGTTATAAGCATTATACCCTAATAGTGGCAACATAGTATGACAACACAATGATTTTCCCAAAGGTAGTTATAATCATTGAGAAGATGGTGCTACCCTAGTGAGGATAGAAAAAAAAAGTTAATAGCATGCCCCCATATGGGTAGAAAAAGGGAAGTGGTGATAATACAATGATTTGCCCAAAGTTAGTTATAATCATTGAGAAATGTAGGTGGGATGATGTGCAATGATTTGCCCATAGGCAGTTATAATAATTAAACCTCGATTATGGAAAACATGATAAACTTGGTCAAGGATGATGATAAATTAACACAAAGGGTAATTATGAATTGAAACAACCTACTAGTAGGGAGATGCTCATCTGAACTAAAAAAGGTTGAAATTTTTTCATGGTTAATTACTCTTTTTGGGATATGATTGAATCAAGATGTCGATGTCAAAGAGATGTTGATGCCACCATTGCTAAATATAATTCTTGAAGCTAAGTTTATTATAGCACATGTCAGTAGGCATCATGGTATAACATCATGAGGACTTGGCTGAAATATGCATAAGGACTAACTCCTATAATCTAATACTCAATAGAAAATAATGCACCAATGATAGAAACTATGATGACAATGTAAGCATATGAATATGGATAGATTTAAGTATAAGTGTGGGAAAGGAATCACCCAATGAACACACATAAATTGAATCAAGGCAATAGTGTTAAAAGCAAACAAATGGACACACAAACAAAACAACAAAGAAACACTCAAGAGAAACCATACAAACATTGCCCCTAGAAAATAGGTGACAATTTAACAAATGAACAAAATGGGGGAATAGAATAAAAATAAGGGGGTGGCTAAGCTATCTTCATATGCACTAGGTAAGTGGACACTAGCTACATAGTTCCATGGATG
Organism: Torreya grandis; assembly: GCA_037957365.1. Classification (NCBI taxonomy): domain Eukaryota; kingdom Viridiplantae; phylum Streptophyta; class Pinopsida; order Cupressales; family Taxaceae; genus Torreya; species Torreya grandis. The sequence goes on along the minus strand of JARHVA010000772.1, from coordinate 2,224,274 downwards.
TAATATCTAATAAAAACTTTAGACCAAATGTAATTTTCCCAAGGAATAGGAAGAAAAATGATAATTGGTGAAAACAAATAGAATAGATGCAATAAAAGAATAGGAATAGTCTTGAAAAATGGCAAGTACATGAGAGAAAAGGCCAAAGAGGATGGGGAAAATAAGTGACAAGTGGTTTGCCTAAAACTTAGTAAGGGTTCTCAGAATCCTTAAGGTAAAGAAGTGGTCCATGTTTTTATTATTCTTTTCTAGCAGTTTTATAAATATTTTTGGAATTATTTTGGAGTATCTCAACTCAATTGAGAATAATGAGACACTAAATGTTTTAATCTCATAAAATAGTGAGATCATTCAAACTTAGATTTCTCGTAAAATGGAAAGAGTGTTCAAACATAGGTTACTCACAAAATGGTGAGAGCATTCAAACTTAGGTTGCTCACAAAATGATGAGAGCATTCAAACTTAGGTTGCTCACAAAATGTTGAAAGGATGACTGAGTTGACATCAACAAGTATCGAGCACTACCTACATAGTCTCAGATTGGGACCTCAAGTCACTGTATTTTTTCCCTACAGTGGAGGAATTTGACTAGTGTAGCAGTCAATTTAAATAAAACAAACATAGTTGGTAAAAAGGCACAGTGTGGTATAAGAAGTGGCAAGTTGGTATGTCAAAGCTTAATAAATAAATGTTGCCCCTAGTTTTCCCATAGGTGGTTATAACCAGGACACAACTTCATAGATCAATAGTACTAATTTTCCTAAAGGTGGTTATAATTAGTAGCAAGACCAGTGATAAGAAAAGTATAACAAACAAAGGATGCAACTGCCAAAACTTTTGTCACACTACTCCAAAATATGATCTCTATCTGAAGTACTTGAACCAACTGATGAAACTGATCAGATTCCTTAATGCTAAAAATGCATAATGAATGGCAAAAACCAAGGTTAAATGGGCTAGGTTTTAGAACACACTAGGTTAATAGGTCAAAAATGTAAATTGGATACGACTAAGAGGATGGATAAGAATGACTTTTGTACAAAAAAGAATAGTGATAAAATGGCATAACTAAAATGGTCCTTATATATAATATACCTTAGTGCTCAAGCATAGTGGTACTTAAGGTGAATAATATTCATTGGCTCAAGAAGTTGATCTCCATCTGGTGTGGCAAGCCTGGATGCCCCTAATCCATAATCTGGAGTAATGATGAAAGGCCCTATCTAGTTTGGTTTGAATTTTCATTTATGATTTTTCTTAGCCATGGTATTCTTTTGGTTTTCTTTAAGAACAAGATCACCAAGTTCAAAGTTTTTATTTTTGACATGTCAATTATAGTGGCCTTTGAGTTGGTTCTGATATGATTAAAGATTATTGAGCGTAGCTATGCATTTTTCATCAAGTAGGTTTAGCTCTTGTAGGTGAGATACTCGATAGTCATAATCATCTAGGACATGCTTGAAAGAGATGTACAGTGAAGGCAATTTGACCTCAATGGGAAGGATGGCTTTAGTACCATAAACAAGTGAGTATGGAGTGGCTTATGTGGGGGTATGATGATTGGTATGGTATGCCCAAAGGGTAGGGAATATCTGCAATTGCTAATCATGACCAACATCATTGACAATCTTTTTGAGAATATTGACAATGGTTTTATTCAATGCTTTGGCCTAGCCATTACCTTAAGGGTAATATGTTATAGAAAAATGTTGTGTGATGTTATATTTGGTACATAGTTGGTCTACATCCTTATTCTTGAATGATCCTCCATTATTAGATATAATGTTAGAGGGGATACTGTAGTAGCAAATGAGATGGTTGAAGATGAATTTGGAAATTTGCTTTCCAATCACATGAGGGGTATAGTTTTAATCCACTGAGTGAAATACTCAATGGTGGTAAGGACATGTTTATGGCTGTCAGATGAAGTGGGGTTCATCTTCCCAATGAGGTCAAGTCCCCATGTATCAAATGGCCATGATGTTAACATTAGTTTTAGAGTTTGGGTTCGGGCATAAATCAGATTAGCGTGCCATTGACATTTATCACACTTCTTTACATATGCAGCTACATCTACATCCAAATGGGCTAATAATAACTAGTACACAAGAGATTTTTGGATAGGAATACCCCACTATAATGAGCTCCACATAATCCTTCATTAAATTCTCTTAATTCTAGTTTAGACTCTACCAAATTTAAACAATGAACTAGAGTTCCATCAAAACTATGATGGTAAAGAGTTGGTTCAAGTAGAGTCTAATGAGTAGAATGACTAATAAAAGATTTGGTTTGTTTTTGAGATAGGTTAGGTGGTATAACTTAGTCATGAAGGTAGTTATAAAGTGTTGAGTACCAAATAGAATGAGCACCAATAATATCACAAATCATTACAATGGTTGAAGGTTCATGACCTAGTGCTTACAAACTCTCAATGAGGAACTAATACTCTCTGGCTTTATTTATTTATCAAATTAGAGAGCCAATATTAGCCATGGCATATGTAGTTTTATTACTATCCCTTGGTATGTGCTCAAATTGAGTGTTGGAAATTTATTACTTAAGAGTGTCAACCATGGCTTTATATGGAACCAACTTGTCATCTTTGGTCTAAAAATGATTTGTGACCTGATTGATGATTAACTGAGAATCACCATAAACTTGGAGATGAGATATGTTCCAATGCACTTCCTATTGAAGTCTTGCAACAAGTGTTTCATACTCAACCATGTTGTTTGCACAAGGAAAGCTAATTTTGAATGATTTAGGGATTAGATCCCCCTATGGTATAATAAATAAGAGGCTTGCTCTTGATCCATGTGTAGTAAATAAACTATAAAAATATAGCTTCCAGTGCTACTCCTCAAGAGGTGTGTCAATGATGATCATTATGGATTCATCAGGGAAATGAAATGTGAGTGGCTTTATGTCTATAAGAGGTGCTTCAGCAAGTTGATCTACAAGAACTTGTCCCTTGATTACTTTTTGATTGACATACTCTATGTCAAACTCACTAAGAAACATGATCCATTTGGCCATTCTACCTTTTAAAGTTGTTTTAGATAGTAGATACTTTAGAATATCTACTTTTGAAATGACCATGGTCTTATTATTCAACATGTAATGGTGCAATTCTAAGCTGTAAAGACCATGGCCAGACAAGTTTTTTTAATAGGTGCATAGTTATGTTCATATGTGACCAAGGTAGAACTTAGGTAGTATATGGCATGCTCTTTTCCATTATCATCATGTTGAGCCAAGAGTGCCCCTAGAGCATTGTCGGTAGTTGATAGGTATAACAAGAATGGCTTTCCTAGCATAAGAGGTAATAAAATAGGTGGATTAGCTAAATAGTCCTTGATTTTTTGAAAAGTTGTTTGGAAATGATCATCCAATTGAAATATAACTCCCTTCTTCATAAGATGTGTAAATGGATGACACATGTTTGCTAATTGAGAGATGAAGTGTTAGATTGATTAGATCTTATCCTACAAACTATGGAGTTGATTTAAATTAGTTGGTGGCTGCATCTCGATTATAGTATGGACTTTAGCTAGATAGACTTCAATACCTCTACAAGACATGATGAAGCTAAGTAATTTGATTGAGGTTACACCAAACATAGATTTATTTGGGTTGATTCTAACTTTTTACTCTTGCAATCTTTCAAATATCTTACATAGCACTGTTGGATGGTTGGCCTTGGCTTTGAATTTTCTTAATATGTCATCGACATAGTCTTCAACAATATCATGGAATATGATAGTCATGTCCCTTTGATATGTACCTCCTACATTCTTAAGACCAAATATCATTACTTGATAATAAAATGTTCCCCATGGAGTGGTGAACATTGTTGTATGTTGGTCTTCTAGTGCTATTTTGATCTAGTTGTATCCTGAAAAGCCATCCATGAGTGAAAGCATTTCATAACCTACCATGGAGCCAATGATCATGTCAATATTAGGAAATGGAAATTCATCCTTAGGAAAAGATTTTTTGATGTCTCAAAAATTAGTACATATTCTAATTCTTGCAGGCTTTTTACTAACAGGTACAACATTAGATATCCATTCTGAATAGTTAATAGATCGGATACATCCTGCTTCTAAGAGTTTTTCCAACTCTTTATTTACTAAGACAATACTTTGAATATGTATCTTACATATCTTTTGTTTTACCAATTTAGTAGTAGGATTGACAACAAGGTGGTGCATAACCAAGGTAAGGTCTAAACCTGGCATGTCAAAATAATCCCATGCAAAGATATCTACAAATTCTCTTAATAAAGTTGTAAAGACTTCACATTCCTCCTCAGTGAGGGATGTGCCTAATTTTATCCATTTTGGGTTTGATGGAGTCATAATGTTTACCTCTATTGTATCTTCAACTAGAAGGGTTAAACCATATTCTAGGATAGTAGGCAAAGATTTGACCTGTTAAACTATATCAGGGTCCTCTACTAGAACTTGCTCTTCAGCTTCTCCTAGGCATGATGAATCTGAGTCCCCTAGTGGGAAATCTAGCCATGTGACAAAAAAAGTCAAAAACTCTTGAAAATTTTGATCAAATACTGTTGTTGCATAAAACCAAACTCGGATCCATATGCAAGTTCAACATTGGTGGTCTCTTGGTCTAAATTTGAAGAAGAATGAACACCCCCATCTAATGGCACCTAAAACAAGTTTTCACCACTAGACTGACCTTTATCTTTACTTTATTCCTAGTTATAAAGTGCCTCAAAGAGGTTTTCACTTTGGGACCTCAATGTTTTATTTATTTATTTTTGGCTAAGGGTGTTCACTCGCTCTCCAAAATAGGCTTTAGGATCCAATGTAATTGAGAATCTTGACTTGTGATCTCACAACAAAATGTTGTCCCTACGACCTAAAATTTCACAAAATGCCTCATCATTTTGAAACTCATCAATCGATAAATTGGATTCTTGTTAGCCCCAATATATCAGTTAGGGATAGTATAATGGCAATGGGTTGTGATGAATGACCAGAGTAAGGGTATAAATGGCATTGTTATCAAATAAGTTAGTCCTAACTAGGTCATCAAAGGTGAGGCTATGATCAGACTCTACTTCATTGTTGACATCATCATCACTAGCTGTTGGTGATGAAATTTGAATAAGATACGTGGGGTCACCCCCAATAAATTTAAATCCAAGTCCATAGGGTCTTTTTCACTTATTCATGGAAATTGGCTCGATGGTTCCTTATTGATATGGTCGGAGGCCTCTTCATTCATAATCTTGATACTCCATGATCCTATTAAGAATATGATAATCTGCACTTTTATAAGAATCAGCTTGGTTGTCATTATACAACCATGATTCATCCCCTTCAAGAGGATTTGGTTCTAGGCTAGATGTTGCTACAAATATGACAGGTCCCTTATATTTGTTATTTATTGCCAATGCATGTGTGAGGTGACTTTAGGTCACCCAAAAGTCTTTGGATTCTGAGGAATATTGGTAATATGGAAGGTATCATGGGTCATATACTCCCCTGATCCATTATCTAAAATGGTGAAATGATTGGAAGCTTCAAGAGGTGGCATGTGGGAAAGGGAATCCAAGGTATTAGGATCTATGCAATTATCTTGTGGTAAATCAATAATTATGGCCTTTACTTTATCTTGCTTGGAACTTAAATTCATGTTGTATTGGTAATTATAGCTTTGAAACTCAGCCTCAAGATGTTTGTAGTGTTCATATGGGCACAAATCTCTTGGAATATTCACTTCTATCTTTGAGTGGAAGAACTTGATATATTAGTACAATGTTGATGGGACTACATGAATCTCATGTAACCAAGGTCTACCTAGAAGCATATTATATGACAACTCAAGGTCAAGCACATGGAAAAGTGTATCATGGGTCAAAGTCCCAATGATAATTGAGAAGCTAATGGTGCCTTTTGATTCTCTTTCTTGATTATCATAGGCTTTGGTAGTTATCATTTCTAGTTGGAGATCTACCAGTGTGTACCCAAGAAGCTTGATGAGCTTTAAAGACACTATGTTAAGGCTTGATCCATTGTCTATAAGGACATGTTTCACTTTATGCTTGCTTTATATAAAATTCTATGTACAAGGGATTATTATAGAGTGGGCCAATGGAAGACATATAACTTTGGTTGAATGTGACTTGTTAGGCTAGAGATAGGTGTCCAATCAAAGAATGAAATTTATCAAGGGATATGTCACTAGAAATAGTGGATTGGGTCAAGAACTCATTCAAGATGTTCTTGTAGATTATTGATATTCATAGAAAATCTAAAATAGAAATTTGTGCTAGTGTCTTCTAAAATTATTCCACAATATCAAACTTCTTATCTTGGTCAATAGTGAATGGTTTATTTTGAGGCTAAATGATTGGTTTGATAACAGGCAAAATGGTAGATGGTTGTGGGATTGGGATAGTAATCTTTGACCTTCAAGTTGTGATTGCATAATCAATATTAGATGCTAGACCATAATTATTAACAAATTTTTGGAATGGTGTGAGACTAGATAAGATAAGTCTCAATTTCCAAAGTACTTATATGTGGTCACATGACAAGGGCGAGTTGTTGGTGTAAGGTCCAAAAGTGGAAGTCTGAATTTGTTGGTTTGCCTACGTGCTATCTCAAGTCAAAGAAGGATTATCCATGTAATTTGGTTGAGTGTTATTGTTTAATAATGATCTATATTGATTAACGATCGGTCTAGGATTAATGGAGATGGTATTAACTCTGCCTCCTACAATATGACCTACAACCATGTTGTAGTCATGTGAAATTGCATGGTAGGTTTGTTGGTTGTGACCGTTTTGACCTTAATTTTTTTCATTTTTTTGACATTGTGGGTTTTTTTGTTGATTTTGCTAGTTCTGGTGGTTCTATTAGTTCTACTGGTTTGGCCTTTTATTTTGTTATTACACTAGTTGGTGTTGTCGTTGTTGTTGGTTATTTTATTACTACTAAATATTATGTTGGGGAAAGGGGTTTTGATAAATCCTAAGAGTTTGATTTGAAGTGGAATCACCATTATCCAATGTTATCTCACCATTCTCCAACATATTCTTGATTAAATGCTTGATTTGCACATATCTTCATAGATTATAACCATTGACTCGATATTCAAAAAATTCTTTTTCATGGTACAAATCAGGATAAGGTATGCCTTATGGATAATGCTTTAGTACAAGCCAACTAATTAGATTAGTAGTGGAAAATTTGTGAAATGCAAACTCAATAGGCTCTCCTAGGTCACTAAAAACATGACGCATAGGCACAGTTCTCCTTGGAGGATTGGTTTGTAATGGTAAATGTTATTATATTTGTTGCACAAATCATAGTTGTTATGCTTGTGGCATTGGTGGGAGAGGTTTTTGGGTAGGAGTAAGCTAAAAATTTGGTGTAGATGATGTTTGCACCATTTAGACATGATGTGACTCGGTTACTCCATTACCCATAACATTCCTGTTATAGTTAAATTACTTTGGTCTTTCTTGGTTATTGGCCTGTGTCGGTTGTGATGCTTGCACTTGAATTGGATGTTGGTTTTGGCCACTTCCCTAATTGGTACCTTGATTATAATTATTCGATGTAAGCTTGATGATCCATTTATTAATAAGATCTTGCTCAATCAATAAGCCTTTATTGATAATCTCCTTAAAAGTATATGCACATTGTAGTTCCAGATGATAAGCTATCTCACTATGAAAAGTAAACATAGAAACTAATTATTTATCTAGTAAAATATGGGTGAATCAGATTGAAATATCTCTCATTGTAGATAAGTTGAAAAACTCTCACCAATTTTTTGCTTTGATTGTGTTAACTCAACCAATGAAATCTCATATTTGAGTTTATAGGAAAAGTGTTACACAAACGTATCAAAAAGATCATCAAAATCTATTATCGAATTCTTGGGAAACTTTAAAAACTACTTCAAGGCTTTTCCAACCAAGCTCCTTGGAAACAACAATAAAAGGTATATATCTCTATATGCCACTGGTTGACATGCAATAAAGAACTTGGTTAAATGGGCCTTAGGGTCACCTTTCCCTTTATATTTGTCAAATTTTGGTGGTTCGCATCTTGGAAGAAATGGTATCTGCAAGTACTCCATGTTGAATGGATAAGAACACATGTCATCTAACTTAAAGTTTTTAGTCTATTTCTTGATCTGAATGGTAGCAATTGCATCCTTCATCTGTTACAATTCTTGGGATAAGAAACTAGAAGGAACATTGGTTTGAGGGAGAATATTGGTTTGGGTGGATGGTTGGGAGGTCATAAGTGGGACACTTTGACTAGGGTATGATGGAGATATATGTTGGGGTTTATTGGTTTGGTTGGGAAATATACCAGGAATATGCATACATGGATTAGGATGTACTTGAAATTACACTTTTGGTTGTACGATATTCTGGTTTAGGTTGGATATGAAGGTTTGACTTGGATGGTTTTGTGATTGGGATGGATGTATATAACTATATTGTGCCTAATATGGTTGAAAAGAGAAATGTTGTTGACTAATCAAACCTTGCTATTGAGTGGGAACTTGTAGAACAAGACCCTATCTCTAAACTTGTGGCATATTTTGAACTAATTATTGTCTAGTAGGTACTTGAGAAACATGGGAGCCTCCTTATTGCATGAATTCTTATTGGGAAGTAAAATCATGTTGAAGATTCAACATCTATCATTGACCAATATTTACACATTGTTGGCTAGTCATCATTTGGTTTTAGATTGGTACACCAGTCTATGACTAAGGAGGTATATTTTCCACTACCTGACGAGGTGGAACATTAGTTTCCATTTGTTGAGGTGGTAATATATTTGGCCTCTATTGCATTGGTACACTAGATTGTGTCTGTTGTTGTGTAATAATACTCATCACTTATTAAGGATTAGGATTCATCACATTTAGCTATTGAGGTGCAACATTGGTTGTTGGTTGACTACCTAATCCTATCGGTTGCACACTTGATGAAGTAGCTAGTTGAGGCTGGGATGCAGAAACTCTTACTCCTTGGTATGATGGTCCACTCATGGTATTAACTATAGGATTATGTTTTTGACTAGTTGTTTGTGTGTTAGTACCACTTTGATTGGGATTGGATGTTACTTTCACATTGTTCACTATATTTTGCTCATTATTCTACGTAGAAGTAGAAGACACTTCCTCAATAATGGGCATATGCAACAATTTATCTACCAAAGTGTTTTGTATGAATAGGTCTAAACTATAATTCTCTTGAATAGTTAACTCTATCAAAAATCTAGTTTAAAGAACCAAATAAATTAGAGGTTTGCTCACCATGTTCATTTGATTGAAATTGCGTGTTAGATTTAGGTAGGTTTGATATGCTGTTTGCATTTGATTAAAGTGGTCTTCCGTGATGTTTTTGCATATATTAGGTAGATTAGGGTTCGTATAAATTTTTTGGACTAGATCCAAAGGATTGCTAGAAGAAGCATGTTTATCCTAAATTATTTTGTGGGGTATTCTTACTAAGCTTGGTAAATTCTCATGAGGGAAGTCTGCTAGAAACTTGACCCCTACCTCTATGGCTCTAGCCAAAATCTCATATTTGTTCTCTAATAAATGACACTCAAATAAAAATGGATCATATGTGGAAGGTGCATTAATAGAGTATGGTTGTTGAAGAACGGGTTCATCAATTATGGGTATTATAGCTAGGTATTGTGTGATTTGTTCTTGGTCTTGTTCTGAATAAGGTGGTGTATTAACCAAATAGTAAGCCAATGGATCTTGGCTTTGTGCCCCTAATTGAGTGTTATAAGAGGGAAAAGGATCCATCTCATAGGCAATATTATTTTCATAGGGATATTACACCATTTATTCATGTGCAACCATATTACTAATCCTCGTATTATACATGAGTCCACTACGAGTGTAGGAATACATGTTGGCATCCATAGTCAATGCTTGGTGATAGAAAGGGAAAAGAGTTCTACAAACTCTAAAAAGGACAATGTATAAAATAGATGATGTTCAAACTTGGTCTAGATTCATCAAAAGGATCAAAAAAGGTTTATGCAAAGATTTATGAGGAAACAAGCTAGTGTTAGGTATCTAATTCCTCATTAGATACATAAAGATAAGCAAGTAAATAGACTAAAAATCAAAATCACAAAATCTAAGGTTGAAGTGTTTCAAATTAGTTTAATCTAGGAAAATCAAAAGTTGCTAGGTCTTTTGGCCAAACACGGCATCAAAAGCTAGGCTCAAACAAGGCACGTACTAGGACTCTTGGCCAAACAACGTCAAAATCTAGACTTTGAAATAAAGATGATTTTTAATCTAATGGATTTGAAACACTTATAATAAATACTAAGATATAAACATGACCAACTAAGTATAAGGTATGAAATAGAAGGCAATTTAGATATAGTTTATCTTTCTCACAAATAATGGTATAAAACTTGGTTCTTTTGACAAATAAGCTAGATAAAGGTGAATGATGTAACTGTGCTAGACAAAGTTTCACAAAAGGTACACTTGGATTGGTCTGAAAATGTAGGAACAAATTTGAACTCTATGCAAGAGGGTCTAGAAAACAATATCTAAAATGTTTTAGGCAACGTAACAATGCTAGACTACCCAAAATATTCAACAAAATGTTTATTTCAAAAACTCTCTCAGGCAAAAATAATTTTCCACAAATTTGACAGCATAACACTACCTTTCTTGACTCAAAATGTTTTGGTGCATAGACTCAAAGTGAAAGTGTTTAGAATAAAATGACTTAAGTCTAAGAAGTGGTGGTAATGATCATGAGTCTTAAACAACCTTCAACCCAAATTGGAAATTGAATCTAAGTTCCCTCAAGTTTAGTGCAAATGGTGAATACACTTAACACATCAACCCTATGAACTTATAAAGGTGAAATTTCAAATTTAGATTATAAATGAAGGACTTAAACAACTTTAGCAAAGGTCTGGACTCAATTGGGTAGAATAGCTGTGCCAAAGTGGATGATATGACTCCCAAGTTTTGATGAACTTTTGAACAAGGAAAATTGATGATTTCACGTGGGAAACATAACACCTCTTTGTTCAAAGGAAAATGAGGACCATGTGTTTTGGTTTGTATCATTTATTTATACCAAGTTTTGAATTCAAATAATACTTTTAATCTAGGACAAAAACTCAACTGATTAATTTCTCTTAGACTCTAACCTGACAAGGTTGCTTGGTATTATTGGAATCCATCAATATACATCATTTGAGAGGATTTTAAGTGTTCATCTAAAATTAAATGTGCATTATATAGTAGGGTTTTTACACCCCCCTTCTCTCAAATGACAACACTGTGACATGGACCTTGAGGTGCACCTTACACCAATAATACTTCCACAACAAGTGGGGTTTTATCTAAGATTTACAATTTTTTTGAGTGTTCTAAGGGAATAAATTTCATAATGACTTTCACATCAAATGATGTAAAATACAAGCATGAAAATTGGGTGACCATGACATTGGCTAGTTGTAAAAAAGTCTAGTCCTTTTTACAACCACTACATCTTGTTGTTCACTCAGTGTAGTGCGATGTTCAAATGCAGATACATCATGTGTGCAACTCATAAGGAGCCAAATGAAGCCAATGCTAGGAGGTGAAACCCTAGGTCAAATCTTCCCTAAAGAACTCATGGGAGGTGTTGAATTCCCCCTCGCTAGCCAAATTTTCATCAAAATAAAAAAAAGTCAAATAGAAAGACTTTAGGGTCATTTTCAAGGTCACCCAAACTTTGATGAGTTTTTTGGGAGTGCTTTAGATGACATTATTTCTATGCATTGGACTAGGCAATTTACAATAAGAATGGTGCTTTTGATTCTGAGGGTTCCCTAAAGGAGATAAATGGAAGAGCTTACAAGCAGTATCCCTCTCTTTTCCAAAAAAAAATCTAATTTTAAACAACTAATTTAATGCAAAACAAAAATCTTGGAAAGGTGAGTTCATTTTTAAGCCCAAATGGAAGATGAGGTGGTGTTATTTTGACCCCTTGGTCTTAATTGTAACTTTGAATGAAAACCATGAAATTTGATTAAGAAATCACCCTAACAAGTTTTCGTACACACCAAAAGAAAGATTTTTTTAGTTAATTTTAAACATCTAAAGAGGTCTAAAAAGCATGTTTTATCAAATCTTTGGCTTGGTCCTGCAAAAAAAACATTAGTATCTCTTTTAGCCTTGAAGCTACTTTGAGTTTGAAATAATGAATTTTGAAAAATGAAGTCTCAATTTGTCTCAATCTTGCAATACCGTTACTCCATAGAGTAATCCCACTACTTACAAGATAATACCACAACTAGAATATTTATGGTATTATAACTTAATAGCAGGCAGTTTAGTCACAATACCATGACTCTAAATGATAATCTCGCTAGTAGTAGGATAATCTGACTACTTAGGAAGTCATAGTATTATCGCTAACTACTAATAGTTAGATAATACCATGACTTGGTTAATCAACCTCGCTAATAGCAGGACAATCATACTACTTAGTCAGCAGTGGTATTGTCAACCCTAGATGAAAACACAAAGTTAGTCTAAAAATAAAATGGTTAAGCATAATACTGCTAGTCTAATTAACAACCCAGCTACTTGTAGGACAATACGGAGACTAGCTCATAACAAACTTGTGACTTCCAAAAAAATGTATTTTACTTAAATTTTTTGCTCTTTTTGGCTCTTTACTTCAAGATTATATAAGAAAAAGATTAGTGAGTTACTTGAGGGAGTTTTGTGATCATTTTTGTGAGGCTAGGAAGGTCCCAATGGGTGTGCCATTGTGTGAACTAGTAATTTGACTAAGAAGAGGAGATTAGTGTTGTGTTAGTGGCAAAATAAACAAAATAAATTGACAAAAAACACACTAAACTAACATCTTCATGCTATTTACTAGGGTGAGCTTGGTGAAGAAAGACAAATGAATAAATCATAACTAAATGCAAGAAAACACACATTCCTTACCTTCCTTGATGCTCCAAAAGTATTCTTCAATTGACTTGCTTAGTTTGTGCTCATGAAGTCCTCATCAATGGAATCTTGGCTACTTGAATCTCTCCTTGGCACCTTTGGATTTAGCTTGGCTTGGCTTGGAATCAATTTGGCAATGTAACACTAGTTTTCATGAAGATTTTAGAACCAATCCTACATTATAACTTTGCACAAATTAAGCTTAAAAATGATGTTCATGGCCTCTCTATTTATAGATTTTTGAGATTGATCAAAATCAACCTAAACCATCCATCCTAAGATGAAGATGTGTGGTTAAGGATTAATTCAATTTTACAATTACAATTGATAAATAGGCTCATCAATATTTGGGATAGAGGAGCAATTTAGAGGCATGGAGGGTATTGATGAGGCATGAGAAGCATGAATCCTGATATTTATGGCATTTATGGCCTAGGGATGTCTTTCCAAGAAATGAGGTCACCTGATGATGTAGATATTCAATATTTATTTCCAAAACAAATTATTCAACAAGTTTCCATGGAATTCTTGATTAGGCTCTAATTTGGTTTAATTATCCCTTAAGCATGTTTAAGCACTTTGTGCACAAATTACTCAAATTAATCAAAATGCCTTGTTATTGGTCCAAAATTCAACTAGATTGGAATTAGAAGGTCATGTCAGATGCATTGGATCCATTATCCCATTTAGGATATTATCAACAACAAATAACAAAGGCACGTCTCTTGTATAAGAGATTCGATAAGAAAGAGCAATCTAAATCACCCAAGTGCAAAATTAGAATTTTGACTCAAAATGATCTAATCAAAGTTAGCTAACCCATAAATTTCATTACCCCATAAGGATACCCTAGCCAAAATTAGCACTTGAATATATCAATTTCAACTTCTTTAATGCATTTTAGTATTTTTAGGCTAAATTGTGCACTTTAGGTGGAAATTGGTCAAAAGCCTAGTTGGAGGTTATTAATGGCTAGATTTAGGTGTCTACAATATGATCTAATAGTATATTTTCCAATTAATGGTGTTTGTCCTATGAGCCTATCCAAAGACAAAAAGAGGGCCCTGAGGTAAAAGGCAACCCACTACTTGATCAAGAATGGGGTCTTATATAGGAGAAATTTTAAGGGAATCTACTTGAGGTGTGTCTCAAAAAAAGAAGCCACCCAAATCATGATTACCTTTCATGAAAATCTGGGCAATGGACATCCATCTAGGAGAAACATGATCCACAAAATTCTTAAAGCTAGCTATTATTATCTAACCATTTTTAAGGATGCTCATAAACATGTGAGAGAATGTCACTCATGTCAAATCCTTATCACCAAGGAGCCAAAGGTAGTAATTCCTCTATAACTAGTCATGATTGACAAACCCTTTATTCAATGGGAGTTAGACATTGATGGGGTAATCAACCCCAACTCATCTGAAGATCACAAGTATGTCCTTATTACCACTAACTATTGTATGAAGTGCACTAAAGTTGTAGCCACTAAATAATGCAAGATATAAGAGGTGATCAACTTCTTAGAAGAAAACATGTGTACCAAGTTTGAAACTCTAGTGTCTCTAGTGTGTGACAATGGGTTTGCATTCATATCTATAGATATGATTGAATGGGATTATGATAATAGTGTTACACTTAAGTTTGCCTCCAACCATTATCCCTTAGGGATGGAGTATTTGAGTCAAAAAATAAGAACCTAATGAAATCAATCAAGAAGTCTATTGTAGATAAACCGAGAATTTAGCACAAGCTCTTTAAATTTTTAGTTTGGGCTAATAGGATAAGAATCAAGTAGGCTCTAAGATCCTTGCCATTTCTATTGGTGTATGGATAGGAACCCATCTTTCCTATCACTCTCAACTTGCCCATGTATAGATTTATGAAATAATACATAGAGGAGAGCCAAGAGCTATACAAATCTAGAATACTAGATATAATTTAGATTGAGGATGTAAGAGAGAAGGCCTTTGTTGATTTCAATAGGCACCGAACCATAGTCAAGAGATGGTTTGATAAAAGGTCCAAAATCAATGTGTTTAGACAAGTATACCTAGTTTTTCTTTGGGACAAAGCATCTGAGCCCAAGGGTAAACATGGTAAATTCACACCCTTATGGATTGGCCCATACCATATTGCAAAAACATTGGGGAATAACACCTTCAAGCTCAAATACTTATAAGGAGTGGATTTTACATTTCCCACCAATGTTCAATACCTCAAATAATACTTCTCTATTGTTCTTCCTAGGGTCTTCATGGAGTAAATTGTAAGATGATTATATTAGTGTAGGTAGGCTAGTTAGTTTATTTACATGTTATTTCCTTCTCATCCCTTGTTTGTGTATAGGCATGTACATATTTATTTATTTTCCATAGATGTCTTTCTTTCCTACTTTCTATTGTGTATTTCTTTCCTATTGCTTTGTTCCTTGATTCCAATAAGTCTTTAAGGACAATCTTGAGCTCAAAAGTTATGAAGATTGCTTGAAAACATGCCCCCCCAATTCATAAATGTAGGTATAGACCCCATGCATAGGATGACCATGATTCTAAAACATAAAGCATAATGTTATATCATAGAGAAACTGATAAAGACCAATGAAAATGCCAATCATTTCATGAGACCTTAACCATTACCTTGACCTCAAACTAGTTTTAAGAAGACTTACATTTATTGGATGAAAGCTCAAATTATCAAGGTATACCCCAAATTATAACTTAATTAGTATCCTTTCCTAGGGTAAGTGTTATAACCATAAATGATTTTCTAAAGATCAAATACTTGACCAAATCCTAAAACTTGGCTATCCTGGTTCCTAACCTTGCTGAAAGCATAAAGATATAAGAAAATACAAAATAAGGATATAATGCAAAATCAAAAGCTTTCAGGTATAGGTGATTCTATTAATATCTACCATGGCTATGGACACCTGGATGGTAGTGGAGCAAGGTCATGAGTGGAGCCAAAGACATCTCTATCAGGGCTATAAACACCTGGCTAATTTCAAAACAATGCCTAAACCTTCCCTAAGTCAAAAACATCATTCTTAATGAACATCTTAGCATACTATAGGTTGGTATAAGTGATTGAGGATATGAAACCTAGAAATTATTTCTTGAACCCCATGGAAAATAGTAAAATAGAATCCACACACATACACAGTCTAGATATGTCTTGGTATTTGACCTTAAAACCATAAGTGCAAAGTTTGTTTCAACTATGACCTAGTCTGGATGATGATATTGATCAAATGAAGTGGATGACCTAATTATTTTTTTGATTAGAGTCCCTAAGTTCTAACATACTTCAATGTTCCCCTATGAGTCACCATTTATTAGGACCAACATGCCCTATTTTTTTTGAATTGGGACCCTCGAGAAACCCTTAGAATAAAACATGGAAATTTTAGCATGTCAAGGTCTTTTATATAATTTTAAGGTCATCCACTTTGTTAAAAGGCAGGCTTATGTGGCTTTGATTTACTTTAATCTAGACTAACAATCAAAATGAAGTTCATTTTAGCTTTTAGTTATAAGTTCCATGGCATGTGTTCCCAAAAATTATATATTTTAAAACCCTAGCAAACCCTCAATTCAAATTTGAAAAAATGTGAGCACCAAATTTGTGGGAACCATTTTAAAATTCATTTATGGACTTGAGTATAAAACACATATTATAGGTTTAGTCAAGTTTTTAACACAACTTAACTAGGAAACTTAATCCCCTTTGTTATTCCCCCTTTTCTAAAGTTATTTATTTCCTAACTAATGTTGTCATGTAGGGTCCTTTTTTATATTTTCCAACTTAGCCTAAGGTTTTAATACTAAGGCCCTGACATTTCATTAATGCAATCTCAAACTTAGTCTTAAGGATTTAAGCCTAATTTTTTTATGTCTCCACAGTCCTAAGTTAACTTCCTTACATATTATAGGATCCTAAAACTATCACTTTATCATAGCATTTGATCCAATGGAGCGAGGATAACCCAAACTCTAACTTAAATAATGTGCATCTTTGGTGATATGACATTCTACGCTTACTCGCTAAGACACAATCGAATAGAGCAAAGCATAACTAAAAATTCAAAATGATATAGAAGGCCCAAAAGATCAACACACATCACCTTTGCACTCAAATACTAAAAGCAAATGGGTCCCACATGAAAAAGTGACCAAATACAAGCAAGCTTCTGGATCATGATCGATGATTGACACTTCATCACCAATTTTGATCCAATGGAGTGAATTAATAATGAGACCCTAGGAAGCCCCACATAAATTCTAAGTGGCATCTTCACATTTGGACCTAAATATTTTAATGAACTTAAAATTGACGTTTGTGTGACTATCATTCAAACATCTAAAAATATGAATGTGAGACTCACATGACCATCAAATTTAAACCCATTAAAATGAAAGATTTACTCGCTTAAACTTGATGTCCATGTGACCATCAATTAACGCCCACAAGGGTGTATTTGACATTTATGAGAGCATCAATTTTAATCTGGTGAAATATCTTACTTAGTGTTCAAATGGCATTCTAAAATCCTATTTTAACTCAAAAATGGCTCCATAATCTAAAGGAAATGCTCAAAATGAGAGCCTTCAACTTGAAAAATATATAAATGGTCTTATAATCTAAATTCACACAAAAGTGTCCTCATGGCATTTTGTTTAAAATAATCATGAACCTTAAACTATGAGCTTATGTTAAGTCTTATTTTAAAAGGTGAAGCCCTTGTCATATGGATAATAAGCTAACCCAAGGTTTTCATATGTGGTGGCCTAGATTATTTAGACTGTCGCCCCTTTGTTATAAATTAGGAAACTTAGCCCTAAGTTCCTTAGCCTAAGGTTTATTTCATGCTTAATAAACATCAAACAAACCTTAGCCTAAGGAACTTAAGCCTAAATCATGACTTTGATAATGTATTGACTTAATGTTTGGGCATTTTTTACATATCAATGGTCCACTCACCGTCATTTTATTTGATCTAATGGCATGAAGGCACCAATGAATTTTCAAAGGCACGTGAGCTCTCCACATGATCAATACATGTTTAATGAGTGACTGACCAAAATATTTGGATTACAAAGAAGGTACATGAACATGTCAAGTATCATGACCATAAGGTTTGCAATAGAAAGACCTAATCATGTCCAAGGGCCCAGATCATAATCAATTTCTCATGTTAATCTAGGATTTTGATCTACGGTGCAAAATAAAGAAGTTATTTTTTAAAAACTAATCGCTAGTGTTCAAATGGAATTTATGAAAAATGTCCTAAAAGGTCCATAACAATGCCACATAAACACCATGTAAGCAAAAAAAGACAAAATTTGAGATCTTGTGGGCTTGAAAACACAAAGTTATAAAGGAAAAGGTCCAAATCCAATCTAGGACATGTATAAGTTGAATTTTAGATATCTTCTACCATTAAAGCTCCAAAACCCTAAACCTTATATAAAAGCTACCCAAATAGACTCAATTTGTTACAATTTGGTCAAAAGAGAACTTAATTATGTTTTTAGGCGTAAGAGAGATTTAATAGAGACTGCTTGTAATCCGGTGTGAATGTTTAGTAAATACAGCGACCATGCCAACTAACAAGTAGTAATTGAAAGAAGATACTGAGTTCTATTTGACAATAGATAATGAGGGCCAGATCTTCAAGGATATTGAATTGGACCTCACAGCATTGAACATCTAAGGCATTAGGAATTGGTCTAAGCTCTTCTTCATGATAGAAGAATTGCCACCCATTTCATAGGAGGATGAGGGGAATGTCACCATGAGAAAATGACACTATGATCTAGTTTCTATATAAATGGTAGGCCTTCATCATGCCATGGTAAAACTAGAGGTATTACATTATATTGATGTCCTTACCCCCATATTTGTTAATTATAGAATAGGAAATGATTGGATCATTAGGTAAGGGAACTCAAAAGGGGTATCCTACATTTCCCCTATCTCATTTGATAATTACTACAAGCTCCCTCTCCCCCATGTGGAAATTTTGAAAATCAAAGAGTGGACCAATAACCATGACTTGGACTCTGTCCTCAGACCTTGGCTCCACCAAAGACCTCATATCTTTAGAATCCTTGATGGAAAAATCCCTACCATCCAATTTAAAGAGGGCATTAACCCTGTTGAACCAAGACTTTGATGCCCCTTTAACTACTTATGTGAATAATATCTAGATCTCATATGCGCACTTCATGGTAGAGGAAAAACTTACCCCTCTAATTTGAGACTTAATCAGTGTTTTCCTAGCCAAACAATTCAATGCCATCAAAAGAAAGACCTCAAATCAATTATTTATGATGTCATACCTAATTTAAAATCTTATGGCCTCAACCACCTTCCTTGGGATTATTATTTGGTCCATAGAGGGCAAGACAACCATTTCACATTACTATTCCAAGTTACACATCTTCAAGTACAGGAATCACATGCAATTTATTTGTGACTACATTTACCCAGCTATAGTGGAGGCCATCACAAGTGTTCCCATGCCTAGGATACACCCCTTCATCAAGAGGTATGTTGAAATGATTTGGGACATATGGTATTATCCTAATTATATAATCGTTAGGATAGAAGGAATCATGACCCAACCTTAAAGGCTGCTAGTATATGTTCCAAACAAGCTTATAGAGTAGGAAATTGCCTTCTAGCTCATCCATGGTATTGGTAGGACTTTAAAGGATAAAATGAAGGGTCTAGTGTACCCCTTCCCCTTAAATATTAGCAAAACCATAATAAAAGACTAGAAATAGGTGGAAGTTATGTCCACACATAGGGATTCATTTGGCTTCCAACTAGGTGAGCTCCAAATGTGAGATCTAAAGAACATAGTATGCAACCATCTAAGGGACAATAAGATCCAAAATATATAATATATACATCAAATTTATGTCCATGAGACCATATATATTAAGGCTAAAAATTATGAAGAGGTATTGGCCAGGATTTAAGGCCACAACATTAAGCTTGAACATAAGTTGGTCTAGGATAAAAAGCCATCTAAGGAAACATGGAAAATGAATCCTTTGAAATATTACTTACTACCTAGGCCATCTAGAATAGCCCATGAATATCCTTAAATAGAGAAACCATAACCACATCCTCAATAGAAAGTTGAGCAAGTTCAAGGTGAACAAGGCAAAGGGAAGGAGAAAGTTAGAGAAGTAAAACTAGAAGAGAGACTAGGGGAAGGGCCCCTACCTTCAACACTACCCCAAAAGCCACCTTCCCCAATTCAATACATAGGCATGATAGCCTTGGAACCAAAAAGGAAACTTGAGGGTGCCCTTAAGTAAATTATAGAAGCGTATGACTCTAATAAGGAAGAGGATCCCAAAGGAGGCATAGGAAAAAATCTTGTACCAATAGCCTCCCATGATAAAAAAGAAGGAAGAAATAGCATTGGTCCCTATGGGACCAAAGAAGAGACCAAGATTCACCTTCACTCATCCCAATAGTGAAGTTAATCTATTCAGTGACAAGTTCCTAATTCATGGATCAGTCATTCCTAACTAGTTTATTAATGGAAAGTTGCAAAAGATCCCCTCTCTTTCTCATTCTTGGGCCATGATGAGGGTTACTGATCTTAAAATAAAAGATAATATGAAGCCTTGTATAAGGGCTATAGTGAAATAACAAGAAGAAAAGATAATAATGGTTGTTGAAGGCCCAGAAGGCAAGAAGATAGATGCTCTGGGATCATCTAACACTTCAGGTGTGGCAGTCCTAAAACCTCCCAAATTAAAGGAGCCAATTAATACTATCCATTTAAAAAATGAAACAAAAGGGTTGGAGATAATAAAAACCAAGACAACTATGGTTGGGATAGAAGAATTCACCTTTCAGAAGGAGGAACCATTTGTCGGACTAACCCCTGTGGGTGGACAGTAATTGGGTGAGGCTACCATTCTTAAAGAAGATGTGGAAAGTCTAATTGAGGCCCACTTAGCAAAAGTTATATATAGAGTCTAAGGTATTAAAAAAGGGATCCATAATTTGGAAAGAGAGAAGGAAAAATTACAAAAATAGACAATTCTATTAATGTCAGATACAATGATTAAGTTGTTTGACAAGTTATTTTATGACATGTTTGAGGCACGTAAGTCAATGAAGTTAAGGAAAAGTTCATTGGAAGGGCAATGTGTACTATCCTAGAGTTTAGTCACCCAATGGTAGGCCTCAGAGGATAAAATATCCTAACTCCTCAACATTCAAGTAAGGAAGTAGGTCCTATGTTGCAATACCATCAGTTTGGGACATTTGAGCACAATTTTAGGAATTATGATTGAAAAGGTTTAAAGATTAAGTTCATGGCATAATGGTGTGGAAAGGGTCCTAAAAAAAGATAAAGAACTAATTTCAAAAATTAAACAACTCCTTGGGACCATGCTTATATAACTTTTATAGCCCACTGCTCTTGGAATTATAAGTGATGAGGAATTCAAGCATAGGGCTACTTTGGTAACCCAAAAAATCAAAGAAAAAGGCCAAGGCAAATATGGGGCTGACAACAATAAAATCCTAGATATGATACTCAATGTAAGGGAAAGAATAAATGAAGCCAAGAACATCAAGGGGGCCATGGATAAGAATGACAAATGATTTGATGACCTGGTGGATCAAGAAGAAGAGTAGATCATGAAACATGTTATGGATCTGGAACTAGTTGATGAGTAACATGAGAGAGAAATGAGCATCCTCCAGCAATGACAGCTAGAGGCCCCACCATCAAATTAAGAAATATTATATTTTTTAAAGTTTTGTAACATTTTTAGGTATAATATTCCATTGTAAAGATATATGCTAGTTTTTTAGCATATTTACCTCTAGGTCAGTATGATTGGAAAAGCACGTGTATTTTAGAGTTTGTAAGGATAATTGTCCTTATCTTTGTACACCTTTATTTTGTAACTGACCGGTATCCTACCTAATCTTCCTATAAAGACATGTATTACCATTTTTTTTTTAAAGATATTTTTGGAGCAACTTTGTATACTTAAATCAATTAATAATGTTAAGGTATTCCATAAGGATTGTCCAGTTTGATATGTTAATTGGTAATATAGATTTTTCTCTCAATTGTTAGTAGATGTCTTGAATTTGAGTAGTATCTTTGATTTTTGAGTAACAGTATCTAATCATAAGGAATATAATTTGTGTTTATTTTATATTAGTTGAAATATCATAGGTTATGCTTCATTTCATTTTGCTCTGTATTCAGATGTGCAATTGTTATTTGATTATAGTGGTAAATCCTTAAAGTAGACTTGGTTCTTACTTGTGACTCTTCATGTTTTCCTTTGAAGTTTCCCTGATATATAGTGAGATTTGAACTTAGAATATGTTGCATTATATATTTTTTAAATGCATATTCAGTTGCAATTGATACTTTGTCATAATATTTAAGACCAAAATTGGAAAATTACACATTTCTTTTCTGCTCTACCCTTATCTTTATTCTTTTTTTACATCAAGATCACTTTAGTTTTAGCTACATTATAAATATCCACTTAGATTAGTCCATATCTTAAAATAGGAACATAACTCACTAAGCATTAACAAAGATTCATGAAGAATAGACCAAGGTGGCTCCCAACCACCAAGTCATATAAATACTGTGGAACAGTTATCCTACTTTGTTGCTATTTCACCACAGGCAACCATATTTCCAAAACATACAACTCATGCTCTAAATTTTATAAATTCTAAAATGAGAAGTGTTATTTAAACACTAATCTCACCTGTGGTACATTTAGAAGCATCAATATATCATTTCATGCTTATCCTTTAAAGAACCTAATTGAGCCTTCAACTAATCACACTCTTCTTCTCTTGATCTCAAACTTGAATATGCAACCTCTAGTTTATTCTTAAGATTCTAAATAGACATCTTATTTTATTTTGTTTCTAAATCCAACTTATACTTCAAGATACATACCTTATTCTTAAGATCCTTAACAACAAATTTCAACTCTTGATTCTCCTTCCTTAGTTGTTTGACCATTTTGTGCTTCAAAGAATATCCTTTAGGCTTGTTAGGCCTACTCCAAAGGACCAACTTTGATACCAATTTTTAAGCACAAGCTTATACTAGGGGGGTGAATAAGTATAAGATAATATTTTAATCTTTTAAATTTAATCAACCACAATAACCATAAACATTCAAGATCTAGTAATTAATAACACAAAATAACACAAGATTTACATGGAAACCCTTTTGAGAAAAAACCATGGAAAAATATTAATTATATATATATATATATATATATAACTCTTTTACAATGTTTTTAGGAACCAACCTACTAGAGACATCAATCCCCAAACCAAGCACCAACTTAGTCAATTTGTGATCACCCACCCACTAGAGACACTGATCTCCTTCACCAAGCATTAACCTGACTAATTCATGAGCATCGACCCATAAGATCACCAACTCCTAGACTATGATGCACTGACCCCAAGCCAAATCGATTCCAACATCTATGATTACTTCTTCAATCAAATGATGGCTTTGTTTATCTTACACTTTCTCTCTCACTAATTTTCTTGTATAATTTTTGATCTCCTCTCTTTCATAATACTCAAATGATATTCTTCATTAAAATAAATTTACTCTTCACACTTATTTTCTTAAGAGATATTCTATTTCATTTTCTACTCTTCTCTTCTTTGCTCAAATGATATGCATAAACAAAATTATGCTCTTCCTCTCTTCCTTCTCTCTCACACTTATATGATCTTCAATCAAATCAAATGTTTGTAATACTTCCACATCTATTCTCATTTATATATATTTTAAAGAATGCATCCCATCCAAGAGGCACCTCTTTAAAAAAATATGTGACCGTTGACATTTCTATTGACATTTCCATTTACTTATGGTAACAATTTTGTTCACTTCTACAAACACTTCCATTCACTTCCATCAATAATTGTATTTGACATTTTCATTCATATCCATTACAATTCCTTTAACATCAATGACAATTATTCCAACAATTAATTATTTTATGTGAGGAAACACAAATATATATAGTCACTCACAATCATGTAAAATCACCCACGTAACAAGCAATTATATACAATAAAACTAAAATAATATACTTTTGGCACCCTTTCCTTCAAGCACAAAGGTTATAAAATAAAATGGGGTGTCTTCAGTCTTGAAGGGTCCTGCACAAAAGGGTTAGTATCTTTAGCTTGAAATGTTTATACCTACAAGCACACATCAAATCAAGCAAAATCTGATGGATAATTAAAAATGATGTTTATATTTGATTTCAAAATTGGTTAGCTTACAAATGATTAGTAGGTTGATCAATTTTAATCTTCAATCAATCATTCAGTAGAGTAATATAAGGCCTGCAAGGAAAACATGTTAGTATTTTGAACAAAGTTGATTCTGTTAATATGTGAATACTTAAATGTTAAAAATATTTTATATATGATTATTATAAAATATATATAATAAAAATTCTAGTCGATGTAGTCATATAAAATGTGAAATTTGGTTACTTGAGTATGGCTAAATACACCTAATCCATAGGTCCTCCTACTTGCTTGCATAATCTTTTTAGGCTTTTATTTTACTAATTCTTAGTCATCCATAGCCTTCCATACTTAACCCTTATAGACCTAGGTATCTCTTTCAAGCCCAAATCCATCCCCCCAAGTCTCATTCCCTCTAGAAAATAATTCCCAACTTGGATAGGAGCACTAAAACCCAATGTGTCATATTTCCACCATTGTTGTCCAAGTGCAAAGTTAGCTCAAATGATCATATTCTCCTAGATCCTTATCCCAATTCATGTCAACCTAACGTGACTTCATTTAACCCATGATCATTAAATCCCCTATAAAAGGCCATTCAAATTTCATTTAGAATGGTTGGCACTCATTTACAAGAGAATAACAAGAATATAAGCAAGTACTTTCAAGCACTTTTCACTATTCTCTGCATACAACCTTCTAATATAATTCTAAGCTTATTCAAATCCTTACACCAGTCCCTAGTCATTCCAAGTACATCCAGTTTCCTATCTAGTTTCATTTTTATACATAATTGCACTAAGCACTTCAATTGGAAAACTACATTAGCTTGATCCCTCCTTAGAGTATTGGTATGTAAGCAGCGTGCCCACACATGGGGTGTGAAGTGCATCCAGCGTATACTTTACACACTAACCCCTTCTCTCTCTTTCCTAAGTTTCCATTCAAGTTTAAGTACAAAGAGATCCTATGGCTTTGAACATTAGTTTAGACACACAACAAGATTCACAAACTCTTAGGCTTTGATATTTCATTGAAAAGGTAACACAGACCTATTGAGCAGAACCCAAAAAACTCAAATTACTTGGACAATAGCACTGGAAAAGGAATATAACACCAAACAACAAGGTGTCCCACTTTTGTCTCTCCTGTCTAATCTAGAAATGAAGTTTAGGAACCTAATTTTGACATTATCCCAATATTTTACTTAAATTCTCAGACCCTGTCTGAGATTGAACAACTCAGAATAAGCTAAGTCATATTTCCTCTTATTTATTACCATTTTTAGAAAAGGTAAAAATACAATCTATTTACATAAATTAGTGGATTAATTATTACACATTATTTATTGATTTACTTTACTCAAACCTATTTATTTAATTATGAATACAACTCCATTATTCTAAAAAACACTAAAACATTTGGTGAACTCAACTTACTTTGAATTTTTGCATAAAAACCTTAGAAACCCTAGGGTAAATTATATCTAATTTTTTTCAATAATTTCATGATTTTTATTTTACTTAAAAATGAAAAATCTACAATTTAATTTAAAAACTATCATATATTTTGTTAAAACCCTAGTTTGCACATACTAGGTCCTTTTTGCATACAGATACATTCCAAACACTAGAAAAAATATATTGCTAATTTTAGAAATATTTATTGATTTTTCCTAAAATTTTTAAGTAAAATTTTACAAATTTTCTATAAATTCATATCAAAATTTTAAAATTATCACACTAATTTAAATATATATATTAAAAAAAAAAATCATTCAAACGCCCTAGTTACAAGTACTAGCACCTATTTTACTTCTTGTGGTATCACCTTACATCAATAATTAAATTACAAAAATGTTGTTCATTTATTTACAAATTTTTCTTACATTTATTAAAAATAATAAGGAAACCATAATGGGCCCTATCATGTACATGAATAATTAAGTTTATCATATGTTAGTACAAAGCTTCATCCTTTACATTTCATGTTTATGTTTCATTATATGGGATGATATTACAAAATTCATTGCAAAAAATGCATAAGATTTCAAAATTATTTCTACATATTCTCTTTCACTTATATGGAATAATTACCAACTCATTTTTTCTAAATGCATTTGAAATGTTATGTTGCATGTCAAAAGTTTATATGCCTTTATGCAAAAATTCATGTTCTCTATCCTTTGCTTTATATTCCTCATATGGGAAATTGTTCAAATATATTTTGCTAAATGCATTCAAAATTTTATGTTGCATATCCAAATTTTATATGAACTTATGCAAAAATTCATAC
Organism: Torreya grandis; assembly: GCA_037957365.1. Lineage (NCBI taxonomy): Eukaryota > Viridiplantae > Streptophyta > Pinopsida > Cupressales > Taxaceae > Torreya > Torreya grandis. The sequence goes on along the minus strand of JARHVA010000772.1, from coordinate 2,197,661 downwards.
TCTCTATCCCTTTCTCACTAATAAATGTTCTTTATAAACATATCATAACTAAAAAGTCATGGATTTCACTTCACATTCATGATTTATGCCTTAATGCATATAACTCATTAGCTATTTTTGAATATCTCTCTATCATTACTAGACACTAAAAAACATTATCAGTTATATCCATCCCTCCTTCCTTAAAACTTTATACATCTATCTCTTATTTTGCATCTACTATCAGCTTTATGCCTATAGTAGATCATGCGGTCCATGTTATCACCCAAGTTTATGAAAATAGGTAGGTTGATTACATTTATGGCAATAGATTTAACACCTAGGCTAGCATCCCTTCAGATATAATTTTTATTCTCAAGCTCGTTCAATAATCAGATATTTACAATGATGTGTTGTATGCATCCCTTCACAATACTAGAATTCATGTTTCAGTTGAGCCCACTTATGTTGCATCTATCCACAACATAATACAATGGACTGAAGAGCATATGTCTTTTGAGTAAGAGGATTTACCCCCACAACACATCATTAAACAACATATAACTTTGTATATTTAATTGAGAATTAATGATATAGCACTCAAAAGAGTGTTAGTCGATAACGGCTCAGGACTTAACATTTTCAACATATCATTTCTTAAGCATCTTAACATACAACCTCAAGATGTATACCATTCTAATATGAACATCAAAGGTTTTTAAAACATTCCACAAAAATTAATGGGTCAAATAACACATGATATTACCTTAGGGCCTAAGACACTACCAACCACTTGCCAATCATGCCAAATGACCTTAATTATAATTTATTACTTGGTTAGCCTTGGATTCATGATATGCATACAGTCCCTTCTACACTCCATGTTTATCTAAAAATTAGTCACAAAGGTTACATATACACATGCCCAATAGATAATTAACCTTTCAAATATTGTGAAGTTATTGAATCCCCACATAATTATATCCTGCACTTTAATCTTGGTAGTATACCTACACAACCCGCTACTCACAATGCACCCTCAAACCACACATAAAATTAGACAAATCCAAATTTTGTTGTATCACTAATTGACCTCACCTTTTACACTCAAATATTTTGGTAAGATGGGCTACTAGGGCTAAGTACTTGGAAAACATGAACAAGGAATAGTCAATCCTATTGAGGCATCCACATAACATCATATATGAGGGTTGGGATACCAATTTAGCCTTAATCATGAAAAATATTTTCCCACCCTTTCTAAACATATAAAATTTTATCCACCCATTACACATATTGATAATACAGTTAATCATGCCTCTACATTATCATTGGTCTATCCTGATCTGATCGATAATACAATTTCACCCAATATGTTTACATTAGATGAATTGTCTAATGATGAATCCCTCCTATAATTTCTTGGAGCATATGAGGATCTCCCATCTTTTTATCATAAAAATATATTTCCAAATCACACAAATTCTCATGCGTACTTCAAATAATATATAGATTCTTCCCCTGATATACCAGTTGACTCAGATGATATTATTCTTATAACTCTATATAGACTTGATCGTTCCATACTAATTAATGAGGAAATAGTAAATTTCAATTTAGAAATTGACAAAGATCCTTGCATTGTCTTATTATCCACTACCCTACAAAAGGAAGAGGATGTAGATATTCATCAAGATTTAATAAATTTTCTAAAACTCTTTGCCTAGTCATATTTAGATATGTCAAGAATTGATACATCTATAGCAATCCATCAGATTCCTTTATACTCCAATGCTAAACTAGTTAAACAAAAAATTTGCAAAATACATCCTAAGTTGGCTCTCCTTGTCAAAGATGAAATCCAATGCCTCTTAGATGTTAGTTTTATTTGACCAGTAACACATCCTAAATGAATTTCCAATATAGTTCCCATCATAAAACCTAACAAACAAATTTGATGTTATTTCAATTCTCAAGATTTAAATAAATCATGCCCTAAAGATGATTTCCCCTTACCAAATATCGACATGATCATAAATTCCATATCCGGATATGAAATTTTATCATTTATTCATGGTTTTGCTAGTTACAATCAAATTAAAATTGCTAAAGAAGATCAAGAAAAAACATTTTTTACAACACCTTGGGGTACATTTTGTTACATTTTCATGCCTTTTGGATTAAAGAACGTCATAGCCACATATAATTTTACTATGATGCACATTCTTCATGACATGATTCATCATACAGTCAAGGATTACATTGATGATATACTAGCTAAATCCAAACAATGACAACATCATGCTATTGATTTACAAAATATCTTTCAATGACTCAAGCAATATAATGTTTGATTAAAACCAAAGAAATGTTTGTTTGGAGTTACATCAGGAAAAATATTAGGATTCCTTATTTATTAGCATGGAATAGAGGTTAACCCTAAGAAATTCAAAGCACTTATTAAACTTAAAACAACTTTGTTCCCTACAAGGCAAGATCCAAGCAATCCATCATTTTGTAGCACAACTTGATGATAAAACTTAGTCATTCACTCACTTGATAAAAAAATATATAAAGTTTATTTGGGACCAAGCTTGTTAAGAAAGCTTTGATACAATCAAGCAATATATTCTTAATCCACTCATTTTATTACCACCTATCCTAGACATGCCTTTTTTGCTATATATCTTAGCAATAGATTATGCATTAGGAACACTCTTAGCACAACATGATGATCAAAATACTGAATGATCAATTTATTACATCAATTGTACATTGGTTGATTATGATAAAAATTACTCCCCAATAGAAAAATTATGTCTAGCATTAGTTTTACCACATAAAAAATTTGACATTACATGGTTAATAATGAGACTCAAGTTATGACAAAAGCAGACCCCTTAAGTTCCTATTAGCTAAACCACATCTTTTTAGTTGCATCACAAAATGTGTTATGCTGTTAACAGAATTTGACTTAAAAATAGTCCTCTAGAAATCAATAAAGGGCCAAATCATTGTAGACTATTTGGTAGTAGCACCACTATTAGATACCAACCCTCTTAGTGGCACATTTAGAGATGATTTCACCACCTATTCTACCCATTCAGATATATGGACCATGTTCTTTGATGGTTCTTAATGTGCATCTAGTGTAGGGGTAGGCATTATCTTTGTCGATCTTACTAGACACATAGTTCCTATAGCATATCAATTAAGTTTCTCTTGCACCAACAACACAACAAAATATGAAGCACTTATCTTAGGACTATATACTACCCAATCCCTCCAAATCAAATATATTCAAGTCTTCAGTGATTCCCAACTTGTGGTCAATCAAGTAAACAATGTTTATCAAATAAAAAAAGAACACTTTATCCCATACTACAACATGGTATAGTGTTTGTCATCATAATTTGACTACTTTTATACTGAGAGCATCCCTAGAAAAGACAACAGACACATAGATGTAATGACTAGTGTTGTATCTCTAATTCCCATCAACATCAATGATGATCAAGCAATCTTTACATTTAAATGATTACAATCACCATCAATATCCAATGCAAATTTGATAGCTTTTTTCATCTTAACTGCTACACAAATTTTTGTAACCCCATAATGGTTCTCTGATATTTATAACTTTCCAAACAAATCTATTACACTAGACACTTTCTCCCAAAATTACAAATTTAAGTTACAAAAATAAGCAATCCATTATGTAATCATTAGTAGGGACCTTTTTAAATGATCTTTCAATGGACACTTACTATGATGCTTAACCTTAGCAGAAGCCAAAATTGCTCTAACTCAAATACACGATAGTGAATGTGGTGGTCACTTTAGTGAAAAAACCATGTCACACAAATTATGTTGATAAGGGTACTACTGGCCTACCATGGAAGATGAATGTTTATAATACGTGAAGTTATATGATAAATGTCAATGACATAGTAATCTACAACATGCACCATCAAAATAATTACAACCTATCATCTCTCCATGGTCATTTATGTTATGGGGATTTAATCTCATTGGAAAAATTAACCCCAAATCTACCAATGGACATAAGTTCATAATCATAGCTACATAATACTTTACGAAATGGGTAGAAGTAGTTCCACTTCAATCTACCATAGGTGAAGACATTTGTAGTTTTATCATGACTCATATTATATCATGCTTCAACCCACCAATAGCTATCATTTTTGACAATGGAACATCATTCAATAACAAAAATGTCAAAAAAAATTGTACCAAATACAAAATTAGGCACACATTCTCCACTCCATATTACCCATAAAGAAATGGTCAAGCAAAAGCTACTAGTAAAACTATCAATAGCATTTTGAGCAAAATAATGATAAAATTTAGAGATGATTGGCACAATAAACTAGTTTTAGCATTATGGGCCTATCACACAAGTTTCCATATGCCCATAGGAGCTACTCCTTATTCACTCATTTATGGCACATAAGCAGTTTTACCATTGGAATTAGAAATCCCATCTCTCCATGACTCCCTTAAAGGTATTTTCACTGATGACCAGTATCATGAAAAGCATCTACACTAGCTTGAATAGTTAGACCATACATGCATTCAAGATACATAACACCTCAGAATATAAGAACATATACAATGATCCTATAACAAATGAGTTCACACCAGAGAATTCAAAGTTAATGATCTTATTGTCAAAGAAAACCTTTGCAATGTAAATGCCAAAGAAGAAATCAAAGGAAAATTCAAACCAAATTGGCTAGGTCCATATATTATTACCAAAAATCTTAGTCCTAAAGTGTACCATCTAGCTTCACTCGAAGGAAAGAAACTTAAAAATCCAATGAAAATTATGCATCTACATAGATTTCATGTATAATATGTTCTTTTTACACATTGTTTGTATATAAATTCTTTTTATCATTGCCTGTACCTAATCTCTTCTACTTGATTATACATAGCTTATATAAAAATACAAAAATAATACAAAATTTCAAAATACAAAAAAGTTCAAATAATTCAAAAACACCAAAAACTTTTAGATTGTATGCATCATCCATGTTTTACATTTCTACTATTGTGTTAGACTTACATTTGTTGTTTTATGTTATTGTTTATTGATTATCTACATTACCATCCTTTGCTTGATCTTCTTTGAGTGTGTGCAGTGACTTCCAATTCCTTGATCACTTCATTATACCTATTGAGGGGGCATCCTACTTCTACAATCAAAATGCACATTGATACATCTTCTCACTAGGGGAATCTCCCACATGACTACACCATATAGGTTATGTTATTCTTACACCACACACTCTAGTTATCATGTTGGCATACATCACTTACTAGATTACACAAATTACCACATCGACACTCACTAGTATCATGCACTTGTGTACTTCCTACCATATACTTAGTCTTGTACTAAACATATCTTGCATACTTTCATTATTGCTTTGATTAGTTAGATTTGATCGTACCTTTCTATTTTTTACATGCTTTCCTTTCTTACTTTGTGTAGCTAGATGTGATTGCATTTCCAGTTCTAGTTTTATTTCTTATGTCTACCTTAAGACATTTTCCAGTGCCTTTTTCTTCTATTCATGTGTGTGTGTACCTTTGGACATTTGCTAATGTCCCTTGCTTTTACTCTTATATGTGCATATGGTCGTCATGCTAATCTTTGCTTGTCTCAAATTGTATGTGTATGTGGCATTTGAACATGCCTTGTATGCTTGCTTTCTAGTTTGAGTGACATGTGCTCATATCCCTTGTTTGTGTGGCCCCTTGGCCAACCTCTTATGCTTATTTATTATTTCTTCTTACTCCATGTGCTTGTTTTCTTGATTGATTTTTTTATTATTTTAATTCCATGATCCATATCATGTATTTTCCTTGCTTTCTTGGATGCCACGATGGACATCATGCTCCATCCCTCCTTGACAACTAACAACTAACAACTAACATCTAACATTTTTAGTCCTAGTTTAGTATATTTCACATGATTTTAAATTTTTATATCTATCTAGAAATACCCATGTTGATCTAACAATATCTCAATACAAACATTGTTAGATCTAGAGATATCTTGTCAAATATCATTGCTATATCATGTATCTATACAGCATAACACACTTGCAAGTCTCTTTTCTTTTGAGGGTAGTCATTGTAGGTTTAATCATTCCTAACCTTAAAAGAGGGGGAAATAAATAGGGGTTTTGTCACATATATCAAAGTTCCTAGTAGTCAAAATAGTAGCATTTAGATCAACTAGTTAAAAATTTAGAGGTCAAACTAGTTAGAATAGAATAGAAAAATAGTGATAATTCCATATCAACAACTAGTTTTAGCACAAGGAAACGATGTCAAAAATAGACAATAATTCCAAACATAAGGGTGTCCTCACTTTGGCACTCTTGTTTAGGCAAAAAAACACCTAATATTTCTAGTAACAAGCAAAAAATTTAGCTCGGTTATAGTTTTTGCATATCCAAATCAATCAGAATTAGTAATTTTAGTAAAATTTTCTCAAAGAATCTAGATATAGGGGGTATCATGCATAGCATGATGGATCTCACTTCTAGTTTTAGATTAGTTAGTTGACATAGCTTCTAGATCAAAATCCATGTTCTAAACACTAGTGATTGGGGGTAATGTGCATGGCACATTGGTCTTTTTTTGTTTTCAAGTTCAGTTTATTACCCAAGCATTCTCAGTAGTTGTGTGCCTTACTCCATCTACAGGTGGTTGGTATCTATTTCAAGTTGAAATTTCATACAATTTTAACTTCTTAAGTTCATGAGTTAGTTTTCATATAATCCTAGTGCATCAATTTCAAAGTGGCTTTCATACAGGCCTAATCTCCATCTTTCAGAATGACCAAGAGTGGCCTAGTTTCCAGCATACATTCAGCTATCCATGCCATATTATTATATTTTTATAATATCCATTGGCTCCATGAGCCATCTCATATGACATATATTCTATACTAGTATCACTTCATAGCTTCACTTCATGGTGCAATGACGGATCCAAAGGGCCAGCATTTTTATTCTTGGGCCACCTATTCAGAGGGATTGGACACATAGTCCAATCATTAATTGACACATTCATGATTTATTAACTTCACTTAGTAAGTGATGATGGAGCCAAATGGATATCCTTTGTATTCTTGAGCAACTTTTTAGGGAATTGAGCACTCAGCTCTGTTCGTGATATAACTTTTGGTATAGCATCATCCAACACAATCTAGCACTACTCAGCCTTACTCAGGATCACAATAGGTTTTGTATTGGTTTATGTATCTGGTGAGGTGTATTCATTCCTTTCTCTTCCTTTTTCTTTTACTTAGCTTTTGTATGTTCTTATTTTATATCACATATAATAAGAACTAATCTAATATTTGTTTCATTTCATAGATTCACACTTACACAATGGGATCTCTATGCATTATCCAACATTACTCAACATCACACATGCTTCATGGGCTTCACCTTTGCAGGTAAGCATAGGTACACTTTCTATTGTTTTCCTTTATCCTAGTATTTCACTTTGATGCATCACTAGAATAAAGGGGGAGAAAATGTAGTCATATAAAATGTAAAATTAGGTTACTTGAATATGGCTAAAGACACCTAATCCATAGGTCCTCCTACTTGCTTTCACAATCCTTTTAGGCTTTTCTTTCATTGATTCCTAGTCATCCACAGCCTTCAAGACTTAACCCTTACAAATCTAAGTAGCTCTTTCAAGCCCAGATCTATCCCCCCATGTCTCATTCCCTCTGGATAATAGCACCCAACTTGGATAGGAGAACTAAAACCCAAGGTGTCTTATTTCTACTACTATTGTCTAAGTGCAAAGTTGGCTCAAACGGTCATATTCTCCCAGATCCTTATCCTAATTCATGTTAGCCTAATGTAAATTCATTTAACCCATGATCATTAAATCCCCTATAAAAGGTTGTTCAAAGTCTATTTAAAAGGGTTGGCACTCATTTATAAGAGAGAATTAAGAATACAAGCAAGTGCATTCAAACACTTTTCCCTATTCTCTACGTACAGCCTTCCAATATTATTCTAAGGTTATCCAAACCCTTACACCAGTCCCTAGTCATGCCAAGTACACCTATTTTTTCATCTAATTGCATTTTCATACACAATTTCACTAAGAATTTCAATGGAATAACTACATTAGCTTGATCCCTCTTTGAAGTATTGGTATGTAGGTAGCATGCCCACACACGGGGTGTGAAGTGTATCCAGCATATCCTTTACACATTATTTCCTTCTCTCTCTTTCCCAAGTTGCCATTCAAGTTATATCACAAATAGATCCTAGGGATTTGAAGATTAAAATAGATGCATAATGAGCTTCATAGACTTTTGAGCTTTAACATTTCAATAATAGGGTAACACAAACCTATCGAGCAGAACCCAAAAAACATAGATCACCTGGACAATTGCATCAAAAAAGGACTATAACACCAAATAGTAGGGTGTACCACTTTTATCAATCCTATCTAATATAGATACAAAGTTTAGAAACCTATTTTTAACACTATCTCAATCCTATACCTAAATTCTCAGACCCTATCTCAAACTAGACAACTCAGAATAAGCTATGTCATATTTTTTTCTTATTTATTACTATTTCTAGAAAAGGAAAAAATATAATCTATTTACATAAATTAGTGGCTTAATTATTTCACATTATTTATTGATTTACCCTACTCAAACCTATTTATTTAATTAGGAATAAAACTCCATTATTCTAAAAAATAACAAAATAGTCAATTAAATCACCAACCATCTCACATTACTTTCTAAAAATAAAAGACTAAAGGGTAAAACAAATTTTAATAACTATTCAAATAATATTCTAATTAAAATCTTGTGGTTGTATATATATATATTTATTTATTTATTTTTTTTAAAAAACACTTTTCATTAGTTTTGCTAATTGGTCAAATAAAAATAGAATCCAGTCAAAATGGGATAAATGAGAGGTGGAAGTATTTGAAAAATGTTATTATTATTTTTAACATTGACGAATCTTGTGAAATATTTGAAAAGTGTTGTAATTGCTCCAACTACATGATAACTTGGCATTTAACCCTATGAATAGTTAAGATACCTAATGGGTGATATTAACACTTGTCTCCTAGAATGGACAGGTGTTAGAGTAAACATGAAATATTCCCTTTTAGCATGACATGATAGACATATCTAAAAAAAGCTTAAGCTAATAGTGCAAATTTAGGAAGCAGTCTTGCCAAGGTGTAAATCAGTATTAGAAGACACATAAATTCACCTTAATTGAATGATTCATAGAGTATGGCAAGAGGAATTGGTCGAGATAACATGTGGACTACTCAAGAATGATGTATAGAAGGTTGATTGAATGAGATACTACATATAATCTTTCCATAGATTCCAACACATTTTTAACTATTGCAGACCTACCTTCCCAAAATGCACTTTCCCAAGGTAAATGAATCCACTCTCTCAACACTCATATGGGATTTGCATTCACTATACGAACAAATTTTCAAAATAAACTTATCAACATGTATATCAAGTGCAAGATTTTGGTGGATGATCATAAAGTTTTCAATGATATGAAATAATGAGATGGATTCTCATGGAATGTGATCATTACAGGATATAGAAGACATGGGTATCCATATGGAGTATTAACACTATTTCACCAAATGCAATTGATAGGTGTCCAACCTAATCAGTTCACCTTTTCCAACATACTCCCAACTTGTGCCAAAATAAGAGCTTTTAAATAGGATATGCATGAGGCTTTAGGTCTTTTCAAAGAAATGCCTCAACCAAATGTCATCTCATGGAATGAAATGATTTCATAAAATGGGTTTGTTTAAAAAGCCTATATTCATGTAAGTAAATTTAATTGTTAGGCATTAAGTAAAGACTCAGCCACCGTTATGATCATACTACCATCGAGTGCCAAAATGGGAGCTTTAGAATAGGGTATGGATGTTTATCAAAAACAAAATAGAGGGCACAGGAATTGTTTGATAAAATGATTTAAAAAATGGTGTTGGATGGTTGGACAAAGTACCTCAAAGAAGTGTTGTCTCATGAAATGTCACAATTACAGGGTATGCATAGGATGGTGTAGTCAACTAGGCTTTAAGGCTTCTTCAAAAATAAAAGACCTATGCAGGTTTAGAGAATAGGCCTACACAAATTTACAATAAATTAAAAACTAGTAGATGGTGGGTAGTGAATCAACCGATAACCCTCAAGGAGTGGATAAATATCCCAAATAGATCTAGTATGAAAATATGAATATCATAGTTAATAAAAAAAATATATACACTTTAAAATCTTTGAATATACATAGAAACAAAGATATTTAAATATACCAATACTTGAAATATTATGAAGTATACATGGTTTTTCTGATTTATCCCATTATTATTATCATAATTTGAAAAATAACACTAAAATCAAATGCAACTACATAGGACACAAATTATAAAAAGGCGTAAATGCTAAGAGAATAAAAAGGGTTCAGTTTATGTGTAATTGATAAAATGTTGTTATTACTATCTACAACAAGGCCTCCAATCACCCGGAGACTAATTATGAATGAAACAAATTTTAAAACTTGGAGCTATTGAATTTTTCCTGACTCTTTCTTGTAAATTGGATTAGCACACTTTATGCTCATAAGATTATTCCAAAGGCGAAGCTCCCACCATGGTTGCCAAATGAATGCCCATAAAAACTTAAGCAAAATAGATTTAAATATGCTAACGATACTAAATCTACTCAAATATTTACAAAGATCACTAATATGAGATAAGTTAAAGGAGCAATAAGAATTATTAATAAATTCTTACCATCATTTCACACCTGTTTGGCTTCCCTCTAAGATGTTCTATCAAATTCTTCAATGTAACTTGACTTGATGTTAGATTGCTTGAATAATGGATTTAAGATAAATGGCTCAATGGATTACTATGATGGATGCAAGATGGGCTATGAAGGTTGATGCGATAGAGACAACATCGATTAATATTTATTCCTTGTTCCTATAGGCTTGGTCATACCTCTATTTAAAGAGGTTTGTATAAGGTATTGGAGGGTATATTTCCCTCTCAAGTTTTAAATTTGAAGAGGGAGAGGGTTCTAGAGTTTAGAAGCCTCTAGACCTTCTTTTAAGAGGGCAGCATGTGAGTAATTAAAGAATTATAAAATTGGGGACTATTTGGAAAGTGGGATATTTCATGTAGTTTAGGATTAATTGATTAATTGGCTTAGGAGGATAAAAGGGTTAATCTTAATACATAATTAAATGTTGATATTAGATGAGATTAGGAATAATATAACAAGTTAGTTTGGTGATTAGAATTAGGTGCATACAAATAGATATTATAATATAGCACAAATTTTAACATGTAGGAAGAATAGTGATGCCATAAATATTGCTAATTTTATTAAGAGATTATAAGATTTCATAGGTTGTCAGAGAGTATCATATTGGATAGGGATACTAAGTTTGTTGGACACGTTTGAAGGTAACTATGGAAAAATATGGGCCTAAAATTGGATTTCAATTTAACATATCATCTTCTAAGGGATGGGAAAATGGAGGTTTTAAATCATATGCTTATAATTTGATAAGATGTTTGAATAGTGATAAGTCCAAATAATGGGATTTGGTATTAGCACACGCATAATTTGCCTACAATGATTTAATCAATACAAAAGTATATGTAATATTATGTATGTAAATATTCTTATAAGAGTGTGTGAGTTTATAAGCACAACTAAGTTGAATAGAATAAGTTCTGAAAGTGAAGAGTATGAAAAATCTATGCATGATCCCCATATGGAGGTGAAAAGGAGATTGGAGGAAAGTAGAAGGAATTACAAAAAGAATGTTATTTAAAGAGAGGAGAGTAGAATTTTTAAGTTGGAGACTTTGTATTTGTGCATTTGTGTAAGGATATTTTCCCAATGGAGTGTATAACAATATCAAATGGAAGAAAATAAGACCTTGTAAAATTATAAAGTTTTCAGCCAATGCTTATGAGATTGAGTTACCAAATAGAGAAGGAATTTCACCTATCTTTATTGTATCTGATTTTCACCCATATGTAGTGTGAAAAATAAGTGAGTAAGGATAAAGTGTGGATTATTCAAGCATTTATTATAAATATATGGAAGCCATATTAGGCATACAAAGTGGAAAAAAGTCAAGAGGCAATGAGTACTATGATTACTTGGTGAAATGGAAAAATTGAAAAACTTAAGATGTAACTTGGATGAATGCATCCAAATATGTTAAATATAAAATTGAATGAAGAATATCATAATGGTTTCATGAGTAGGAATTCATAAACAATTTCAATTACTCTGGGTGTCTAATGTAAGAACATCTAAGGTGAACAGGCAATATTACATCATCAAAAACATAGTAGGAAGTTTGGTTAGAGTCTCAAGATAAATTTTAGACTTAATGGAATGCTTGGAATTTTTATTAGGTTTAACAGATTCATTAAGACCAAGATTTGGGTTTATGAAGTTTGCATTAGCCACAAAGATCAATGAGATAACCAATTTTACTTATTGGGTATTTTTACTTATTCCTAGGTTTAAGTTGTAGTTAATCATAGCCTCAAAACATGTGTTAAGTTTTCATAGAGTCTAAGGAGGCCACATAGGTTTTAAATACTCAAAATATTTTATAAGTAGACGTGGCTTGATACTTAGATGGAATTGATATTCCAATGGATATGTGGCCTCATGGGAGTCTAATGGACTGCACAATGACCATAAGGTTCATCAGAGATCATGTGATTTAATGAGACCAAGATCATTTCAAATGTCATGATCACTCTATTTTCTCACAAACGTTGCAAGTCATGTTGGGGCCATAACTTAGAATAAATGTGTGACAAATCCTTGAGTGAAGTTTACAACTTCCATGGGTCTATGCAAACAAAAATTCCATAGTTAATTCCAATAGACTTACATGACTATATAATGGAATGAATAATTCCACAAAGTACTAGGAAACCTTAGAAGTAACATCATGTCCATTTCATAGAGGTAGTGGGATCATGACACATGTCACAATCCCACTGATTCATAATGATAATAATTCATAGTGATCTCAGCTCCTTGTGCAAGCAACACAGTGAATTTCAAGTGGCCATATCTTTCATATGAGAAACCAAAATTGGGAATTATGGGTATTAATATAAATACATCAATGGAGGATTTATATTGGTAGTGGCCATAAGGTAAGAGACCAAATGTGTGGTGTGGTAATTGCTTCCAAGATTGAGTTATTATTTATGATGATGGGAAGTTGGAGAGCTAGAGGTCAGAATTTGAAAGGGTCAATCCTATTTAACAGAAGCAGGTTCCTTGTCAACATAATAAATAAAAAATGATATAAATAAAATAAAAACAAAGGAAAAGAATGTAGAGCTAGAGGCATGTAGTCTCAAGTGAAACATTATGATCTAAGTCCATGATTGTGACTATAATTTTGTCTTTAACATCAATAAAATAAGTATTTGTATTTATATTATGTCTTATGTCCTTGAAATATTTTGAGAGACAGACAGAGAGATAAAACTATTCCTAGTGAGTGAGGCATCTATTCATTTGGCCCCTGATTCCCATATGCCCCACCTAAGCTCCTAACAGCTACTAATGGCTACCTCATGGCCCAAAGGTGATGTTTTTTATATAAAAAGATACCAAGTGCCCAAAATATACTTAAGGCCATTAATGGATTTCACATGACTCTCAAGATCATGTTAATCCATGGCCCTTTTTTAATTTTTTATATTTTTATTTGTGTTGTAATTTATAGGTGGGATTCATGGCAACCATGCTTCATAATTATATATTTATATTCTATTATTGAAAATATTAAAATTAATCTTAAAAATCTAAGAAATTTATATAATGATAAGATGATTATATTTTTCCCATAAAATTTGTTTGGATTATTTATGATAAATACAATGCAAGAATTAATTGCAAAAGGTAGAGGTAATTTATAAAGCATTTGCATAAATAATCACAACTTCAACTTTAAAATTTTGAATCTACTAAACTATAGCAAATAAAATATTATTTAAAAAAATATGGATCAAAGGAAGAGTCTAATTTATGATAAAATTAAATTGGTAAAAATTTGATGCATTTACATGACTATTATATTATAAAACTAGAATAACTCATTATTGTGTTTTCACACATACAAGAATATTGTAATTTTTTAATGCAAAACATTATCAAAAAGTTCTCAACTTTAGAATTACTTCTCATATGATCATAATACATAGTTCAAGACTTTTTTGCATGAAATATTCAAAAAAATATACATGATAATGAAATTAGAACTAGATTTTTACAAGAAGATGCAAAGGTATGAACACCTCAAACTTACAAGCAAAGAGACTTATTAAAATTTATAAATCCTTTTAAAAAATAATATTACATATTTATAATAAATAATAAGCCAAATAAGTGTCATGCCCTAAAATTTCATATGATAAAACTCAAATAAAACCAAAAAAAAACTCGGTAATTTTTTTTACTTAATTTAATAATGCTTAATTACTTAACTATTTTTTCCAAACATCTAATATCACAATAAGAAGTTTGACACACAAAATTAGTAAATAGGTAAATAAATTTATTTTACTTTCTTTCCCACGAAAATGCATGCAAATGTGATAAACAACTTAGAAGGGAAGCACTGATTTATTTAGATAATTCATCCATCAAAAACATGGTCTCAAAATTCTAGGTGAAACATAAAGAACTTAATGTCAATTAATTTCCTTATTAATTTATGATTCAAAAGGTTGTATTAAGTTTAGCTAACAAAGAGATGTTCCTATAACAATCATTCCTTCATTGATAAACAATAAGTATTATCAACACATGGGCACAAGTTCCTATAAATATGCTTCAATAAAAATTTCTTGAACATGTACCTTAAGAATGTTTTTGTCTAAACTCAAGAAAATATGGCATAACCACCCTAACCTAACCTAAGCTTTAGGACATAATTCTCTCACATATTGGATAACTTACATATCCATTATATGACACATCATCACTAAAAGGGGTTAATAATTTAAGCCAACAAGGAAGTATCTATTACAACTCAAGAAAAATCTTATATAAGCTCTAAACAAAAAAATTCAATACCAATACACACACTCATAAAAATCATTTGTGTAAGACACCTTAACACCCTAAGGTTCATGTGCTAACTCAAAAGCATTGTATCACAAGAGAGATATACAAGTGTCTAATGTAATGATAAATAAATCTATATTCCTTTGACATAACTAATTTATAAGTCTCAACAACTCTAATATTACACTAATTAAATAAGCTCTATCTCTTGAGAGTGTCTCCATCAATGACAAAGGTCAAGTCAGATGTATCCAAAATCATCCATTAAAGGTACAATGTAGGTCACCACCTAAAAACTAACTATAACCACACCTACTATTTATCTATGTGTACTAAAAAGTGAGATAACATGAAATAATACTAATGGATAATTAAGGACATCCTAAGGTAAGTGACTAGAGTTCACGTTAAATAAAAGAACCATAGGGGTTAGTAGCTAGTGCCCACACTAGGAAAATTTCCCTATAAGTTATTTGTTAATATTTGTGCTTTCTTTTTGAGCTACCTACATATATGCTATGATTACCTTCATATGTAAATTCAAGGTTGGTTTTAGTTCACCCATTACCAAAATGAGTGTTAGTTTTATTGCGAAGGCAACCAACCTTTGTGAATCAACCTTGACTATGGTTACAAAGTTACCCTTATGGCTAACATTATAGTCACTAACTAACCCATGTGCAATTAGGTGATACTAAGGTTTGACATGAGATACCCTAGTATGTAGAGGAAAGTTTGTTCATCTATCCAAGTCTACCACAGGGTAATAAGATCTTAACTTACTCTACCACTCATTGATAACTTCCTATGAGTAACTAGCTCAATATCCAAAATTTCAAATGAGTGTTTTTGAAATTTTAAACTAGGTTTTTAAAGGTCTTTCCTATACTATCAAGAGTGAAAATTAATCTTAGGCTAGATACGAGAGAGCAAACATGACCAAAAATCACAACTATTAGATCACTAGCCTTAATGCACCTATTACTCAGTGAGAAAAAAGCTAAAAAATGACATCTAAAAAATACCTGAGAAGGATATTAGCTTAATTTAATGTTTCCAACATAAATTAAAATATCATAAGTAATTCATCTATACATTATACCCAAAAAATGAACACAAAAATCTCATGATAAAAAAATAATGATTTAGAACCTTAATTTTACTCTAATTTCCAATTTACAAAATTGGTTTGGAAATGCCTTAAAATGAATTTGCCTAAAAGATAATAATTTATTTTGATAGTTTATATGTGTCTATTAAGCTATAGAGAGTATGTTTTCAATCTTAATTAATTTGTATGTATGTTACAAAAGAATATTTACCTATCATTTTGAAGTGGTTTTGACAAGCATAAAATTTCCCTAGCAATTTTCTTTTGCTAAATTGTTTTCAAAACCATCCAAATTTAATTGAAATATCTAAGAATAAAATTAATTATTAGGATTCATAAATTTAACCTCTATATATTTATTTTAATTACATTTCAAACTGACTTTACATATTTAAAAAAGTTCTAAAATTTTGGTTCTATAAACATCTTCTAGAATTAGCCCAAAATAATAGCTATCATTGGAAACAAAAATTATCTAATTATTACACTGACATTTCACATCCAAACGAAATATAATCCAAGTCTTAGATTTGGAAATTTTCAATTTTAGGTATTTTTTTCTCTGATTCTAAATGAGTTTTTACAAGGTTAAGAAGGGCAGTAAAACACTAAAGCTAATTTATTGGATAGAATAGTTAAAATTAATTTTCTTCATTGATTTAGTTGGGTATGAAAATCCATTTATCAAAATGATAAGTGATTTAAAAAACATACTTAATCAAGTTTCACATTTTTAATAAGGTGCCAACTCTTGAACCTACACACGGCTACAAGTTATTTAAGAATTAGGTTGCTTAGGCATGAGAAATGATTAATCACAATCAAGGTATACTCTAGTTTTTAATTTAGTTTCATGATCAACATGAAATTATCTTAAGGTCAAATAATGATGCACTAGTTTTTATTTAAATAATCTGATAAAATTTAAATTAAAGTCTAATGGCCATTAAAATTTAATTACAAATATTAAATAATCTTATAAATAATTTTAATAAAAAATCAAAGGTTAACTTATATTTTAAAATATTTTTCTCTTCAAGATCAAGAATTAATAACCATAGTAGGATCAAAACAATCTAGGCCACTGATGCTTTCTCTTATAGTGACTTGTTGAGTATCAATCTCCCTAATAGTGTAATTTTTAGGGTGCACCAGGAAAGGGGTGGGCATACTCATGGTATGTTTTTATAGATGTTTCTACCTATATCATGATCATATCATTCCTACTACCTATTTAGATTCTTAAGATTTGTCTTGCTACTTACCTCCTTCCATCATATCTTACTCATTAATGTTAGTTTCTTTATATCCTCTATTGTATACATTTTCCCTTCATGTACTATATCGATAAACTTGATGTATTTATAATCCTATTTTATGACGTTTGTATTGTATTGTATTGGCCAATATCATTCATTTTAGCTAACATATTTCAATTGTATTGACCTAGTTGATACAATCAGCTTAGTCTTTAGGGATGGTTTTAGGTATTAGACAACTATATATAGGGATCATATATCATTCCAATTGTATCATATACACTCGATTCACTTTGATTTCACTTGAACTTTTACTTTAAGTCACATTTAGAGGAGTTAGGTCTATAAAATTATCTTGAAGAATCTTTTCTTATGGAAGTCTTGGAGATTTACTAGGATGAACTTTGTTGGTCTAAAGCCTTTTAGCCATCCTTTGAAGTCCTCATAGCTACAACATCTATTTCAAAGCTCCACTTGAGTTAAGGGGGAGATTAATGCTCAATGGGTTCACTCCATGGATAAATTTCTACCCACCCTTTACCCCATCCTTAGATGGTCTTAGAAGGGCAAGCCATCAAACCTCAGATCATATTCAACCAATTTTTACCAATTCATTTGTTTATGAAGATCTCCTAGTTAAAATTCCTACCACATGGCACATTATAGGTGATTATAATCCTTGAGCCTATATGAATCATAATTCTTCCTATCTACCAAAATTAGTTCCTTCTAATGGTATTGACCAACCTAATATCATTCAATTTCACCCACCTATAGTCAACTATATTAGCCATGATCTAGAATGTACCAATATAGTTATTTTCCCTCCATCGAATGGCATCATCTATGACATAAAATATGTCGATACAGTTATTTTTCATCCAAAAAACTACATCGGTCATGAACCAAAATATGCCAATATAGTTCCTTTTATTTGATTAGTCTATATTGACCTAGTTGATATAGTCAATTTGAGTCCAATATTATCAATTTATTGCATTGACCTAGCCAATATAATCAATTTTAGTGTTACATCATACTATATCAATCTAGCCAATACAATTCCTTTTAGTCCTATTTATCTAGACTATATCACCTTGGATGGCACAGTTCATTTTAATCATATTTCATCAGACTGTACCAACCTAGCTGATACAGTAAATTTCAATTCTATTTTTTTAGAATGTATCGACCTAGATGGTACCATATATTAATTTTTTCTATCACCTCCCAAAGATCATGACATTACCTTAGATGCCACATTTCTTGTTGTTACACAAATTTACATAAATTTTGGCATCACTCGTAGGGTTGTCAATCTTGAGGTTAACTCCAATCCACCTTTATCCCACATGTTTGGGAATTTTTCATGCCTATCCTCTTGTTTTTACACATGTTGGGGCATCTTGTGATGCCCATCCTTTTCATAATACAAATATCGGGGC
Source organism: Torreya grandis (assembly GCA_037957365.1). Taxonomy (NCBI): domain Eukaryota; kingdom Viridiplantae; phylum Streptophyta; class Pinopsida; order Cupressales; family Taxaceae; genus Torreya; species Torreya grandis. The sequence goes on along the minus strand of JARHVA010000772.1, from coordinate 2,178,662 downwards.
ACTTTGTGCTGCCCATACTTTAACCTTTAGGGCATCTTGCGATGCCCATCTTTGATATTATACATGATTTTGGGGCATCTTATGATACCCATCCCCATTTTCTTGGCTTCTTTATTTTTTACCCTTATCATGAGGTATCAATCAAGAAACTTTCACATCTTACAAAAAAAATTAACTTCAATAAACTTTTTGAGACACATATAATCATGTTTACATGTTATTCTTCGATATAGTCATTACCATAGATTTTGCTTGTTATTTTGTCTCATGTTTTTTATTTTTTAAATTTCATTTACTTTCCCCCTATTTTGGGATGATTATTTACTTACATCATTATTCCTTTTTGGTTCTTTGGTAACTTTACTTTTGGCCTTTGTTTGCCTAGTGGATCTTAGGTATCACCTATGGGTTTTATATTATTTAATTACACAATTTTTTTCCTTTTTGGTTATTTTTTATCTTTAATTTTGGCCTTTGTTTCTCTTGTATAAATCAATTATCACCTTCGAGTTTTATAGTTATCAAATTTATTAATTTTTTTATTATTCTTGTCTTATTCTCCTTGTGATTCTTTGGCCCTCATTTACTTTCCCCCTCTTTTGGGATGACCATTCACTTCACCCTCCTTTGGGATAACTATTTAATTTCTCTCTCTTTTAGGATGACAACTAATTTAATTTAGTACTTTTTATATCTCCATTCTAGGTTAGTACAACTTCCCTAGTGACATGACTATCATCACATAGCCATGTCCCTTTCAAAGCATTATTTTCCCTCCTTGTGATCAGTTATAAGCATATTCATCATTGTATCAGTTTTATTACATGGTTAGATCTTCCATTATCCACATTTTTTCCTTATTTCCTTTCACTTGAGGTACACATAGATCAATTTTGATATTTCACACTTGCATGTGGGTAAGTCTAGGAGTCTCGAAACATCATTATCTTTAGGTTCTCCCTTATAGCGGTCAAGCATAATCTCTTTTATGATAGTTATCTATTTCATCCATGTTTGGTTTTCCAAATCCACATGGAGGAGAAACAAAAAAATCCAAAATAATTACTAGTAAAATAAAATCAAAATACAAATTATATCTCAAAATTTAGATTGCACTAAAAGACGTGATCTTTATTTGACACATCTCTTATCTTAATTAAAGCTCAAACTCTATAATTAGACTCATGATAAAGTATAGATATATTGGGGTGTTATAGATGGTATATTGGTGTAGGATGTCTTACATCATTATATCTTCCTACATTCTAGTTCTACCTATCTTCTCAAACAAGTACCCAATCTTCATAGTAAGTCAATGACTCTGTAAAGGGTCCTGAGGAGTGGGGAACATGTTGTGGGAAGGTAGGATAATTTTAGCTTCATTCATATAGCCTTCATGGGATGATATATGTACTTTAATTATTAGCATAATCTTTATATTCACTAAATAGAGTGTCCTAGGTCCTTGATGTTGATAGTTCTTAGTCTCTCCCATTTGTCTAGAGTGTCTCATTACCGCTAAGGATTTATAAATCACTAGTGTGGCACCTATCATTAATTATTTACATCACATTATCATGTATATCCCCTTTATTGGTATCTATTTTATCTAATCATTCCATTAATCACATTATTTACCTACTTACACCTCTTGGACTTTAGTTTGTGAGTTGCATTTAACACCTTGAATAAGACTAGGCCTTCCTCAAAAACACATTGTCACCCCTTTGCTTTCCATACCATAGCATTGTCATCCTAATAATTTCATTAGGTGGTTTTATTTTCTTACATCACATTTTAAAATAGGCATTAGGTTTGAGTTATCATTTTTAGATCCTTTTGTTTTCATTTACCCATCATGTTCTTGTTTTATTTTTGTAGATTTCACCTATCTTACATAGAACATTTTGCATATTTACATGTTTTTTTTTATGTTGGAATTGAAATTATTGTCTTATATCTTAAATTATAATTTTATTTTCATAATTTTATGTTTTTATTTATGTTTTTCTTGACGTGTTTGTCTTACATTTTGAACTACATTTTCTTTGCAATCTATTATGTTTTATTTAGGATTAACTTGACATGCATGTATTACATTTAGAATAACTTTTTATTTATAGTCATATATGTTTTCTTCATGTTAAATTTGACATGTTAATCTTATATGAGATCACATTATTTATTTACATATCTTTTTTCAATCTCTCTTACGTTAATATTTCATTTACTTACAATGTTTTACATGTTTTTTCATAGTATTAGTGTGTTTTACATTCATTTTCATCATCTTAGCTTTTTTTATTTTAGACCATGCATTTTCTCACATTTTCTTGAAAATAATAAAACATACATCACATTACATCATCATTCCTAGCATCATAATTACACAACTTTAAGTTCTTTACCATGAGATTCCATCTTTTTCCCATATCTCTATTTTTGTGTCCTCTTCATGAATCAAAATAAGCCTTAGATTCTTAGGGAGATAGAGAATTTTTATGTGCATTTGTAATTTTATCTTATTTTTCAAGTTTGCATCTTGTTCTAGACATTGGGTTCTTTCCATCATATACTACACATTAAGCCTTTTCTACAATTATAAAGGTAAGTGAAGGTACATATTTTCATTTTATTTTCTCTCATTTAATTTCAGTTATTTGCGCATTTCATTTTAGTTATCTCACTCATTATGTTGTTATGTTATTTCGTAAAGCACCATCTCACATTACAATATTTTTCCGTGTGATGAGTTTCATGTGGGGCATATGTATACACATATTATTTATGATTTTATCATTTACTAACACTTTCTCTTGTGGTTACTTATCGAGCATCGATCTCCCGAATTGCATGCCTTAAAAGGTACACCATGAAAGGGGTGGTCAGGCTCATGGTGCTTTGCAATATATGTTGCTACCTATATCATGATCATATCATTCCTACTACCAATTCTACTTATTCAAAGTTGTCTTGCTACTTACCTTTTTCCATATTATCTTACTCAACTATGTTAGTTTACTTATATCATATGGCATTGGCCAAGTCAATACCATATATTTTATAGCTTATCCCTTCTTGTATTGTATCAACCAACTGGATGTAGTTCTAAGTCTATTTTATAACATTAATACTATATCAGCTTGGATGAGTTGTCTTAGTATTTAGGGTTTGTTTTGGGTATTATACAATTATATATAGGGGCCATATTTCATTAAAATAATCTCAATTACACTCTATTCACTTTTTTTTTCTTGCACTTCTAATCTAAGTCATAATTGGAGGATTTGGATCTATAATCTTGTCATAAAGAATCTTGTCTTATGGAAGTATTGTAAATTTTCTAGGACAAACTTTATTGGTCTAGATACTATTATCCATCTTTTGAAGTTTTCACAACCAAAACATCTCTTCCAAATCTCAACTTGAGCCAAGGGAGAGATTGATGTTCAACGGGTTTGCTCCAAAATAATTATTAATAACCTTTTAATATTTCTTTTAATTATTTAGTAGATTAGATATTGTTTGTTACTTAATGAATGAATCTATGTGTATCCTCCTCTAGGCTCTCTGTACACCAAATAAGATGGTGTAGCTATAGGATTACTTATACTTCACATATTTCACTTTAGGTTACCTATACCCCCATTTATCAACAATTTCACCTTACCTTTTATGATCATCCTGACCCTTTCCCCTTTAGTTTAATTTAATATACTTATATAACTACTCACATTTCTTACATGTAATCATTTAATTTCATAGAGGTATAGTTAAAGATATTTTGTTGTGTCATATTCTTAGGATTTTATATTTTGACCTATTTTATCATAACATTTTTGAATTAGACAAACCCATTTTAGATCTATGAATCCATCAATCACTACCAAAACATTAAGTATCACAAGCTCTATTTGATTAACCTTCTTCAAGTCTAGATCTATTGAGATAAGATGGTTGTAGGATAATCCTAGCCCTGCATACAAAGTGTTTTGTGTGCAAAGGGAGAGTCTCTATATGATCAGTAAAAACTATGATTACTACATTATTATGTTTAAGTTATGCTTCTTTAGAATTTAGTATATCTTATTTAAGAGTGACACTTTATACTTTGGGGATTTAATTTTCCACATGTTTTTTTTATTAGACACATAAAGTTTAATAATACTATTATTGATAAGAGTTTCAATTTTAATTTTTATGGAAAGGCATTTGTTATTTATATGTCCCTTGGTTCTATAATAGACTTTTGGTATAAGATTTTGGTACATGTTTCAAGTCAGGATGGATAATAGATGGTAACATAATTAAGTTCATGTCTAATATATTTTTCAATATTCCATCTTGATATTCAAATAACCTTGGATATTGCCATGATATCTTAAGGAATGCACATGACTCATTAGAGGTGTTTTTATCTATTTAGCCAATGTTGTCTATGTGTTCTTGCTAAGCACATGGATAGTGGTTAAATGGGAATTAGTGTGGTTTTAGTCATGAAACTCTCATGATGGTAAAATGTATTCTTCAATTATAATATCCACACAAAAATTACAATCAAAAGATGCATACGCTTCATAAATTAGCTTATCTCTGAAAGGGGATAAAAGACCATCACTAAAGAGATATAAATTTTCTAACTCTTATGGTTGATACATTAGACAATGAATTTAGCATATGAATCAAATAATATAATCTTAAATATTCTCATTTGGACTTTATTAGATAAATGGGATACACTCAAATGTAATATGAGGTCTAATATTAGTGATGAACTAATAAAATAAAGCATCTTGTAATGTAACATAAAAATGCAATGATCTATTTGGTAAGCTATGAAACCAATCTAAGGTCTCACTAACCAAGATTTTAAGAAATAAATTAAGTAAAAATATACATCAAGGAGTATATTTTTCAATAAAAGTTGTAAAGGCCTTGAGGTGTACATAAGGATCTCCATATACATCAAATAGAGGAAATGTAGGCATGACAAATTTTAAGGGAACAAATTGTCAAACACATCACATGAAATAGGATTATAAGGTATAACCTTTATATCAAGCTTGGCATGGGATGAATCAAATTAAATAGACAAATCATGCACTTGTCTTTGTGATTATCCTATGGTATGTATCATGGTTACTATATCATGGGTAGGTGTTTAACCCTTTATATAAACAAGGGTAGGGAGACTAGCTTAACTAATTAAGAATAATTATTTTAAAAGTAAGCCAATTAAATAATATAGATTCATAATTTTCAATTATAGCGTTAAATTATGGAAATATGTTAAATATAGAAAGTAAAATTATAAATAGTAATTTAATTGGTTAAACATGAAGAAGATATGATACATAACTTGTTAAATGATGTGCATGTAGATCTAGGAAACATAGGTGGAGAAACAGTTGGGATGATGCTCAGGTATGATTCATTAGATTTTGGAAATCAACTCTCTATCATCCTGGACACTACCATTGGAATCTAGACACTAGCATCGGTGCTTCTATCTATAGTAAAGTACAGGTCTTTTTTCAAAAATTCCACTTGCACCTATTGTGTCATCTTGAAAATTCTTTGTCTATATTATGCACATGTTTTAGATATCAGTGTGTAACTTAAAACTCTAAGTACTCTGATTAGTGCATGTAATCTTAAAAAAAAATAGTTAGTGGGATCAAGTGAATTCGATCTAACATCAAATACCCCTATGTCAATGAACACTTCCTACATAGCCATATACCTAGAAGATGGCCTCAAACTGATGTAGTTCTCCCTTTATGTGGGCTTGTGTGTGAACAATGGTGTAATATGTTATATGTGAATGCATACAGTGACATACATTACAACTTGAAAAATAATTCTCATGGGTTACTCTTTGAAAGCTTAAAACCTATAAGAAGACTAATCTTATGACTAACATAGAAATATGGTAATATAGGGTAGTATAAATTAGTATTGTAAATGATTTAGTGAGCTTGATAGGTGTTTGCTTGGTAGTTTCTAGATGTCTAAATGTGTGGGTTTTGTTTTGTATTATAGTAAACCTTTCTGAAATATATTATAGGAGGGTTAATTAATATAATTAGGCTGACCCATACATATCAAAATATCTAAAAGCTTGAGATTTTTTAAGGTACAGACACTAGCATTAGACTTGGGATACTAGCATCGATGCTAGTGTCCTAGTCTAGATGGTAGTGTCTTGGAGGATAGAAATTGTTGAATATATATATATATATATATATATATATAGTGTAATATTTTTATTAGGTTTTAAGCATGTTATGCGCTATAAGTAATATGGGTAATGAAAATATCAGAGTCAAACTATAAGATAAGAATTTAGGCATAGTGAAATGGAAAATGTGAGCCTTGTAGTGGTTAAAAGGTCATAAACTAAAGGGTTGAGCCATGAGTAATATTTTTCATGTGTAAAAGAGTAGTTTATCATGTAAAATATAAATTTAGTAATGCATAAGGATTAAATTACTAGGTTACAAGAAATAAATGTGTACCATGGTGCGTAAAACACACCTTGATTTGACTTGATCCATGCTTGAATTTTAGGTATGTATGTATTACCTAAAACCAAGATAATATTATAGTTAATTAGTGTGTATAATCTAAAAAAATAGTATGATTAAAATTCTTGAAAGGAAAGAGAGCAAGAAAGGAGTACACTTGTGTGTCAATGCAACCATGTTTCCTCTTAGTACTTTGATTTGGTAATGATGCTTCCTAGCTGAAGCATTGGAGAGAGAGGTTCATAACTAAACCTTGGAGAATTAAAGAGGAGAATTGGAAGGTGATCATGCCCCTAGTTTTTTTTAAGGGTGAGTTATGTGAAGGTCATCAAGAAAATTGAATCTCAATCACACAACCAATTGTATCATAGTCTAGTCAATCTAGCCAATCTCACCCAAGTCAAATGGTATAACCATATTAACCTATAAAAATATTAATGGCAAGGCCATCAAGGGAAATAAAAATCAATCTCATTATTCAAAGGTTCCAACTATTAAATACAAATAAAGACTCCAATGATGCATATTGGTAAGGTTGGTGCATATAGAATCTAAATGTGTATTTGTAACTTGGTGAATTTGATTGGCATATGCATCTTTAATTTATTTCAATGTGAAGTATATGTCAAAATATAACCTCTACTCTATAACTATGTATAATATCTATCTCAAATATAAAAAACCTTGTCCTCATTCTATGAGAATTCATGTTAAATGTATAAGATTATGTCCCAAATGTATATCTAAATCATGTAAACTATATAGAATTATGCTAATTATTCCAATTATGTGTATGTGGAATTATGTATCTATGACATGCCCTATATTTTAAGGTGAGGGTAATGCTATCTGATAGTCACCTTATCTCAAAATGATAAAAAAAACCCATGTTATATTTATATCAATCATGTAGTAACAATTCATATAGTGGAATCATTTCTAAGTAGGTGCATCAATGAAACCATAATATCCAAACATGATAATACCTAAAATTCATGATATAAATCATGGAAATGTCTATAATTATAAATTACAATCTCATCCATCAATCAATATCACTCAATGTCACACAAAAGGGTCTAAAGAGACCACAAATAAGGGTCATGTTCAAATGCCACATACTCAAAGGAGAGGACATGTTCAAATGTACACATCCCAAAGAAACAACACTCAAGGCACTAGGAACAATAATCAAGGGACATGTTGAAATGGTCCACAATCCAGATAAGATATCAAACAAGAAATGCAATCAAGGAAAGTGATAAAATGAATAAGTTAATTTTAAGCAACTAGTATAAGCATATCATATTGGTCCCTACATACACGTGTTAGAAAAATATCATGTAACATAACATATATAGTGCATTTTGTAAGATTTAGACATGAATATAGGCATGTATAATCATTATTATACTCAACATGATAATGTAAAATGATCATCAAATAATAAAATATGTATCAATCATGATCAATAGAATCAAGATGCCCCCAAAGTAGTGTCACATGAGAAGAGGAAAGGTCCAACATTTTAATATGCATGTATCATGGATATAATGTATACTTGTATCAAACCCAAGTATGCATGAAACATATATGTGTAAATAAATGATATGTTATCTACTAACATAAAGTAAACAATATATGAAAAATCTATTAAACATGTAAATGTTAAATATTTTTTTAATTTTAATGTATTTTAATGTTTTTATATTTCCTCAATTTTTTGAATATTTTAATTGAAAAATCTAATCCAAGAAGTCACCACAATTGGAAGGTATAGGATTGCCTAGTGGCCCTATTTGCTTCTTTTCTTGCCACCATTGTTTATACTTAGTCATTCCACCTCTTTGAAAGTTTCTTGTAGTTGGTTGTCTGAAACTTTTGGTATTGGTTTATCATTTTATCCATCATTTTGAATGTGAATCTCTTTACCTTAAAAATTAAAGGTGAGGCACATATTCAAAGTATCCACTGTTGCAGTCACATCAACCAACCACTATTGTCCAAAATGAAATGTCAAATGTGGATTTTGGTTTATTACCCATATGATTGTATGGACCAATTTTAGTCCACATGTGACGAGTAACATAATATACACAAGATATTTTGGAAAGAGTGAACAATGTTGTAACTCCTTTATAATATGTCCTAGCTATCGTAAACATGGAACAATATAAATTATGTTCTAATTTATGCTATCAACCTTGAGATGCTCATAATAGTCCCTATTAATATTTAAAATAATGTTTAGATCCTCTTGTTGTGAGAATTTTTGAGTATGCCCCCTTGTGCTTTATATTTTTTAATTTTTAGAGGTTAACGCTATTTATTTTTGTTCTTGTATAATCTATATACACCCTTCATTTTTGTATTTTTGAATTTGTTTCTTTAGTGTCTCACAATTATCACTATAATGACATGTAATCTAATGATAATTTAAATATTTTGGTTTTTTTTTAGGGATTAACCTACCTCATGATCTGTGTATAGTAGGTGATGGGGATATCATCATGTGCTTCAGTAATTTAAAAAAGATTATGTGTTAAGCATATTATTTCCTCATGATCTATAAAATTTGTCATGGTGATATATGTGAGGATTTCACATTATTAACATTATGTATCTACATTTATCCCTTGTAAGTTTGACTCAGATATTTTAGCCAAGAGGGATGGATTGTATAACATGCATTCACACATTTATCAACTATCTTTGCCTTTCCTTTATCCATATTTTTTTTGCATCCTCTAGTGATGGATTTAACTTATATGTACTAGGGCCTATAAGTGTGAAGAGATTATGTAAGATATTCTCAAGTATATCAAAACTAATATTTCATAACTAGTCATTTATCATAGCATGAGGAAGATCCTGATCACTATCATAATAATAAAAAACTTTGCCATCTTGTTCATAATTTACTACTAAAAGAAGCTCAAATGCTTGATTTTATTATTGTTGTAGTATAATTGGTTCCTTTTACAATTGATTTTGTTTGATTTATTTTTATTTATGTTCATTTATTTTTCCTTATGTATATCCATGTGTACCTCTAATGCTAAGGTCTTATGAACACATTGAGTTAAATGTTTTATCTTACTTGAGTCACCTGTCTCATAAGTGGATATATTCTTGATTGGAATAAATCATGTAAGTCGTACCATTTGAGGAACCCCATCTATGTCAAAATGTATCATTTTTTAGAATTTGAAGGGGTCATCATCTATAAGCATGATCCATAATGTCCCATAATATATGAATTTGACACATCAACATAATGTAGATGGCATAGCTTTCATAATATGTATCCAAGGTCTACCCAAGAGAAAATTATAATGTAATGATTGAGACATTACTTGATATGTATTTTGGACTATTTTTTGTCCCAATGTCAAACCTAATGTGATTTGTCTAATTGGTGGGTTGCATGTCTAATTTTGAAGAAGATCATTATTGATACCCATTGCCTTTATAATTCAATGCTATAAATATTTAGACCTCATCCGTTATCAATTAACACTCATTTGATCTGTTTATTATGAATAGTGACTTGTATGAATAAAAATAGATCTTGACACATGACATCATTTGAGGTTAAATATTTGTGATAAAAAATTATGAGGTTTACATTGTTTTTGAGATCTTGCATAATATCCATAAAATAAGTCAAATCTATGTCACTTGGTACTTTGATTTCATGTAATGCTTCATATAAGATATCCTTATAGATAATTGATCATTACAAAATCTCAAAGATATATATTTTAGCATAGGTATTACTTAATTGTTTGATCATAACATACCCTTTATATTTTATTACTAGTTTAGGCTAAGGAGGAATGTGTTGTAGATGAATAAGTGGTTGGGCAGGTTGGGCACCCTTTCCTTTTTGTGTAGTGATAAAATGGACTTCATAATCCAAGATAATTTTTGGGTGAATATGGGAGTGGGATAGCAATTTTCACTTAAATAGGATCTAGGGGGAAGAAATTTTAGGAACCTACACATTGGCATTTGTTGAAGCTTGACTCAGGTTCAATATTATCACAATGAGAGTTGATAAGAGAGATTAGATTTATCAATGTATGTGAGATAATAAAAATGACTACCATCATGTATTTTATAAGGAAATAATTTTTATATCTATCCATATTAAGCATAATTAATTCTTTTCTAATGATTTTAAATATGATTTTTTAAGATTTTTAATAATTCATAAATCAGAAACCCCTAGGGTAAGTTAAGACTATACAAGAAGACTCAGAGGTCAGGTTCACCAAATATTTAACCCTTTTGTAAATAAGGGTATGGAGAATAGCATAATCAATTAATAATAGATTATTATAAAAACATACCTATTAAATAATTCAAAATAAAAATATTTAATTGTAGTGTTGAATTATGGAAAGATGCTAAATATAGAAAGTGCAATGCTAAATAGTAATTTGATTAATTAAACATAAAGAAGTGATAATAATTATATTTTTCATTGATGTATAGGTAGATCTGAGAAATGTAAGTGAAAAAATAGTCAGTATGGTTCTCAATTATGGTTCATCAAATTATGAAAATCAGCTCTTTATCAGCCCAAACACTACCATTGGAATGTAGACAATAGCATTGATGCATTTATCCAAGTTTCAATGATTATATATAAATTTAAGTACATTTACTTTTCTAAAAATACACTTTCACCTGTCAGGTCTTACTATCATCTTGAAAATTCTTTGTTTACATTATATGCATAAGTTTTAGATATCAGTTTATAACACAAAAACCTATGTCCTCTAATTAGGGCATGTGATCTTGAAAAATAAGTGTTAGTGGGCTCAAGTGAATTTGAGTTGACCTCAAATACCCCTATGTCAATCAGTATTTCTTGCATAGCCATATACTCTAAAGAGGGCCTCTGAAAGATGTAGTTCTCCCTTATGTGGGTTTGTGTGTGAACAATGGTGTAATATGTTATATGCAAGTGCATATAGTGATATAGCTTTTAACTTGAAAAATACTGCTCATGGGATGATCTTTGAATGATTCATACCTAAATAAGAGTTATCATATGAATGATATATAAATAGGGAAGATAAGGTTGTATAACTAAATTGCATGAAAGATTTAGTGAACTCGATAGGTGTTTGTTTGGTAGTTTCTAGATGTCTAAATGAGTGGGTTTCATTTTGTATTTATACTGCACCTTTTGAAAATATATCACATAGAAGGTTAATTAAGATAAATAGGTTGACTTATATACATTGAAATATTTTCAAACTTGATTATTTATAAAATATAAATATAGCATTAGACCTGGGACACTGGCATCAATGCTAGTGTCATAATCTAGATAGTAGTCTCCTAGAGGATAGATAATTGTTCAAGATATGTAAATGACAATATAAAATGTTTATCATGTTTTAAGCATAATGTGGGCTACAAGTGATATAGGTAATCAAAATATTTGGGTCAAACTATAAGATAAACATTTAGGCATAGTGAGATGTTGAATATATGCCTTTTTTATAGTGGAAAGGTCTTAAACTGAAAGGTTGAGCCATGAGTAATATTTTTCAAGTATACAAGACTAGTTTATCATGCAAAATCTAGATTTAACATATATAGTAGGAACAATAGAACACTTAAGGGGTTAAGTCAAAGGATGTGGCATATTTTCATATTCAATCATGGGCACATTAGGAGAGATAGAAGTATGAGGAAGGCCATCATAAACATGTATATGAGCATCATTATTCACATGAGAAGACAAATGTATTTTATCTAAAATTGGATTAATGTAATAATAAACCTTAAATTATATAGAAACTAGTTAAATAAAAGCTAACTATTGATTAATAGGATATGCACAAAATATAGCTTGACAACTATGATTCAATAAGCAAATTTGAGAAGTCATAGTAAAAAAATACAAGAGGATAAATAAATACTTAGCTTATTTATCGCACTTCCCTAATCTGTACATGTTTATTTTCTAATATGATGTTGCATGAAGTGACAATAGTTTGTCTATTTTTGAAACTAACAATTGTTTCTACTCTAAGACATAACCAACTAAAAGGAGACAATGCTATATTTTGAGCTTGACCCCTATGGATTGATCTTGACACTATGAGTGCAGGTTTTGATACTAATTGTTGTTTCTATACTAGAAAAAAAATGAATGGAATGAGACAATACCAACTATCGATCTTGACCTCATGACACTAAGAGTTTGATTCTTTTTTTGATGTTTCACCTAATTTAGTAATTTGTTTTTTTACCTTCTCAACATTTTTAATGCATGCATGTTATTAACATATAAAACCTTAGTTTCTTAAACAAACACTTGAGACATCAAATAGGAAGAATAAAATGAAAGAGATTGAGTTGGACTGACCTTGGTCAATCCTTGTTAAAATGTCAAACACTGCACTACAGTGCAATTTCTTTGAAGAGGGATCACACATAAAAGTAGTTTTCCCCACATATGTGTGTGTATGAAAGGATGATTGCAGACATAGATATTTTTTTTCTTAGTTTACCCTTGGCACAAGCATGTAAAATGTAACAATGCTTCAGATGTAGCTTTAGTGATTTAATGTATGTATTATATGACTTTTGTATATCTCTTATAATGTAATAGTGTTTATCTTAAATGTCTCATAGTAACTTTGTATATAAACTAATCTTTTCTAATTTGAATTAAACACCTAGTGGTGTGAAAAATAGACATAAAGAACATTAAATGGACCAAAAGTGATATCTAAATGGAAACATGTCAAAAATTTATTTAAAAGATAAAGGATTGGGATCAACTAGAAGAGGTCAAAATGGATGGTCGATCTTGACTCTATTATTTAATTTTTTCCTGGGATGAGTACTATATACACATAATATTTTCAAACTTTATAAATTACTGATGCTTTCTCTCTTGTAGGAACCCATCAAGTCTCAATCTCTCTAAGTGCATACTTTAAAGGGTGCACTCAGAAAGGGGCGGGTAGACCATTGGTGCTTCACATGATTGTTGTCCCCTATACCACCACTTTTTATATACATAACCTTATCCTATGCAATTCCCTAAGCTTTGACACCTCTTTTTCACACTCCTCAAATAAATTCACTACCTTAATTATCCCTTCCTAAGCCTAAAACCATTTTTAATAGTTTGCAGTACACTGTCAACCTAGGCCGACCCTGTATTCAAATTGTTAAAAGCACGTTATGGGTCTAAGTCAGCTTTGGCTGACCTAAGATAGGACCTAAGTTACTTTTTTCAAATAATAATATAAAGTTGAATTAGGTTGACCCTATTAGCTAAACATTTATAAAGGTTTAGGGTTAGATTCAGCTATATATACATATTCATTCCACCATACAACAGAGTTAATTATTCATTTGTGCTTCTTTACAATTTGCTCTTCCACCATTCTACTTAAGGATTTATTACTTAGGGTTTATACTTGGAGAAGAAGCTCGTATTATGGAAAAGTCTTGGATGCTTAGGCCTTTCTTAATGATCCTTACAAACCACAAAAACCTCTTATGAAGCACCTTTGGCCAAGGGATAAATTGATTCTCGATGGGTTCATCTTCAAGGTAAGCATCTATAACTTTACTCTATTTTAGTAGATAAAAGTAACATAAGTAATGGATTTTGAATATATTACTCTCTCCATGCATTAAGTTTTTATCTATACATAGCTTAAATAGGATTCTACTATGCATGTTTACTTTTTACCCACACTTTGTACCAAAAGATTTAGTGAGCACTAGATTAGATTTTACTTTACTTTGTGAATATGAAAACATAGGACCTAGATAGGGTTGTTGCATAGTGTTTCTTGACTATAGGTTTTGGAACCCTTTATAAGGATGTTATTATGGTAAGATATCCCTTAGATAGATCTAGAAGATCCATTTTGGTCATGACCCTAAATATTTAATTTATTAACAATTGGAAGTGTAAGTAGGATTTATCTTCTCCGAGCTAGGATTGATTAATAAATTAGTTGCATTTTCCTTTATATACATTCTGGTGAACCCGATGTGAATCAAACTCTTGTAGGTTTTATTTTGCATATTTATTTTATCATCATATTATATATTTATATTTTTGTAGTATTATATCAAACTTATTGATATAGTTCTAACAATTTGTGTAGGTTTAACACACAGTCAACCCAAAATGACTTTATTCTATCTATGTAGGTCTTCTCCAAATACAGGTGACTAGATCAATCAACTCGACATAGTCTTCTTATTTAATTACAAATTTGCATACATAGTTGAACCAGTCAACTATGTTTGTAGTTCTTCTTTTTATCATATATGTCTACAAACATATTAAAACCACTCAACTCTGTTCACAACTTCTTTTTAGCAGATAGGTTATGTAAACTCAATTGAGTTAGTCGACTCTATTACTAGAATATTTGAATCAACACTTAAGCATCAAGCATAAAATTTTACAATCTAAACATCTTTAATCTCATCAAGGTTCATTCTTACTCTCTCTTTCATTTCAATTTTTCAATTCCAGTACTATTTTTCATAAGTTTGTAGCCTATAAAATTTTTGAAACCCTACAACAAATCGGGTTACTAGATCAACACAATTTTATATCTTATCTTATATCTAAAAGATATAATCGACCTATTCAACTGTGATCTTCTAGGTCCTGCTTTTGAAGAATAGAAATGACCCTATTGACTCTATTTTGTATTGTTTGCATACATTGTCATTTGAATTGAATTTATACTATTCAACAGATGAATTAACCTATTTTTTCTAGTAATTAGTTCAATTTTCATTTCTAGTTCCTTGTATTCTTAGAGTAACAAACATAGATTAATTAGGTGGTTTTTTAGTTTACCAATTTAATCACACTAATTTTCTATTTTGCACACACTTCTAAATCACTTTACACTAAAAATAATTAGATATTTATCTTCCCAAGGCTTACCTACTTAGATTTCATCACCAAAGGGGAAGCCAACTTGGTTTTCAATCCAAGTATAAACACATGGTTGATGGTATATATTGGCAAAGCACCTGACACCCTTATTATTATGGGATTGTGAAGTGAGGGGGTAGGCCCCAATACCAAGCTAGTACCATTACCAATACAGATCCCTTTTAGCCAAAATTTCTTGAAACCATTCTTAGATTGCTTTCTAGTTCCTCCTTATAGCCACCTTCCCATCACATTAATTTTAAATTTTATTATAATTTAACAACACTTAAGAATGACCAATTAGTTAACATTTACTTTCAAGTTGTTACTTGTTCTTTGATCATTGTATTTTGTATTCCAAATTTTTCATTAGCTAGCATTGGTGCAAGGTTTGTGTTGGTGTATTATAATTTTATAAATCACATTGATACAATTGCTTATGTGTTTCATTTCAGTTTCCTAGATATTACCTTGCAAAATATTTTTCTACTTTCAGCATGTTATCATCCCTATCGACACAATATCATATAGACTATTCATATTATTTACCTTCAGTACACAGTTGCTCTACATGACTATGTATCTTATTAGCCTATTTTGTTCCCACTTTTCAAGTACACAATTGACCCATCTCACCATGTATCTTTTTCATATATCTACTGTCTTCATCTAAAATACATAGTCAAACCATATTGGTATGTATCCTTTTAGCCTATTCTAGTTTTATCCTTTATAGAACATAGTTGACCCATTCGATTGTGTCTTTTACTTCCTATTTTTTGGACATTTCTCATAGACTTTATTGACCTAGTTGATTTTATACCTATTGGTTGACATTGTTCTGTGCGTGGCTAGATTTGTCTTTATTTTTCCTTCTTACTTATTGATATCTAATTCTTTATTAAAGCATCATGAAATACCCTATCAAAATATTTTTGGATAACCTAAATCCATTTAGATGTTATATGCGATGTTTTTTTCTTCCTACCTTCACTTCCTAAGAGGATCCTCACTCTTGGAGCACATCTTCTCCTCCCTCAATTTTTGATTGTAACATGGTTCAAATCACTCAAATAGATGAGATTGGTGGCTCATATCATTTTCATACTTATCAATACAATTTCCATATTTAAACATTTCACCGTAATGTGGGGGAAATTGATACAAGCTTAACAAATAACCCCACAATAAATATGCCACCTATAAACCCTCCCCATAATACCAATTTAGAGAATCCTCCTACCAAAACCAACCCACCAATTGATACAACTCAAATTATTTCATAGATAGTGCAATAAATGAACATCATGCAAACATATAACACCTATCAAATGATGCAACTACATCATTTGAACAACATGGCTAATTAGCCCCCCATTCTTCTTCCCCAAAATAATCAAAACTTTATCCCTCCCCATTTTAGAGATGTCATGGGAAATGTCATTCCCCAACATGTCATGCACAATAAGGTGATTTAACACATTAAAAATGAGCCTTTAGCCACTTTAATTGTATCTAATGATATTGGTAATATATCTCAAATTATTAAATATGATGGGACTAAAGACCTTGCATCTTCTCTTAAGGCATTTGGTAATCTTTATAAAGAGTGGATCCAAACTAATACCTTCACCACAACTTAAATTTTAATTAAAACCTTCACTGATGATGTATGATAATGGTATAACCAACTTACCCAATATTCCATATGGCAATTAGAGGATTTAGTCAATACTTTAGTTAAATAATTCCAACACAATGATCTTCCCAAAATCTGCCTTAGTCATTTCAACAATGCTAAGCAATCTCCTACCGAATCAGCTCATGATTTTATCAAATGATGGAAATATTTGGATCTCAAGGCTGATCACAACATGATTGATGACAATTTTCTCAAAATTTTCATAACAACAATAAAACCTTCACTCCAATACAAGGTTCAAAATTTTGATCCATGAACATTAAATGATGTTCTTGACCAAGATAAGTGTCAAGACTTCCTAATGAAATAATTTGAACCTAACACTAAAATCATCAAGGGATCTTTCCAACATTCCACCAGTGCACTAACTGACAATCCTCCTCAACCCAACCCAAGAGTAGTTAAAGAAGAAAATCCCCTATTAGTGCCCAAACTTACACTTAACAATTTGTGCCCTTTTCTAAAATATTAGTACATGAATATCTAACTATTTGCCTCCTATTTTCAAGTGTTCACTTGAGTTTAAAAAATCTAGATTTTGCCTTTTGAAAACCTTGTGTAATCTTTGTTCCAACAAAGGCTTAATATTTTCATGTTTTAATGAGAGTGTAGGGTCTGTGATAAAAATCAAGCTGGGAAGATCAAATACTGCAAAGTATGATTTTTTCTATCTTCAAAAAGTTTGGGAGCTCGATGAAATTCTAAAATTTGATTTCAAGTTTTTAATATTGCAAATTGTAGTTGGGATAAAAAGGATTGCAGGTTATATGGAAGAAAAATAAGTTAAAAAAATATCAAGTTCAACTTTTCAAATTCTTAATTTTTTGTTTAAAAATTCTCAAGTTCGATTTTTCAAAAAAATTACAAGTCATACTTTTTTCAAGTCAAACTTTTTGTTCAGACTTTGTGGTCAAAAATTCTGAAGTTTAAATTTTTGGACTTTTTGTTAAAAAATTCTCAAGTTCAATTTTTAAAAAAATTTGCGAGTTGAAATTTTTGTTGAAAACTTTTGGTTGGACTTTGTAGTCAGACATTTTATTCAAAATATTTGGTTGAAAATTTTGTTTCAATTTTCCCTTGCTTTAAAGGATTTGGTCATCAGACTTTTTTTTTGATCTTTTTATGTCAAAATTGTTATTTGGAACTTTTGTGTTGGAATTTTTGTTTGGACAATTTATGCTCATAGCCTTCGATTCAAGCCAATGTTCATCACCCGTTAGTAAACATGTAGTCAAAAGAGAGATGGTCCAAAAAGGAAGTAGCAAATTTTCAAAGGAAATCAGATGTTGATGTGGAAAAATAAGTAAGGCCATGTAAGCATTCAAGACGCCATGTTAGTATTTATTCTCATTCCAAAATGTATGACTTGTCCAAGTGGAAGTTAAGTTTGTAAAAAAATTCAAAATTTGAGATTTTAAGTAGAAGAGATCCACGGTATTAATATAATCTATGTGGAGGGTTAAATGGTGAAGCCAAACTTTTAAAAAAGGGAAAATAATGCACTTAATCATTATATATTTTGGAAGCAACTCTAAAAGGTTAAAGCCAAAATATAAAATGTGGAAGGCACGAGAAAGTTTAGAATTAAGGAAATAAGTTAAACAATCTAAGTCTTACCATTTTTAATAATTTTCTTGTGTTAAAGATCTCCATGGAGGAAAAATATGTTGTAGTGTTGTGAGGCCAAGGTGGGCCATTCCAAGCATATTTTCAAAATGGCCATGGATCCTTCCTTACTTCTATCAAAACTAGAGTATTCCGATCAAATCATCACAAGGTAATGGGATTTCTTTAGCATGCACAAGAGGAATCTCAGCTATCCAAAAGTTCCTAATTTACAAATTATTAATGGGAGAGTATGGCCAAGTAGTTACACATGAAGAAAAGGAATTTGTTTGGCTCCCAAGGGAATATTCTCCCTTAATCCCAAGTGTAGTGCATTTCCATCCAAAAATATCAAGGGTTTGTTTTAAATCTTCATCATAACAAGGATAAGCATTTACCAGAATGATTTTCTTGTAGAGTAGGAGCTTCTAGGAATGACAAAGGGCATCTTATAATTAAAGCATATTCCTAGAATATTTTGGATGAAAGAGTTGTATAAAAAGAGGGCTTGTCCTCTTTTCAAAGGTTGTTATTGGTTATTGTTCTTTCTAGGTCTTAGGCTCTTTCAAATTTCAATATCCTTATTGTGTGTGTATTTTATCTCTCTTGCTAAGGTGGTTGTAATTGTACAACCATTAGCAAGCTCTGAGAGCACTGTATATGTCTCCCTTGTCAAAAGAGCAAACTCACCATGCTTTTCCCCATGGTAAAATTTTGAAACAATGATGTATGTAATATTTTTTTACAAGTTAATGGAAAATAGATATGATTTTTATTGTATTTTTTAAAGAAAAGCAATAATATATTTTTTATGATCTACTGATTGGGTATTTAGTTTATGCTTATCAATGGTGGCAGTTATTTTGGGCATAGATCTAAGTTGTCAATTCCTTTATGCATTTTGATTTGGAGATGTGTTGTTGATACCCTCTTAAGAGCACCCTAGGTTAATGGATTTGATAGGATAAAGTATTTGAAATTCTACTTGTAGTGTATTCTTTAGGGCTTTAAGAATCATTTAAATATTTGTATTATGTTGGCACTAATGGATGCAACTCATTATTGTTAGTTTCCTTATCTTGTATTTCAGTCTTTCAACATCTTTGAAAATAAATGATGTCATTTCCTATTGAAGTGGATCCTTTTGTTTGAAAAACCACACCACCTCACCACTCTTTATATTTATCTAACTCATCTTTCCCTATTCTACCCATACAAATAATATATCATGTTGAATATTATAAGTTTTATTTGCATGCAAATGCATAAATATTGTATACTTAAAATGTATTTTTGTTTTAAATCCTAGCATTACAGTCTTCCATTTGACCCCATATTATTGAAAATTTCTTTTTAAATGAAGGTTTTGAGTACATCCCCATCTATCTTCAGTAACTTGTGTCTACCCTAGTGCATTTATTCATTTTTTATGATAACTCTTCCTAGGTGGAGTGAGAAAGTTTGGTTATGCCTTGGTCATATTTGTGTTTTTATGTGCTAAAAATCCCCATGGAGATTGAATTTTAGTATACCTCCATGTGAGTAAGATACCCTTTAGGTCTACTCACCTTCATTCAGGCAGAGCCATAATTAATAGGGAACTAACCATACCCTCTGTCGATGCTTTCTAGTCATTATCTGCATTCAATCCATTTATTTACTAAACCCTTTCCTAGTTATAATGACATATCAGTGGATTTTTCATCTTCATTTTCCATGTTATCAAAGTGTGCAAGGCTAAGTGTAAGAGGTGTGCAACTGGGAACCAACATCCCCAACCCTTCCATATGTAATTAATCAAGTAACTAATGAAATAATTTTTAGTACCTTTTAAACCATTTATGTATCCTAATAATCCCCCTAAATGGTATGATCCTGATAAATTTATTTGGTTTCATGTTGATATAGGGCATTCTCATGAAAAATGTTGTGGGCTTACAAAATTTGCCATTTATTTCATGTTAGGTGATTACCATTTATATAGTTTGGCAGCAACCCTAAAAGGTCAAAGGCAAAATAGAAAATGTGAAAGGCACGAGAAAGTTTGAAATTAAGGAAACAAGGTAATAATTTAAGTCTTGCCATTTTTACTATTTTACTTGTGTTGAAGACCTTCATGGAGGAAAAATATGTTGCAGGGTTGTGAGGCCAAGGTGGACCATTCCAAGAATATTTTCCAAATGGCCATGGATCCTTCTTTACTTCTATCACAACTAGAGTATTCCAATGTAATCATCATAAGGCAATGGGATTTATTTGGCATGCACAAGAGGAAATTTAGTTGTCCGTGAGTTCCTAGTTTTTCAAATGATTAATGGGAGAGCATGGCCAAGTAGTTATACATGAAGACAAGGAGTTTGTTTATCTCCCAAAGGAATATTCTCCCTCAATCCCAAGTGCAGTGCATTTCCATCAAAAAATATCAAGGGTTTATTTGAAATCTTCACCATGTCAAGGATAGGCAGTTACCAAAATGAATTTCTTGTAGATAAAAAGCTTCTAGGCATGACAAAGGGCATCTTTTAGCTAAATCATATTCTCAGAATATTTTGGATGAAAGAGTTGTATAAAAAGAGGGCTTGTCCTCTTTTCAAAGGTTGTTGTTGGTTGTTGTTCTTTCCAGGTCTTAGGCTCTTTAAAATTTTAGGATCCTTGTTGTGTGTGTATTTTATCTATCTTGCTAATGTGGTTATATTTTTATATCCATTATAGAGATCTTAGAGAATTATATATGTCCCCCCTGTCAAAAGAGCAAACTCACCATGATTTTCCCCATGGTAGAATTCTGAAACAATGATGTGTGTAAGAATTATTTACAAGTTAATGGAAAATAGATATTATTTATACTGTATTTTGTCAATGAAATGCAATAATATATTTTACATGCTCTATGGATTGGGTATTCAATTTATGCTTATCAATGGTGGCAATTGTTTTGGGCATAGATCTAAGTTGCAAATTCCTTTCTGCACTGTGATTTGGACATGTGTTGTTGATAACCTCTTAAGGGCACCCTAGGTTTATGGATTTTATAAGATAAAGTATTTGAAATTCTATGTGCAATGTATGATTTAAGGTTTCAATAATAATTTTAATATTTGCATTATGTTGGCATTGATGGATGCAACTCATTCTTATTAGTTTCCTTAGCTTGTATTTCAGTCTCTCAACATATTTGCAAATGAATGATGTCATTTCCTATTGAAGTAGATCATTTTGTTTGAAAAACCACACCACCACACCACTCTTTATATTTACCTAACTCATCCTACCCTATTCTACCCTGCAAATAATATACCTTATTGAATATTATAATTTTTATTTTCTTGCAAATACATAAATATTGCATACTTAAAATGTATTTGTGATTTTGTGAATTGAATAATAGAATTTTAGTCTTCCATTTGACCCCCTATTTTTTAAAAATTCTTTTTAAATTAAGGTTTTAATTACATACCCATCTGTCTTTAGTAACTTGTGTCTACCATAGTGCATCTATCTTTAGTAACTTGGGTGCAGTGAGCAAGTTTGGTTATGCCTTGGTCATATTTGTGTTATTGTGTGGAAAAAATACCCATGGAGATTGAATTTTAGTATACCTCCATGTGAGTATGATACCCTTTAGTTCCACTCACCTTGGTTAGGTAGAGCCATAATTAGTAGGGAGCTAACTATACCCTCTATCAATATTTTTTAGACATTGTCTGCATTCAGTCCATCCATATACTATATCCTTCCCTAGATATAACAACATATTAGTGGATTTTTCATATATTTTTTCATTTTCTCAAAGTTTGTAAGGTTGACTGCAAGAAGTGTATAACTAGGAACCAACATCCCCAACCCTTCCCTATGCAATTAATCGAGTAACTAATGAAATAATTTTTACTGCCTTATAAACCATTTACGTATCCTAATAATTCCCCTAAATGGTACGATCCTAATAAATATTTTTAGTTTCATGATGATATAGGACATTCTCATGAATCATGTTGTGGGCTTACAAAATTTTCCATTTATTTCATGTTAGGAGATTCATTCAATCATGATGCCATGATCAAAATCTGTCATCAAAATTATGTTAATGCTTCAAAAAAGAAAAAATCTTCCAAAGACATCCTTTAAAAATCCAAAATATTTATCTACATTTAATCCTCAACAAGAAAATAAGTATATTTTCATGATTAACACTAATTATGATAAATACTATAACAATTCCCAATACATAAATGCAGCTAAGGTTATTATCAATGCAAACCAACCCATAAAGATCCTATCATAAAACCAAATAAACTAGCTTTAGTAGAGAAAATTCTCAAAGATACTACTACCAATAACTTATATTTGGAAACCAATGAGGAAATGCCTCCTAAATCCAAACCTTCAACCATTTCTCTTCCTCCTAAACCTATTTTACTCTCCAAGCATCGTGTTGGTGCTTCTTCTTCCAAAACTCAATGGAACTTTGAACTCAATTCTATGCCTTGAAAAAATCCTCTCATGGAGCTAGTTTTCACGTATCCTTATCATCATAAATTCATAATGTAACAACTTAAAGAAATCAAAGAACCATGTCCCTTAGAAGAGGAAGCAACCTCTCACAATCCTCAACCAACATAAGTTCATACCATTAAATCTATTTGTCCTTCTTTAAAACCTTCTATAGAGTTCATTGAAGAAGACATGATCAATGATGAAATTCTCTTTAAACATGATGATCCATCCCTCTTTAAAAAATATCCATTAATACCACCCTCATTCATAAAGTATTAGTATATAAAGGGTCGATAATTAATGTGACATATCTTTGGCTTATTTAATAACTTGGATATAGAAAATATCATCTCAAACAAACTCACTTAACCTATCATGGATTTGACAATACCAATCAAAAATTGATTGGTTCTATTTGGATCCCTCTTAATATTGGACCCAAAAATATACATACTAAGATTATGGTCCTCAATTTACCATTATCTTATAATATACTTCTAGGACACCTATGGACTCATCGAGTGAGGGCTATTGCCTCTTCTGAAATCCTATGTATCAAGTTTATTCATAATGGAAAATGGTAGAAACATGAGGCTAATCCTAACCCATGGAGTATTCATATTCCTAATCCAAAATATCAATATCATATTCCCACTATTCCAAAAATTGATAGTATACCTTTACCCAAATTCATCAATATGAATCCAGATTTACAAGTCACTCTTATTAATTCTAATGATGATGAGCCAATATTTATTTATAAGACACATGAAATACTACCAAGATACCTCCTTACATTTGATAATGGCTCCCTTCTTCCTTATTACCTCATGATCATACCATCCCTCTTATTGATGAGATCACTAATTTCCCTCCTCCATATAATGCACATGAAGCATCTTATACTAAATATGATTTCACTTTTAATGATTATGGAGTGGCCAAATTATTTTAGGATCCCTTAACCAAGTCACCATGTAAATGTAGTGATCTTGGCACCTCACCTTCCAAAGTTACTTTAGACACATGCATGTTCCATATCTCTCTCTTATGATGATAAACACATTATGGCCCAAACCCAATCATAAGATTTGGATGTTCAACATTATCAAAAAACTTTAGATAATACACATGTTTTAAACCATGATGTTCATACCATTTCCATGGATATTGAGTTAGAAACTACAAGTCATGTACCTATAGTTAATTATCCCCTTCTCAATACTCCTTGGTTGGTTGAACAAATATTACCTCTTGCACCTTCATAACTTTTAAAACCTTTTATACCTCCTATCATTCCAGTTACTCTACCAAATCCTCTACCCATCAATGATTCTAAATATATTCCTATTGTCAATCCAATTGAGCCTAATCAAACTTCCTTCATAGTTCCACCTACTCCTGAGATCACTCTCGATGCCAAGGCCAAAGATGTGTGATAGATATAATTTGAATATAACCATCATGGTAACAAAATCATTAATCTTGAAGTAAATGTGGAATATTATGGACCTCTACCTATGTTACCTAGCAATGAATCCATCCTTTCATTGTTTCATGCTCAAGAACTTCAACTTCCTTCGTAACATCACAAACTTGGGAATTTCAAACAAAAGTTCCCTTGTTTTAGCAACTTCATTACTAGAATCAATCTTAAATACAATCCCATTTCCTCTCTTCCCAATGCTCCATGTCATTTTCAAGACAAAAAAATATATGTTTATTAAGGAAACTAGAAGAATTGAATATGGCACACCCTCATGTCCTCGACCTATAATAATTTCTAGTGAACTCATACCAACTGAACATGATAGCATTAGTCTATTTTTTGACAAATATCATGAGATTTTCACTTTTTCATATGAGGACATGCCTGACAATGATCTTAGTATCTTGGTGCACAACATCATCACATACCCTGATGCTAAACCCGTTTGGAAAAAATAGTAGAAATTTCCCCCCAAATTTTCCACCATATGCCATAAATAAATCATAAAACTATTATATGTCAAATTTATCAAACTTTTGGACTATTTTTAATGGGTGTCAAACATTGTTCCCATTCCCAAAAATGTTACCATGATCATTCGCATTTGCATCGACTTTTGTAACCTTAATCTTGCTTCTCCAAAGGATAACTTTCCATTACCTTTGATAGATTCCATCATATATTCCACTATTGGATATGAAATGTTATCCATCATGGATGGTTTCTCATGATACAATAAAATTCATATCACCCTGAAAGACCAATATAAGACAACATTCACTATGAAACAGGGGCAACTATTGCTATGTTAAAATGCCCTTCGGCCTTAAAAATGTCAGAGCCACCTTTCAATAGGATATAGCTAACATTTTTCATGACCTTAGCCATAATATTGTGTAAACCTATGTGGATTATCTCATTGCCAAATCCAAAATTCACAAAACCTATCTCTTTGATCTAATTATCATCTTTGATCAACTCATCAAATATAAAGTTAGACTCAATCCCTGTAAATGTGTTTTCAACATTACATATGGTAAATTACTAGGGTTTTTAGTCTCTCTTTATGATATTAATTTTGATATCATTAAAATAAATGCTTTAGTTAATAGGCCTATTCCTCATTCCATTCCATGCATTCGTGCATACCTTGGCAAGCTTGGGTTAATCTGATGATTCATCCCTGAAATTACTTATCACATTTACTCTATTAATTCCCTTCTTAAGAAAGGTAATGCTTTAGAATGGAATAATACTTGTCAAAAGGCATTTGACAATATGAAATAATCATTGATCCATCTACCTACCATTATTCCACCTTCTAATGACTGTCCTTTAATTTTATACACTTCTACACCTGTATTAGTTGGGGCAATGCTTGCCCAAAAAAATGAT